>OY293829.1:33943909-34543909 GCA_958507055.1 Crioceris asparagi | reverse complement strand
AATCGAGGTACCTACCATATAATATGTAATTTATCCCAAATTTTGCAAAATTACCATTCTTAGAAGTACCTACATACTTACTGTCATAATCATGATTTAGTTGATATCTTCAGTTAATTCCTCATTCAAATTAAAATTATAGCGTAGTAAATTATATATAACAGTTCATGTTGCTCATTAGATAATATCTAAGTTAAGTTTTGTAACTAATTTATTATGTTCGTTTTGGTTCGCCTTAAAATTTTAAAACCATCATTAGACACGTATTAGCTCGTAAGCTGTCAAATATCACATGTTTTATATTTGGTTATTAGTAGTTAGGCATATTTTATGTTCAATACAATGTAGCAGTTTTTAAGAAAATCCCTAGGTGGTTGTAATTTTGTGGATCTAAGAATTTAAAATACCTTTTTCATAAGACTATGATGATTCTCTGAAATCTCAAATACGAATGTATGTGTTGATGTCGGTTTTGATTATCTTAAATTTGAGGAAGCATAATTTAATGAAATTAGTTTAAAATCGAGCACTATTTCCAAAAATACCTCTCAATCTAAGCTCAGCTTGAACGCTTTTTTGGATTTCATTCTTAAAATTTGAAATGGTGATCCCCTAAAATTTGTATAAGTTTTTAATGGGACAATTTGCCTCTTCGTAGAGCATTAATATTGTTTCATTAGTTTTTGTTTTACTAGCGAAAACGAAAGAAAAAAGATACTTATTTTCCCTTAAATTGTTTATAATAATATGAAAATGACAAATGGAAGTATGTCATAATATAAATATGGATTGTCTTCTATGTAAAGGTACCATCGTTTTGGTAATATGTTTGTAACTAAAAAATCATTATTACTTGGCCTATAATGATACAATCGCTACTCTACGAAGTACATATTTTTGTGCAAATTCGCCTTGTAGTACAATCGTCGCAATTTGAAACTACCTAAGATTTGCAGCGTTCTTGAATTAATAAATCACTTCGACCATTCGTTCCATCCAAATTTCTGCAAGGCTGGCAAGAATCAATCCGGGTTGAGTGAGTAATTTGATTTTGATCACTTCTTTCGATGCTCCATCGACCGCATCATTAGACCTTATCCCAGCTCTATTTTATTAACTGTGTGGCTTTCGCAAACTCATCGTCATATTATTGCACCAGGCACCATTTATTCAATCAGTTCTGAATGGAACATAAATATTTTGATGCTGCTGACGGAGATTCTTTTGAAGAAGCCGATGCAGTGCTAATCAGCTTCTGGTGTGGTGTTTATTTATACAACACGAATTCTTAATAATGGACCGACTGTCTTGATGTTTCTTCTTGCTCCAGTTAAACTGTTAATGTTTATAATGAAGGAATTTTGGGATCGTTGTTTCTGGGGCTGCTATTTAATTGCTTATGATAATAGTTATTGGTGTTGGAATTGTACTAATCGATTCACAGATGAATCATTAAGCAGATGTTTAATTTAAATGGGATGTTGCAATTGAGTGGAATTTATAATTACGTAGATCATTTGACCAACTGAAAAACCAAGTTTGATTATTCTTACAGCATTATTTGTTGAAGGAATATTGTTTATGTATTAGCTCTTTATTCGGGAGAAGTAATCTAACAAAGTGTCCAGTTGATATATTGGTATATTGGGTAATTCTAATGGGACAGACAGACACTAGGAGTATTTGTTTTTGTTGAATAAAACTGCAGCAACATGCAGCTAAATGTGCAGAAGCGTATTTTATTCGAACAGCTCCACACGAAGAAAAAATTCAACGGTTAGCAAACGCATTTTTACAAAATGTTACTGATGTAAAGCATTTTGGAAGACCACGTTCTGGTAGTTCGTATAGAAATATTGGGCTTGTACCTGCTGGTGTTCAGGCTAAACCAAAAACGACAAGGCACGTGGTGCAATTAAGGCAGTCTGAACGGACTCCATTTTTAATTTCAAAATTAATTGGCTGGATATATCTTGCCGTATCCTTTATATCTAATTTGACATATCCAAACTCATTTGTAGTTAAATTTTCGAAAGGCTCTAAATTTAGTTAACTATCAGAATAAATAGAAAAAAACTATAACACTATCTAATAGTTAAACTCAGAGAATAAAACGATTTGATATTTTAAGGTTATTTTGGCATTCTTAGTTGTGGACGTGAACATTGAAATGGACGGCGTAGGTACTCCCCACAAGAGAAATGAGAATTTTAAGGTCAGTAGTTGTGTTTTGGTATTGGCTGCGAATACGCTCTGTCTCTTTCAATGAACAGTTAATTTTGTGATGACATTGCGCAGTTCACGTCTTGGTTTCGGTGTCCAAAGCGGGTGTTTCAAATATTATGTTTTATTCATAATTTTTTGGTTCAATTTACCTTTCAAGCATTTTTGAATAAATCGACATGGATAGAAATATTTTGATACCTTATTAATTTTTTTTCAACATAAAATGTCTTCTAATTTCCTTGACCTAACTTTCTATTAGGTACTTGTTAATTAGATTTTATTGACAACATATGAACCACTCAATTGCGCTGCAGTCATAAAATGCATATAATTTCTATAGAATCCTCACAGAATATAAAACTAATCTGTGGTCTTATGATCTATCTGATTACAATGTTGCCAAGTTAATTTGAGTGATTTTGTAAATATTATATTTATAAGACTGCTGCTGGCTAGTTTTTTGTTTTAGTCACAGATTTGTCTCTTGAATACCTATAAGACAACTTCGTTTGTCTCCTTAATAATCTTGAAAAGGAATAATTCTATATCGAAAACTGTAACCAAAACTGAGTTTAATTTGTTATCAGCAATTAAATCAAAAAACGTAATACTCCCGTTTTTTCTGATGTAATTTTACTCTTATATAAATTTAATCTAAGATATTTTTGTGAACTTCGCAACGTTGCAATTGTTGCAATGTTCGCCGTGTACATTAGTAAATGTTATCATGAAAGATTATGTTAAATATTTCTTTTATTACTTTTTGTTCATCAAAAAAGTCAGTCTTTAGTGAAAATGTTTTGCGTTTGGCAAGTAATACTGAACAAAATCTTCCGACAATTTATAGACTAAAATATTAATATAGAGATCAGATCAGATTTCGAGGCTCTTTTGAACTTACAAATTAACGGCGATTTTACGGAATCAACGCTTAAGGTAGTTGTGCCATTACATACAATAAATCGCGAAAGAAAGGTCTACTTTTGATAGTGATTTTCCAGAAATACTTTATTTTCAATATTCGATATAATTTTTTCCAACTACCGATTTCTGACGGTTACAAATTATGAAATATAGTCGGACAGCTACATTAGAGATATACATGATTATTGTATTGTTATCTATAAACCAGATGGCTGACTAATTAGAAAATGGTAAAGGATGGGGTTGGACAAACTATATAGACATCGTGAGAGTCGATAATGCCTGTGAAACCTCCTGATATTTCATAAGTACTAGCCTTCTATATTTGACCGGGTATTTTCTCTTAAACTAACAGTCCAAGTAGTACAAAGTCAATGCATTTGGTCACAGATTGTTTGAAACTAATTATTAAATAAATAATATTGCCTACCATTTTTTTTACCCACCCTGTACTACAATGGTCAATTTCATAATAACATAATTATTGATTTTCCTTTTCTCTCCTACTTGACGTTGAGCCATTAATAACAACACGAGAGGAACGAGCACCAGAACACAATCAGTGGACCACCGCGAAAAAAAAACTACCGAGATTATTGTTCTCAACAACAGTAGAGAATAAAAGCAACCCATAACAACAAACCCCCTAATTTCACTGGTGTCACAGGCCAGCATAATATATTACGAATTTAAGTGAAAATCAATTATACCGATGCCCCCATGGTTAATAAACAACTTTGAAAACAAGTGCTGTAAATCATGATGCTGTATATATGTATATACCTTCCATACATACATATGGAGGTACATACGACATACGGTATTATATACTGACTAACCCAACCACAATTTAATTTATCAATTTACAACCCATGCCTCCCAACACACAGCTCGCTTTTAACTTAACTGTTGTATACTGGTTTATTAAATATTCCATCAGCATATATTTTGAAATATAAAATTTGAATCTATTTTGCTTCACGATGTTAAATGTAATCGAGAAGATGAATTATCTCATTTGCAAATTAAAAAAGCTACTCTGAGAAAAAGCTTAATTTACTCTTGAAAAGCAAATATTGAAAAACGCTCTTGAATGTGAAAAATATTGTTGCTTCTATGACGGAAATTTGTTAGTCTGAATTTCCATTTGCACTATTGAGGCTTAAATATTCAAATAAACAGAGACAATAGCCATCATTCGTGAAACAAACTATATATAGATTCTCGTCAACTTATATGTGAAATGTCAGAAATATTCGTTAGAAAAACTATAATAATAGTTTTCTTTTCTGAAAAATCCACTTGTTAAAAACTGTATAAAAACCTAAGCAATCATATTGTGCCGTTCATCGTACTTTTTTGCGTTTCCTAAATGTAACGAGATCAAATTGGTGATCAGTCTCAATCATATCCTGTAATTGTCCTGTTTTAGTTATTTGCTTGACAACATATAATATTACACTTCGCCTGTACTAAATTAATAACTATTTCAAGATTCTTATTTTATAATGATTATTACTTACTAGCTTTTGCCCGCGACTTCGTGCGCGTGTAAAAGTGCATTCAATTACATTCCTTGTAGTAGTTTTAACGTGATGCGTGTACAAACATACAGAAAGACAGACAGACGCTATAAAATGTAGCCTATATTTTAAGTTAGACCTCTAGTTATACATCGGTGAAAACTGCATTCAATTCCATGCAGTAGTTTTTGCGTGATGCGCATACAAACATACAGACAGACAGACAAAAATTATATTTGGTCCCATCGATAGGGCTTACTCTTCCCAACTAAACAAAATGGAGCTTCCCAGAAAATTTCAACTTCCTAGCTCCAGTCGTTTGGCCGTGAGAATGATTCTCGGTCAGTCAGTGAGAAAGTGAGAAATTACATAAATTACTTTTATCAAGTACTAACAGCGTTGGAAGGTGTAAAAAAGTGGCAATGTAAACGTGCTATTTATTTAGAAATTCATTAAGAAAAAAAGCCAGGAAAAAATAAAATTATTTTCCGAAAATCCCCAGTTTAACCATCTTCGTATTCCCTAGTTTCCGAGATCCCCATGTCCCAATGGTGAGAGCCGAATTTGAAACAGCCTGTAAATAGATTTATAAAATCTATTTAGGAATAAGCTATACGTTTGCCAAGTCGCGGAAAAGCAAACTTACGCACGAGTAATAATGTAAACTGTAGGTCCCTTATTTTTGTAAAATGATGCATTTAGCAAATATACACGAGGGGTTAGATACCACTTGTACTCGATGACCGACTATGATAAAGAAGATTTAGGTATAACAGTATCATGTTAATACCAATTTATTAATGCCTACTCTGGCTGCGATTTTGTGATATACAACTTTCTTATTCCCATGGCAAAGACAAACCCGAATTATCATCTGTTTCATAGCCGCTTAACTAACAATTTCAAGACTTATTAAATAATATTCTGGCGAGATGCTCTTATAGAAGAGACCCTTTATTTGAAAAGAACTGTTTTTAATATTCTATTAAATTCTATTTTATTACTCAATAACCCAGCAAGTTTTGTTCTGGGAGCTTCCACTCAACTGCATTGAATTCTGAATTAATCAAATTGGAATCGAGAACAATAATTGAGAATTTGTGCCAACACGATGGTGGATCGAATAGGAACTAGGAACTGGCAATTTATTTGATACAATGCGTCTAAATTTTATTTTCGATCGACTTATAAAGAACTAATTAACTTTTGAGAATCGAATTGAGTTTGACATAAGTTATTTTACAAAAAATTGCACGGACTGTATTGTTTATGAACTGAAAAATACAAAATAATATTAATTCTATTGGTAGTAGTAATTTTGAAGTTGTGTTGGCAGCAACTTATGAAGTAACAGAACCAATAGAATGACATAATATTATTTTGTATTTTCCATTTCAATAACTAATACAGTCGATCATTTTTTTAAATATTTATTTCACACTTTTGAGTGTAACATTAGTCATTCAGTGATTTGAAAACATCATGGAAATAAACATATTTCAGACTTTCGCACTGCTCTAATTCGAAAACCGTATTTTTTTAAAAAATGTCCAATTTAAATGTGGCTTCTTCAATTTGACCGTCTCATATTATCAATTATTGAAAAAAATAACTCATAGGTATATCAGACATTACCACTGCTTTAACTCGGAAACCAATGATTTATTTGAAAAATGACCAATTTAAACATTGCCGGATATGGACTCTTCTTTAAATTTGTCGTCTCAAAATTATGATTTTACAATAAAATCCCCCTCCACTCCTCCCTTGAGTATCGATTCTCAATAGTCCACTATCAAATGAAAAAAGAATTATGAAAATCAGAGAACGTTTACTATTTATAAGGCGCGAACATCCATAAAAAACATGCAGACACAGTCGAATTGTTTTAATATATCTTTGATCTGTAAAGTTTTCGGAAGTTATACAGTAGCCAAAAGCCGCACCAAATATTGTTAATGCATAAGATTTTCCTATATTCTAATTTTGACATTGTCATATTTCAGTCTCTACAATCGGATACAATATTTGTGGACTAATTAAATGTGTAATTCGGTGGTAGGGTATGTTTGCTGTTTTGTGTCAAATTGCGTTTTTTGCAGTAAATTAACACGAAACGATATTGATAATTCCTTCATCATTTGAAAGAGGACTGCTGGACAGTCGTGCCAGTTCAAACTTTTCCAAAAATTCGATATCCAACATCTCACCCGTTTCTTGTGTCTATATTTTTACTAAATGTGTGAATCATTAGATTCCAGATATCAGAACCACTCCGATTGTAAGTTCGGAATATTTATTGTCTGTTAATTTAAGGACACATTTTTTTTTTGATAGCAGGTAACATAGGAAAAGATCTTGGACCCACTTTTTAGTGATGTGCACTTGATCATGAAGCAGCTATAGGTTGACAGAAGACTCTTGAATATTGAATCCCCTGAAGATCTAAGAAATATTTTTCTTCAAGGTATTATTATAATCAATTTTGTATTTTGAAGAGAAGTTTCTCAGGGAAAAGACTCCCTCAATCTTGACCTACAATACATACCTAATTTTTAGGTATTGTTTTTAAGACTCATTGTTTAATAGTGAGCTAGAGAGTTTTTTCAGTCATTTGTGAAAATTTCTTTTTTTGTTGTCTTCTGACATACTGTATGAAAACCTACACTTATGTTATTTTATATTCGATTGATTTTTTCCAAGCTCTTGCAATGTTTTCTCCTTTTACACAGCGTACTTACATTGAGAGAATGCAACATTAATGCATCTGACATTGATGTACCTGTAACAGTGCGACCGCCCGGAATGAGTCCGGTGTTAATAATAATTGCAAAGAGCAGTGCAATAAATTATAAAGTATCCCAGGAAGGAAAGTCGGAATGGTGCTCGTTGTTGGGTTTGATGACCAACAACTGCAACGGTACGATGATGCATTTTCTTTCGTCTTATTCGTGCTTGATGCCTAAGTGATTTGTAAGCTAAATGTGACCACGCCTATTTGGAAATTAACAAGTGGTACCTACCTGCATTCATTAAAATGAAATTTTAATCGCTGCAATTCTTCTATATCTGCTGTTGAGAATGTGATCTAGCCATTGTCGACTCTTCTTAATGGTTTGTTGGAGAGGTTCTGATGAATTTATTGAAGTTGGGAGAATTTCGGATAAATTAGGTTATGGCAGTTCACTTCATAAGTAACATAAGCTCATGTTTGAGTTCAGTGATATAGAACATGAAAATGTTAACCGTTAAAAAACTGTTATGGTAATTCAAATAATTTTATCTAAATTATAGTCTGTTTATCATGTAAAATAAAGTTCTCTAATGAAGGTTGGTAAATTGAATATTTGATTTTTTGATTTCGTTATTATTGTAGGTAATCTTAGAATAACTTCTAATTCAGGAAGGAAATATTCAAATTATTAATTCCACTTGTTGATTTTAAACCAATCTTAATATTACTTGAATATTTGATACATTGGAATAACCCATTGAGTAGCCCTAAATCCAGTGCATATACTGATCAACCCAATAATTTTTGACACGATAATTTTTCATTTTTCATTCGATAGAAAGTTCTTTGGAGACCTTAACTCTGATTTTGTGTATTCGTAAAAGCAACCGTTTAAAGGGATTTTTTCGCGTAATGGCATTTCACCTGCATTCTATTCAGCGGAACTCTATGGTTATGACATGGTAGGATACACTAGCGTTTTTATTTAAGTGTTTGTAGAAGTAAGGAGCTAAGATTCAGAGAAAACAACTTCAACTCAAAGTTGAATTTTTGTTTTTTTGAGATTTCTTATGTTTCTTAATCAAAATATTTAGCATAATTTTCATTATTATTGATATTTGTCGATATTTTTTCTTTCCTACATATAGTAGCTGTATATTGAAAGTATTATAATCGTGTGAAATTTTCGGTATCGAGATTGGTACAAATGTTGACGTTTCAGAGTTTTCTAAGCCTAATAAAAATATTATCAGCCATTGGTCTGTCTGTCTGTGACAGCATTATCTCTGGAACGGATCGATGTATTTTGTTGTTTCGTTTTTATTTTGTTTGGTAACAATACCACTCACCGGTGGCACTGAATGAGAATCCTGTATACACTGGGTGCTGAGCTATAGGCAAAAAAGGTGATTTGCTGAAGACTGTAGCGCGAAAACGGTTCTAAGGATTTTGTTTAAACTTATCTAAAGTATTCTCCTGAGAGCCCTTTTCCACCCACATACAGCGCCATCTCTGAGGAAAAGCACAAAAAAGTTATACTTGAATAAAATTCCATATTTTCCACATGTTTCTTCAGATTCTGGCTAAACGTTTCATCTTGAGAAAAAATGTTACATGACCATTGTTCGTTTTGATCTGATGATTTTTTATTCACTGGAATTTGCCTGCGAGCGGTAGGAAAGTCGTGTGAGTGGACACACCAGATTTTCTTTATTTCAGTGACAATAATGTTAGTGAGAAATTATTAATTCTACTCAAATGACCTTAAACCCTGTCGAGACATTCGATGACCTTGCAATTTATTTCTTCTAGAGCATGGAATTGTTATGTATGTCGATAAATAAGTTCTCCTCTCATCAGAAACATTTTTATGTGATTACCTTACAATTAATGTAGCAGTTAATACTGATGCAAAATCAGAGTTAATGTTTCACAAAAAATCTCCTAACGAAAAGAAAAAGAAAAATTCTAGAATAACAAACTTTCTGGTCATGCCTTTAGGATTTTTGTATAGTTTGTTTCACGAATGACGGCGTCTGCTTTGAAAACACGACAAAAGGAACAATTCACCCGAGGGGAGTTAATCAGTAGCGTGACGATTTTGATATAAGATAAGGTATTTCCATTTTTTATAAGTTTTAGGGAAATTCTTATAATTTGGGATATAAAAATATCGATTGTTTGAATTAGCAATTATATGAACGATTTATTATTAACAATGATACACAAACATAAAATACAAATCTATTGCTTGAATTATAAAATATAAATTTATTCATCTGAATTTTCTGAAATGTCACTTTGACTTTGTGACGCCTATGAAATAATGATTGCTTTTTCTTCGGACATACGAGCAGCACCCTATCATGATATTCAGGTTAAAATACCTACTGATGTCGTAGCTTATATCGACAAATGTAGTAGAGAATTTCATGATAATAAGATGCGATGAAAAGTATAGCGTGATGTACGTAGCTCGTGAATGATTACAGGCAATAGGCAATAGCCATCATTCGTGAAACAAACTATAAATGATCTGGACCATAATTAAAACTCATTTCGTAAATGACATTTTTAATACTCTCCTTTCTGAAGAGGAGAAATTGTTATGGACAAAGAATTCCAACTTTGAGAACGAAAAATGAAAGAAGAATCATCAAAATCGCAGCTACCCTCCTGTTTTCCTGTCAATCAAAATTAACTCTGTGATAATCTGGGTAACGAGGGGCTGTTATTTTGCAAACAATACCTCAAATGTTTCCCTTATCATTCCAAAGTGTTATTTCATTAGGTACGTCTAAACCTAACGGTGGTCCTACTGTAGGGAAATTATCCCAACAGCAAACCATTTGATAAGAACGATGTATAATAATCAAAAGGAACAAGTGTTGCGGTGCCCGACCGCAGGGGCCATCCATTTGATTTGCAGCTATTAGAGATACATACATAAAAGAAAAAGACAGAGAGAGAGAGAGAGAGAGAGAGAGAGAGCGAGAGAGAGAGATGATAAGCAAATGCCACCCCTTAGCCAACCATTCATCTTACATAAAAGCGTATTATTACTAGAAATATATTATTTCTCAAACGACAGATATTACGTTGCCGCTCAAATTACACACTTATAACATGCCGCTGAGGTAAAAGCAAAGTTATATTATTGTTTGTGGGATTTTTTTTACCTTTAATTGTACATACTTTACAGCATTGATTTACTGAGAGACTGCTTTGAAGTTGTGTGTGTATCTGTGTAGGTGTCTACATGAGAAAATATTCTTTCATAATGCCCATCTGGGAGTGTGCAGGTGCGCAAGTGAAAGATGGAGATGATAATTTTCTTCGATCTAATTGAGACTATTTTCCTCCTACAGCAAAGCTAATATGTCTCTATAACTCATTTTATTTGAAATGAGTCGATATAGCCCAGGCATCAAGGCAGCTCAATTGAAGTTACCAGAGTGAAAATGTGATAGAAATCACATTCATTTAGATTGTGAAGGGATTAAGTATTACATATAAACTAAGTTACTTGATGAAAAGATAGAAAACGACCGGTCCTGTCAATTTATATTTCAATCCTTTTCACGTAACAGCCTATTTTTAAATAGCATAGTAGAATAAAAAATCACATTTAAAGTCTCATTTGACACAAAAATCTTAATTAAGTATTTGAAAATTTAGAAAGACTTAAGTAAGTAGGTATTCTATTAAATCTTCAAAATTTACAAATATAATAATACAATTTATGGAAATTTTCATTTATTCCAGATTTTGTGTTACATGAGATCTTGAATTTTTTAAGTTTTGTTTTCTTATTTTCAAGTTCATTACAACTTCTTCCCTACAAAACAATCTACATACAATAACTTAAAAAAAGACAATCATATCGATATAGAATAAACACATTAAGAGAGTAGTAGCCTTATTAAAACATTTTTTTTATTTTTTAGAACGAAGAACCTGGCAGTCTATCCCAAGGACCCAGCCATGCATTTCGATGCAAAACGTTCAAGAAACCCCGACCCTGTCACCTTTGCCACCAGCCCATCCTGAATGAAGGCTCATGTTGTCGAGGTATGTAGAAAAACTGCGCCTTCCGTCCTATACTTGATGTGGGTTTAATTATCACGTGAAAGATGAGGATAGGCCGATAAGATGTAATCTCGCGTTTACTCCATCGACCAAATTGGGAGATGAGAGATTCTATTAATAAGAGAAGGTTCGATGGATAGCAAAGATAGAAAATTAGAATATCCAGGAAGTTGAGATTGAAAGGTTTACAAGATGTAGTTAATAATTTTTCAGCTAGTGTACGATAATGTGTTTGAATTCAAGATTAATAGCTGATTAATGCTGAAATGAAATCAGTTCTTTGTGTAATTATTCTCGATTTTTCTATTATAGTTTACTTCTTAGCTAAGATAAAACATGTCATGTGTGGAAGTCTAAGTACCTTATTAGTAAATTCTGTTAGTCTTTAGTAGCTTATCAATTTAAACATATTAGAATGGGAGTGCCTGAACAAATTTAGATGATTCAAGAGTATCTACTGCCCTTTTTGCGCCCATCTCCTAAAATGGTCAAAATGTCTATATCGAGCTAATGAGGACTATCGCGCTTGAATTCACCTCCATGTTCGCTGGTGTTAGAGTAAGGTCTCAAATATCACTGAACTAAAGGCTGCATTCACGTTACTTTCATTGTGACAACGTTTCTGATATGGAGATATATAGATATAAAAGACAATGGCATTGACATTGACTGATCTCACAGGTGAAATCGATGAGAATACAGAGAAATAATGGATATAACAATGCTTCTCGACATTGTCAAATGGGATCACAGGTGTTGATTATTAGACGCGTTCCCTGACGACCATAATCAGCTGTCTACGTAATCAAAAATCTGAAACCATTGCAACTGCAACAGTACCTAACTCGCCTGTAGTGCCAACCTGTGAGCACAAAAACGATAGCTCCCATTGAATAGTTTAGTCAAAAATACACATTAACCCTTTCTGAACAAACACAGATACGATCATTCAAGATCGAATGAAAACAGGAATTCAATTATACAATAATTCAAAAATACACCCAGTATACGGCCAAATTGAACAAGAGATTATATGTAGCAACATTCAAATTGGATATTTTTTGATTTAAAATCAAAACCCAAAAATGTTGAACTATTTTCTTTTAATACACACTAGTCTAAAGAAAATTGTGGAATAGAACCATTATTACAAAAGCTCTTATTTTAATTGTTGAAGTTCAAAGAGAAAATCTAAATTACATCTTACAAAGGAAATTTATTTTTGCCACTTTCATTTCTACTTGTCAGGAAATCACCAAAGTCTTTCTGAATTGTTCTGAATACACTCACTCAGTGTTTTTTCTTCTTTTTCAACACCTTTGACATAGAAGACTCGATGGTGGTTGTGGCTCTCGGTCCAATTATTCCAAACGCACGAAAACGTCTTAATTATGTCGATGTTAAGTGCCCCCAACGCTGCTGGATGCCGAGAATATGCCCAGAGCACAGACATACAGAAAAGAGAGATTATCGCCGCGTGATCTTACCGATGTGGCTTTGCTGGAACGTTCAGTGCAAAAGAAGAACGAACAACGGAATCCAAGAGTAGATATTCTCCTAAAGCGGCACACTTGAATATTGTAAAGGCTGTCTCAAAGTTCACAAAATATTGGAATTTCCCGCCATTTCTATTGGCACACAAGAACAAAATACAGCTGTCAGTTTAAGATAAATGAAGGATAATTGTAAAAATGGAGCATTACACGAGAGAACATCTCATTTATATTTTGGAATGGATTAATAACATCACAACAATGCTGATTTTTTTCGCAAAATTATTCTTACCAATGAAGCTCATTTCCGCCTTGGTGCCTTCGTTAATCGTCAATATTGCCGCATTTGGGGTTCGGAGGACGCACGTGTTACTGTTATGTGCAGATTTCGGGCTGGAGGAATCAGTGTTCTATGGGATGAAACATTGGACCATACTTCTTCGAAAATGTGACTGATGCTCGATATCCCACCATGATGCCTTAAGTGGATGATGCTGATGAGTACGACATGTAGATTCAACAAGAAGGTGATACATACCATACGTGCAGTTCGTCAAACAATTCAGTTATTGCCTAAGACATTTCCCTTTCGGTGATTAGAATTAACCTCTTATGTCATGTGATTTAACGCCACTGATTTACTTTTTATGGAATAATCTGAAGTTAAAAGTCTATGCCAATAAGTCCACAACCACTTATTTCACTCAAACCTTGCGTAAATTTTAGGACACCCATTATGTTGTATGTTTGTTGCGGAAGCTGCGTGATTCTGCAGCATTGTAGTTAGTGTATGTGCATTTGTAGAAAGATGCGGCGAATGTGAGACTACTTGGATGAAAATTACAGATAATCGTTTTTAATTCGTATAATAAGTATAATTCGACAAGAAATTGCTCACATGATTGGTACACTCGTAAAATACCGGAATAATAAAACATAAAAAAATAATGATTTTGTTTTATAACATATATCCGCAAAATTCGGATTGTCGATTATTTCGTTAAATTCTATTGGTTTTAACAGCTCAATCAATGCCAGTAGACTTTGACGTAAATCGCACATGTACTGTCAATCCTCCAGTGGTTAGATATTACTGTAAAAAATCATATATGGACACATGCAGATACCATACGCCACATACATACCATAGGCACGCTAAAGTACTCACTATATGACATATGGTATTTTTTATTCTATGCATATGACAGTTTAAATAACAAAAATAACAGAATCTTCTTCTATATTAATAAAGTATTTTATACAATGAATGCCTTTTTTGTCTTTCATTATTGTTTTGTATTATGTGTCACATATCACCCGAGCAAAGCCGGTTTTTCATCATGTCTTCTCAGTGTATCAACTAATAACGTCGGTTCTACTTATTTTCTCTAGAAAATGTACATTTGGAGAAAATGTTATCCCTTGTCTACTACGAATTTAAAACCCTTTACCAGACAAGATATTTATTTCACATCCTGAATAGTAACTATATTGGTATTTTCACTTTCATTGAAATTCCGATAAAATTGTTCCAAAAAACGTCAACCTTCAATTTAGTATATTCAATTATTCGCTTCCACGTTCTTAGTATTGTTCACAACCATTTTGCAAATTTAATCTCGGGAGCAATGATAACAAGCTCTTAAATGAAGCAGGGCATTTTCTTAATTAGAAAGATTACATCCAAATTAAATTGAGGCGAATTTCAATATTTAATTAATTCGGTTCCTTTTTAGTAAGTAGGTATAATAAAAAAAGAAGTAACGATTTTTGGTCACGAATATTCAATTACACTAAGCTGAAGCAAATTAAAATCGAATTTTGAAGAGAATCTTTTAAAAGCCCAACACGCATGTGTCAAATTACGTCGCTCCAGATTATTTAGAAAGTCATTAAATTAAGATGAAATTTGGTAGAAAAATTAAATAGAAGAAATTCAGAAATAATCAAATATTAGTTTCTTTATATGAGTATTAAACCGTAAGAAATACATATTTATGTTACAAAATATTTAACCAAATTATTCTTGTGTTGCCTCAAATAAATTGAATTAAAAGGGCATGCTGTAAATAGCTATTATTATTGGAAATCTTTAGATGTTTTTTTCAGATTTGCCAGATGGATATGCCAATTTTAAACGACGAGAGCTTTTGGAAAGTGTAGAATCAATTATATTTGGAACTCCGCAATCGTCTAAAATCTAAGACACAACTATATAAGAAATCATCATCTACCAAAATATAAGTGGAATAGACTGAGTCCCTGATGACGCATTTTTGTTACCTTTGGTTTCCTATTAAGGCCGTATTGGCACTGTCTGCACTGTTTATGACCCGGTCAGATTTTTGTGAAGCTCAGTTAAACATAAGTTAAATAAATAATTTAAATATAAATACGTACTTAAATAGCAGCATTGGTGCGAATGCCAAGAAAATATAAGAGTCATTTTCGCTGTTTCTCTTTTTTCAACTAGTTAAGTAATATTTGGTGAAAGCACCACCGCGCAATTTGAGAATGCGAACACAAATGAAATTCTGTTCTTGGAGTTGGGTCCAGGTTTTACTATTTAAGTGCGCAAATAAATAATAAATTAGGTGCACAGAAGATTTTCGGAAAATTGATGAAAAACAATGGGTCTGCTATAGGTATTCAAAATCTAGCATACATACTTTTCACGATATTCTTTTTACTATTATTGTATAAGAATTAAGTGCTTTTGAAATCCTTTATGCTAGAAATTTTCCATCAGAATTGAATTTGAAAGATATCAAAATTAAGTGCTTTTCAGGTGCTATTTAGGTGCGCAAATAATAAATTAGGTTCACAAACGATTTTCGGAGAAAGAGAGAAGAAAAACAAATTATCAGCTAGGTTTTTTAAACCTAATAAAACTCTCTATTATGATATGTTTCTTGTTTTATTATGGTGTGAAAATTAATTGCCTTTGGAATGTTCTATTGCTCCCCCAAATATAATATTTCCAAAGAGAAACATTTTCGATCGGTCTTGTACCTAATTTTTACGTTATTGAATATACAAACATCAATAAACTCTAATATTATATCTCAATTTGATAATAATAATATTTATTTTAGATTTTTTACTGAGTGCTTATATATAAATATATAAATATAAATAAAAAAAAAAAAATTTAACCACGTAAAAAACAGACATAAAAAATCTTGAGACCTAGATATGTCGCGTCGTTAGATTTTCTTTAATGTCTACTCCTTTCGGCTAATTATAATTATTCAAAATAAATCCAGAGTTGGTCATATATTGTGCCTGATTAAATATAAGATATAGGATATATATAAGATACAAGATAATTTTTCTAGTCGGAACCAAAAATTTGAATGTTACTTATAAAAATATGGAGATCTATATTGATATATTCAAAACAGCATGGTTGAAAAATTATATATCTTGAATAAATATTATTAATGAATTATGACTTTATATTACATAAAACTGATACATCTTTACCAATGACTGTTTACGGGGAAGGAGGGAATAGTAATTTTGACTGGAGGAATTTCTGCACTCAATCTACATTTAATTCACGTTTAATTCCTTTCACTTGAAGGCCATCGCTTCTGAGCTTTACTGTTGGGAAAATCTCAAGATGCCAAACCCAAAAGAAGAAAAAGAAAATTATATGATTAATTAAAACAAAAAATAATTTCGTGATAGATATGTCCGCTAGATTTTGAAAAGCTAGCAGGCCCATTGTTTTTTATCAATTTGGCGAAAATCGTTTGTGCACCTAATTTATTATTTGTGCACCTAAATAGTACCTGAAAAGCACCTAATTTTGTTATCATTCAAATTCAGTTCTGATGAAAAATGTTTCGCTGGCAGACCTAGCAAAATATGTCAACCTGGCAGACCCAGAGTTTGAAAAAATCTTTTCCTGAAACATTCTATTCTATGTTAATTGTTGTAATTTCTCGTGTTATCAAATAATTTATGAAGGATTTCAGAAGCACTTAATTCTTACACCATTGTTTTTCATCAATTTTCCGAAAATCGTTTGTACACATAATTCATTATTCGCGCCCCTAAATAGTACCTGAAAAGTACTTAATTTTATCATTCAAATTCAACTCTGATGAAAAATGTTTAGTTGGCAGACCTAGTAAGAAATGTCAACCTGGCAGACCCAGAGTTTGAAAAAAAATCTTTCCCCGAAATATTCTATTCTATGTTTTTTTGTAATTTCTCGTATTATCTAATATTTTGTAAAGGATTTCAGATGCACTTTAATAGCACTTAATTCTTACACCCTAATTAAAAAAAAAATCTTGATTGACTGGTCTGCTATCTTTTAAGAACTTAGCAGACCCGTTTTTCATCAATTCTTCGAAAATCGTTAGTGTACCTAATTTATTATTTGGGTATCTAAATAGCACCTAATTATGATACCATTCAAATTCAGCTCTGATGACTTGGGTTTGCCAAGTTTATAGAGCTGCCAAGTACCTATGCAAAAGACAGTATATTTTAGAACATGTAAGATTCTCTGATTTCGCAAGTATCTTTTCAGTCATAGGCCTGTCTTTCTGTCATGTCAACATTTTCTTGTAAACAAATAGACCAATGTCGATGCTTCCTTCTTTGTTTTGTATGGTAACCGATATCGCTTTGGCACAGAATGAGCATCCAGTTCGAACCAATTTCTAAGCTATAGCTAAAACACATGTTTTTTTTTTTCAAGTCTGTAATGCGAAAAAGGCTCTAAGGATTTTGATGCATTTTGTCTTAAATATTTTGAAATGATATCGTTGTTCATATTCTGGCCCACACTGTAATATAACCCAATTCTATGTCTTGGTACTCTGAAATAAAAAAACATACTATTGGTAGGTTTTCATACTAGGTAATATTAATTTGTGAACGGTTGGAGAGTCGAGTGGATGGACATATCAGATCGTTTTATGTGACTCCGGGTATTTTGATGCGTGGAGATTTGTCAAAATTACAATTTCGGAAAGTCGGATCTTTCACAATCAACTCTAGTGGCAAGTTAATAATTTTCTGAATGAAAATATCTTACTCAAACATGCTTATATAATGTAATATTTATTCCAAACGGTCGGTGCGAGCGGCTACATACATACGTATATTGCGAATAGTTGAATAATAAAAAAAGTAAACGCTTCGAACTTATACATGCATGCACGCCATTCATTATTCGAAAATATGCATGGGAAAAGATATATGTGCGGGAGATCGTGCTCGTGATTCTTTAAAATTCCCCACTGACAGGACAAAACACCCACGTCAGCTACAAGCGAGTGATTCTCGGCATGATGCTTCTTCCTTCTTCTTCTTGTTTTGCTTCTTCTTCTTGTGGTTGTTCGAATACCAAAGATGCTCAAGTGTATGAGACGTATCTGGCAATCAATTATTGGAATTTCATTTAGGAGAGATTACAATGAAAATCGCAATTATATTCTTAGAGAATAAGTATTTTTAGATCAATAATTGCGATATGGTTTTGTTCGGAGTTACTGAAAAGAAATTGAGGTTCGAGGAACACATTGTATTTATATGAAAGAAAATACCGGGAAGTGCAGGAAACAAAAGAAAAAATGACGAGAGAATGTTTACAGGGAAGCGGTCGCTATGGTTTTACGTAAAACAGCATCGAATTGTGTCGAAGATAGGAATTACATATACATATATGAACATAGTGTAAATCAAAACTTAAGATATCTATTGTATTTTCAGATAACACAAAATATATAAATATGATGAATATTTTTCATGCTCAAATGAAAACTTTTTAATATATAAATAATAAACCATAATCAGAGCCATTATTAGAGAAAAAGTAGTATGTACCTACAAATAATGAGCATAGGTGGATGACATATGTTCCATAGGATTTCTATCGTTAATATAATCGGGGTCGGAAATATTTATTCAAATTTGACCTAAAACTCAACACAATAACGTAAAATAACGAACCGGTTCATTGATAAGGCAATCTCGCAATCTCGAAGAGAAGAGAATATGCCTCATTAGAATCTCCCAACCTTGTTTGGAGTGCTAGTTCGTTTAGAAGGAGTAAGACATGAAGATGCCAAACGGGATACAGATGCCTTCGGGGGCTGCTGCTATTCGTATCTATCTTGCATTGGGGCACCATCTCACTATTAGCCGTATATTATTATACAGGGTGCCTCTAATAGTCTTTACAAAATGCTATAACATATTCCTGAGATCAAAATAAGTTGCTTCAAGAAAACTTACCACTACGGTCCTGAAATAATAATTTAAAAAAAATATCTTTTTGACCGACTTCCCAAAAGGAGGAGGTATACAATTCGATTGTGTGCATTTTTTTTTTTTTTTTTTGGTTTGTGCGCGCCTTTCATATAGTAAACGTACTCCGATTTTGATGATTTTTGATTCATTTGAAAGAGGAGGCTTGAGAAATGGTCCCATATTCATAAAAACGGGAATCCGACATCTCGTTCCCTCCGAAAACCGCCCCCGAAGGGGGTGGAGGGGGCAAATTTTGTCGAAAATTGAAAATCTGCGTTGATATAATTACAGATAGGACAATATCCGGAAACGTTTAAATGGAACATTTTTTCAAAGGAGTAACGGTTTTCGACATAGAGACATTTTAAACTCTCAAATATACCTATTTTCGCTATGTGGAGAGGGCGATTTCTGTCGAAAATTGAAAATCTGTTTGCAGTACATGAAAGACATAATTATTTGTAGCAACATTTATACTGAACATTTTCCCCTTAGAGTTACGGTTTTCGAGTAAAATCGGTGTTAAAATGGTAACAACTAAAATATTCAAGCGTATTTCCGCAGCGATGTACTGAGATCTCAATAATAACAACTACAAGCAAGGAATATACGTGGGTAATAGAATAAGTACTATCTTCATTTGTATTAGTGAACGTTCAACGATTTTCGTGACTAATGTTACACTCAAAAGTGTGAAATAAATATTTTTTACAAAAAATTGGACCGACTTTATTAGTTGGTGCACTGAAAAGTATAAAATAATATTAATTCTATTGGGGCTGGTACTTGTGAATTTGGTGCCAAAAGTTACCAATCTACCTGCAACTGCACAACTTCAAAAGTAACAGCACCAATAGAATTAATATTATTTTATACTTTTCAGTACACCAACTAATAAAGTCGGTCCAATTTTTTGTAAAAAATATTTTTCAATTTTCTATCGGATCATGGGATTTTGTTGGAATTTGGTACGGTGAAGTAAACCCATATCATATCATTTCCTCAAAAAGGTATTCCTATATTGGATAATTCTAATTCAAATGTAAAATGGTTTAATATATCCACGAAAAAGGAAATTAATAAATACCTTTTAAATAACTTTTGTATTACCTACCTCTAGAACCAATGATTTCCTTATTTCTTGCAAAATACTTCCTGATAAAATAACAGTAAATATTAGGGTAATTCTGGTAGAGATAGACTACCTTTTTTAAATCTAATATATAGGGCACATTACATTAGAGTAAAGCACGGGGGTAGATGACAGATTCACGGATGAGATGAATTATTGTATCTATTTCAACGTGCGTTACACAAATTTATATATTTTGAGCAGTCCTCATCATCAAACCAAAAACAATATTGAACAGATTAAATCTATTCTTCTTTTTCCGCGATAGTGATATTTTCTCCACAGCCGTAGATACAGCTAGTATCAACTTCTTGTTCAAATTCACAGAAGTCTCTAGTATCCATTTATATTGGCTGAAGTCTACAGAAAATGAAGAGAAAGAAAGTTTCCTGATTTACTGAGTTTCTCTTGATTATTTTTGTATTTTTGAATATATTCTTATCGCGCTTTTCTATATTATTATATCAAGATTATCAATCCGCATTCTTCGCCTTAAAGTCCGTTTTGGGGCACCAAATTGTCTTGTAGCCTCGTTAACTCCCATCCCTTGCTTTCTATAGCATTTTCAACTGCATTAAATTGTCCATCTGCTCACGAAACCCTTTTCTCTTTTAAAATGTTCTTATTTCTAAAATATGTAATAAGAAAAGAATAACTAGGAATGTGAAATTATAAAAATACATTATTACTTAGTTATCTCTCCAAGGAATATTCGAGTCACCTCAACCAAATGTTCGTCAGCAGAAATTTTCAAACCCGATACCATAAAACTAATTCGAACTACGCGCTGCATCTCACTAATAATTATCGCATGATTAAAGATAACTTCAAAATTTCACATACCGAAAAGACAGTATTATAATTGAATTTACTTGATTCCTGAGAAATTAATAAACGTAAACATTCTGGTAACGACCTGATCAATGTTATGTCCAGCCTCTTACTGGGGCTAACAGTACCTAGTCATTATGATCTATGTTAACCATCCTTATTATTTAAGTAGGCACTTATTTAGTTAATACCGACATTTGAGACAGACACAGTTATGTTTAAATAATATATTAGTGGAAATTTATTAATTTTTTTCAATTTTAATTTAGACGGTTAGGTTATACAACCGACTCTGCATGATGATTATCTATTTGAATCTATATACTCGCACGCGCACACACATTTCTATATAATAGAAAGAGAGAGAGAAAAAGAATCAGAGCGGGTAAAAGACAGCCGTATTAATTTCTGAAACTTGGTGCTAATAAGTTTGCTTAACTCAACTTATTCTGATCTCATAAATACGCAGTAGTATTACTATGTAAATACTTCTTAGAGACACCCTGTACATTTCCGTCTTTTTCTTCCTCGGATTCTAATAACCACATTCGCCGGTGACTGTATGTATCTATACCTACAACTTGTTAACGTTAAGAAGATGGGTGGAATAGAGTAGATAAAAAAATAGTACCTAACATTCACAGTTACTGAATTAATTAGGTGCAGCAGCTGGTTATGTATTAAAACGTACAACATGTACGAATATGTGCATTGCATCTGTATAAATGAGGAAATTTATTGATGAAATGGAATTGATTGATTGAAAAAAATAAGTGTGGTTGTATTGCTGCTCATTTCATAACATCGGGGAATTTTAGCACAAAATTTAGAATATTGAAGCTGAGACTTTTGTTTATATTATTTCCATGATATAATTTAATTTGAGAAATGGCAATTGGCGTGCAAGAAGTAATATGACTATTAATCCCTCCTCATTATTCCCAAGGGGAATAATATACGGTATTACACATCTAAAACTACAGAAATAATACCTATAGTATATATTAGTCGTAAATAAATTTAGGTAAATGTTTCAAACTATTTCCTGCGCTTAACATTGACTTTCCCTGCAAATAACTCAAGATCAAGATTAAAAATAGACTGCTCGTAAATATGGCGCTTGACTAGATCATAAATTTAACTGACACACATTGACATAACTATATATATACAAATAAATCAAATTCCACCAATTAATGTTTAAAACTAAATTCATCGGCAATCAATTTTCAATTGGTGAGAGACGTCAACCGACACCGCACCTCCGATTGTTGATTGTTTGAAAGGACCGCATTGAAGACGAAGACGTCGACAGACAGACGGTCTGCTGAGCGTACAAAATGCGAATTCAATGGTTTCGTCTGTCAGTAGTGACGACATATTGAAGAGAAAATGAAATGAAAAATAAAAGTTATTCACTAGAGTATGAGCGCATCCAATCGAATTAGTTAGCATGCGGGTAAGGCATTTAAACAGTCACGTAATCGTTAAAAATACGGAAACATGTCGATGATGCTGATGACTTAAGAAACTATTATCCGCTCAAGATCGGATGTTTCTGGCAACTTATCTGTACAGAAAATATCTAGCCATAGCCATATTTTGTAAAATCTATAGATTGAAAGAAAAGCAATGCAATATCTATAGATTTCTATAGATATTTTGTCTATTCACTAAAATGCATATTCCCTACTTTTGAAGTTGGTGCCGAAAGTCTCTATCCAACGACAATTGCATAACTTCAAAAGTACCAGCACCAACAGAATTAATATTATTTTATATTTTTCAGTGAACCAACTAAGTCAGTCCAATTTTTGGTAAAAAATATTTATTTCACACTTTTGATTGTAACATTAGTCATGAAAATCGTTGGATCTTCACTAATACCAAAGAAGATAGTACTTATCCTATAACCCATGTCTTTGTTTGTCTTGTTATTATTGAGAGATCTCAAAACATCGCGGCGGAAATACACATAATTCAGACTTTACCACTGCCTAACTCGAAAACCACAGCTTCTTTTGAAAAATGTCCAATTTAAATGCTACATATAATTTCTTCTTTAATTTAGCCATCTCATATTTTCAATGTTACTGTAACTCGAAAGCCGTAGGTAGTACTTTTGAAAAAGTATTCACTTTAAACGTAGACAAATCCTAATGTTTGACGTCGATATCATTTTTGGTTCTCAAGATAAATTGTACTGAAAACTGGTTGTTACAAACACCTTTACGTTTTAAGATATCTTCTAAAAACCATTGCATACAACTCTCTAAACTTTAATACATGAAGATATTCCTTTGTCAAAATTAGATATTTATACAATAGTATCGTTTAAAATAAAATAAAATTCTACCAATATTGTATTGAATTGTAAAAGATATAGCTGCGACAAGACTTTGTGAGATAACATATAAATACTAGTGGTCACCCATCGGTCGAAACTCGACTGTAACTTATTATTTTTTAAATTCAAACGTTATTGAGTTTTCTTTTTAAAAAGATGTAATAATTGCATATAATTTTGCAAGGTAAGTATAATATGTTTATCTAGTTGTTAGTAAGACCGGTTTCTACCAACAGCAATAGCATGAAAGTAATTTATTTTGGTTTTACCATCCAAAGTCAATGTTATCAAATATCCCTGCTATTTTTATGATCTACGTTTGCTCTATCGCTAGAGTAGTGCTTTCTAAAATATATTTGTTTATAGGTACAGACCTAAATCGCTTCCCAGCCGACCTCAATGCAACCATAAGAAGAAAACCTTTGCCTGTGCCGATCTGAGCATGCAAGACATCAGGAAATTTCATGCGTGCTTTTATCAAAACAAAACCTCTCAGAACGTCAAAAGATATTATTTTTGTTGAAAATTTCTATTTTAATAGCCCCCTTTTCACTTATACCAAATATTCAAAACATATTGCATAAGCATATGACAATACATGTTTTTTTGATTTCCTGAAAAACGTTTATCTAGGATTTAGAGAGTTTTGAAACCGGACGCCTCATTTCATTTATCTAATTTTTATATATTTTATAATTATCGCTACCAATAACAACACTCTATCAAGTGAACATTCGAAGTGTGCCATGTAAAATTGAGAATATATCTTGACTTTGATCATCTGAAATTATATAATATGGAAACATGATATGTCACTTTTTGAGGCAGAAATATTTTATTGACCAATATTGAAAGTAATAGGTATATAAAGATGAAATAATATATTTAATAATCATAACGAAAATTCAAACTATAGTTTTATTTTGCCTTTCAGATGGAAATATGTCTAAAAATATTTTAAAATGAATAGATTCTGCATGGAATTGAATGTTTTCCGACATCTTCTCGAATTCACGTTCTTATGGACAAAACCATGCAACACACAATATTATGCAGCAATGACAATGACATGGGACATGGACATGAAAGGATATTGTCAAGATTACAAAAAAAAATACATTTATAATTATACCTATCAAATTGAAAAATCTATCAACACAAGAGGCTTCCAAATTAATTTATCATGTTTGATTATTATTGCTGCCGTCGACTGTTGGCTCATTTAACGAACACACATTGCTTATGACTTATGACATGACAACTTATTTCCATCTGACTTCTCACTTGCAATAGCCTATACTTCGAATTACTTTTTTGGATCTCTCGATATATAGATAGAGTGTGATTTCAAAATGCTGGCCATTGTTGACCTGATATGTCATTAGAGAAGCATAGGACTAGCAGTGAATATATTATAAGGTCTATGGGTTGAACCTAATATGGGAACGTTGGCTGTCACTACCATTATCCAGACCTCTTAAGTGCAAAACAAGCCCATATTTTTTCATTCATTTATGTGAAATTATTTCTATATCTGGGACATTCTATCAAATTAGAAAAGATCATTAATCGAATTACTTCAGGTGCATATCACATGAGTAAAATCTCGTCGCCTCAACTGCCTTCAAAAAACATCGCAATAATTCCTGTTCGAAAATAATATATTTTAAGTAGGTACTTGGTCTAATTATATTGGCAGGCTAGTAGCATAGAGAACGTACAATAAGGATTTGTTATGATGATGAAATTTGAAGAGTACCTATGTACCTGCCAAGTTTCATTGCTAGAATAAACCTCCTCTCTTTGGTTGATTACTCAATAGCCGAATAACAGACGATAACGGTATAAGTTGATATTTCGTTTTTAAAGCGTTCAAAAGTTATTGCTGTTTAGTAATCGGAAAGTGTTCAAACGTACCCGAAACGATACCGAATGATGCTATGGCTAAGAAAGAGAATCCCTATCTCTCCAATTACACATTTCCACCCCAGGGACTCAGGCATCTTGATGATGGATTATGTCTTATTTTAATCATCATTATTTTGAATTAGACAAGTACCTAAGGAGGCATGTTTCAGTGCGGTTAGATTGAGTTGTCTAAAACTGAGCAAGGTTAGAATATTTGTCCACTATCCATCAACGTTCTGCTAGTAAATAGTTCAGAAGGCTCTTTTATATTTACCTATCAAGTCCTTGCCACTGCGAGAATAACCTCCAGCTAGTAGTTTCAATTCCAACACTGTGTGAAATATGGAATCGCTAAAGTCATTTGAATAGAGTCCTTCCTAGCTGCCAACACAGTTGGAGAGGTATTTCGAGCGCCAGGATGATTGAGCACTGATCCGATGATGAATGTGAGGGTGAAGAGGGGATAGCTGAATAAGGGCAATCAGGGATTCGTGTAGTGGCGATGTGGGTCGACCAAGCACGAGGATGCTGGAAATTAGCGTCTATGTAGGTATATCCGGTGGTGTCGGTGTCGTTCAGTCGGTAACTTTTGGACGCATTATGCTGAATGGATGACGATATTGCGGACTGCTGTAGTGGAAGATATTGAGTGGATGGTATTCTAGTGTGTCATTACACAGTTATGAACGTGAGCGATGATAACATAAAACAGTAGGATGGTCAGTATCGAGTGAGCCACAAATTTCCCTTGCCAGTGTGCCATAGAATTTTTGAGATCTGGTCTCACTACTTGAACTATGTATAATGCAATGATTGTAAACCATAAGTATCATAAAATTGTTACTTTCATTTCATTATGCTATGTATAATCCTTATTTAGAGAATATTTTATTCCAAGGCCAAGAGCTAATTGTATATTCATACTGATTCGTGTCTGAAATATTCTTCCGTTCTAGGATGTTTGAGACCTGTCTGTGATGGATTACTCATAAAACGAGAGTATTACGAATTTGGAAATCAGTTTGGAGTTGATTCCAGATTCCAGACATCTATTCTTCCAAAAATTTTGGAAAATTGCAGTCTCCACTTTCCCCATCAACTTATCTGTTCTCATAATTTACTCCAGCGCTCGGAATCCTTGAATGTTTTTTTCACAAATAATTATTAACGATGCAGCTATGAATGAAATTACGAATTCTATCTCTTTGAGTTATAAAAGAACATCATGAAATATTTCATGTCTACATATAATTGAGAAATGTAATATTAGGGAATATCTCTAATTAAATGCTCAAATATGCAATTACTTTGGCGAATGCGAAACTCCTTGTTTAATCAATGCAACTATGGACTTCAGCATTTACCCCCACATATCTATATACAAACGCTAGATTGAATGATATAAGAGTATCGGAAGTTTGCTGCGCCTCTGATATATTTGTAATTAGGTCTTCTATGTTTTTGTAAGCCGCAGCCATGTTATCGAGATTCTCGTAATATAAATGGCAAAAAATTCATTAGAAATACGTAGTTCAGAATATGGATACTTAGTACTTCTTTGGAATCTCAAGTACTGTGTGAACAAAATTGCTTCTCAGAATAGGGTTTCTGATTTAAAAAAATCACATTTTCGGCGTCAATTTTTGCGATAAGTTCTATGACTATTATTTTTTCTCTCTCTTTTCACTTCCACTGCACGATTTTTCTCAATTGCGAATGAGTCCTATATCTCCGTTGCAATTATATGTAAGTGGAGACTGTAAGGACATTCTGATTTTTTTAGTTTTTTAGTTGACCGGTTTTTAAATGTGGATCTATTCCATAGAACTATTTTTGCTGATTACACCTCTATACAGTTTAATTTCGTTATTTTCAATAACAACTGATTTGTTACTATTTATGTTCATTTCTTGGTCAGTGCAACATGTTTCTAATGTTATTTAGTACCTATGCTACTATCCACACTATCCACAAGGTTTAATAATTATCTACATAAGCACCCAATTTATATATTTAGCCTTTAATATCTTGAATATTGAATGATGAAAGTCGTCTACTAAGCACCTAATCTATGAGCAAAATAAAAATCTTTTGTGGTGATTTGAAAGAAGAAGAAAAATAGCAATAACACAGTTATTATTCAGAATATCCCTAACAAACTACATATCGTTGTAATCGAAAAAAATAATTATATGAAATTAATTCAATGCCACATATTATTTGCTTTCACTGTTTACTTAATAATTTGACAATAATATATAGGTATTTACATTTTTGGGGTATCCATGAAATTGTATCATTTTTACCTTGCGAAGCTGTTGACAACAGAGGCCTTAATTTATGATTTTATTTCGAATTTTTGGATCTTAAATCTCTCTACTCGATGTACAGTAACATTAATTTTCAGTAGATCATACTGTTATGGGAAGATCACTTAAAAAATCTGTACCTATCATGGAAAGGAGAAAATTTTGATCAGGAACTTTTTCTGCAAAATGGCAAAGAAATTTTATAATACGGTTTTCTTCTCTCAGAAGCTTCTTAACGTATCCCGATATAATGTTTGAGCATATCCCATAAAATTAGGTTGTCAGTTTGTCATTAAATAATCAATCGTATACATATTATTATTTAATAAATCAGCGACTGAACGCAAGCAATGGTAAATTAGTTAAATAAAAACAGGAAATAATTTAATAAATTTAACAATATTAAATCAGCCTTATACATGTTCAAAGTGGTTACCATTGACATGTGTACATAAGCTGACACGTCTAATAAATGATGTTTTTGTATTTTGCAGCATATCAGGTGTAATTGACCTGAATGCATTGGTAATACGAATTTTCATACTTTCTCGGTCAGTAGGAGGCTGCTTGCGTATACAATATCTTTGACACAGCCCCACAAGAAAAAATCAAACGGTGTAAGATCAGGTGAACTAGGTGGAAATTGATCTGCTCCTCATGAACCAATCCACCTCTGACCAAATTCTAAATCAAAAAAATGCATATCTACTCTAAAATTATGCGTTTAAGCACCATCCTGTTGGTACCACATTCTTCTCATAATATTCAACGGCACATTTTCTAAGAGATTGAGTACTTCTTGTTGCAAACAGTTTAAATAGATCTGTCTATTAAAATTTTGATGAAAAAAATATGGTATCACTGTGTGTCCCATAACACTTTCCCAGACATTTACTGTCCATCGATGCTGGTTTTAGAGTCTTCTAATAAAATGTGGATTCTCAGCCCTTATAAATATGTAATTTTTTCTATTTGGTTGAGCAAAATTGCAGAATGTGGACTCTTCCGTAAATAAATCATAATTTGAAAAGTCTGCTTAGTTTTCTATTTTATTCCTAGCCCAGTTACTGAATTCCACCCTACCTTGAAATTCTTGGGTACCTGCCTAAATATTGTTGTATGATAGGATGATAACCATGATAAAAATTTGATTTCCCTTACTGAATCTGTGCTTATATCTATATATTTTTCTATCGCTATGGTAAGGATGTACTTCTACGTGAATTAGTACGGCAAGTTGCAACTCTTTATTTTTACCTCTTCTCCCTTTTGTTGATTATAACACCTACAACCATTTTATCTTTCTTGATTTCGTCGAAGAAAAGCTTGTTGGGAATGCTTTCTCTCAGGAAACCATAATGTGTAAACTCTTGTCGCTAGAAGAGCGTTCTGATTTGTCTCGCCCAAAACATAAATCATGTCTTTCAATTCTTCTTGAGTAAAATTCTTTTTTTAACATTTTTTATGCTGTTGCCGTATTTGCCGATAACAAATGGAAAAATTGTTGTTGACAATCAAATTGACAAATTAGTTTCTATTTTCATTCACTCCAAAGGAACATGTAATTTATAAAATTTTATTAAATACATAATTACAAAATCTTAAATATTTCTGAGAAATCATTATTAAATGTTCAGTTATTCTCATGTAAAATTACCTGATCTTTCCATCGGTAGCGTCAAAATTATACCGTCCTATTGAAAAAAAAGAGTTACAGCTGATTTTATAAATTTTTATATATGTTTTGCACAACTATATATAATATATATATATAAGGACAAATAAATTAACCATAAAAATTTCAACTTCTAATCTTTATTAGTCTCAGAGATATGAATTTTTAAATTATGCTATTTATCTGTCAAAAATTTTCAGAAAATAATTTATATCTCATAAAATATAAGCTATAAACATAAAGTCATATTAATAAAGTGAAATTAGTGGAGTTTCGCTCAAAACTGTGGCGCGAAAACGATTTTATTGCAAACTTTTCTAAAACAGTCTCCTTAAAGTCCCTTACTTACTATCTTCTATAACGCGTATATCTAAGCAGAAAAAGTTAGGATCAAATGAACTGTAGATTTTTTTGCTACTTCTTAGACATGGGCCTCAAGATGGTGATAAGCCTCTCTTAAAAAAATGTTAGAGAAGTTTCATCTATATCGTTAAAGCCGCTTTCACTGTACAGTCTTATCCAAAACACAAAGAAGGAAAAAAATCGGTCTATTCGTTTCCAAAATAATCTTGCCATAGACAGACAGGACAGTAGTTATATAGTCAGTTACCCAGTCGGGCAGGCCAATGGTTTAAAATTAGTTTCATAGACTCATGAGACCTTAAAACGTAAGCATCGTTTGAAAATCGGATACCCAAAATTTTACACAATACTTCCCAAGTAGCTATCTTCTTAGGGTAGCGGTGAGAAAGTACAAAATTATGGATATAAATATTAAGAACATTTCATTTCATTAATTGTATCTATTATATAATTTTTGATTCAGTTTAAAATAAAAAGCGTCATATCGCTGACATATTAGTCAGTTTTATGTCTTATTTCAATTATTTTAATGTATTTTCTTTTTCTTTTACAGTGTGTAAATATGTCTGCCACAAAGTTTGCGAGAGCAAGGTGAGTACAATAACATCGCATTTTATGTCGTATCTAAGGTAAAAAACTACAACACAATTAATTTTCAATATTAATATCGGTTGGGAGTTTCACAATTTCATCAACATTACTTTACTTAAAATTTGGTTTATTGAAGTTTTTCTCTACCATATCAAAGATACTACAGAAATTTGATCTAGCAGTTAAATAGACCATATACATATTCATTCATCATTTTAATAAATAGCAATATAGATAGACGATTTCTATGAATGTATAAATAGATGAAAGTCAATTGTCAATGAGGAATCTGCATCGTTCTATTACAGTAATGTCACATTTAACTTTCAAATAACTTAACGCATTACATTATAACATATTTTCAAACATCTTGACACCGCTATACGTCTCTTATACCAATATGCATATTATTAACATACCTAACTTCAGGTTTTGCTTAACATGGCTCATACGCTGAATAGACTTTATATACTCGGCGGTATTCTTAGAAGTTACTTTCAACAATAAAATGGGTTAGTGCAAATGGACTTGGACAAACATCCATAACTTTCAACATGTGTCGACAATCAATATCTAAGATAGATAAGCGCTTTCAATATTTCAAAGAGAAGTGTACCCTGACAGAGTTCTCAACAACAATATTTTTACCAGAATATCTATAAACTAACATAGAAAGCCCCACTTGTGTGTTTTATTAAAAATCTCACATCAATTAGTTCCTGAATTAAGAGGGAATTGTCAATTCTCGCATATTTCCCTTAGACTTATCTCTCAAAAGGTACTTTCCATGATGACATACACCACCAGCTTTTATAGAATTATAATGAAAATTATTGTACTGGGTTGCTCAATTTGGTAGAATTAAAGAACAATTCATATTTCAGGACAGAGTTATTTGGGATATTTGACAAAATATCTACAGTTTTCATCAAATCTATAATCAACATTACGCCTTAAAAATCAGAAACCAGTACGATTAATCTACGCATCAAAATCATTTTTATAAGGGAAGTGCATTCTTATGTGCCCATATTTACATGCAAAACAAATTCCAGTAAGTCGTACCTGTATAAATATATAGTTGAAAGGAAACACACACAGTAACACACGTTCCATGACATTATTCTATCGGACATTGAACAGTACCACGTTCATTTCTAATTGCTCTGTCTGCATACTATTTGCATAATGCAATTTATGTATGTTTTGGCGTTTGATGAATTACCTACCTTTATTACTTTACAGTACGGGTGGCCATTTGGGGCGTGCGTATTCATGCATTTTTATTGGTCAGTTTCGCAACCATCCTGCACTCTAGATCATTACTGGACTTTTATGAGTGTCCAAACTATTTATTTTTCATTTGCCGTTGTAGGTAAGCTGGCAGTTCTTTATTCTGAGCTGGCAGTATCAATTAAACAGTTCATAGGTACCTACACTTGATACAATTCAAATGAAGTCCATTGTGGTGGAAATAATTTATTAGGTATTTAGTTATTTATGAAAATTATCATTTATTCTACAAAATAGAATAATAATGCCATATAATGATAAATACACAATATTAAAATAGAATTAAAGATGGCTTCCTTATTTAACCGTAACTATTTATTTGATGTTGGTATTTGTTCCTATCTCATAATTTCTTCTAAGTATATTGAGGATTCTACACTCTACTACGCTTTTCCGTAAACGGAACACTTGAATGAGGTATGTACCTATGTATGACTTGTCAAAGGTGGCGGAGAGTAGGTACCTGAATAAAAGCTCGCTTTGTCTATTTATTATTACTTCAAATTCATTTAATGAGGGAAATTTGTATATCTTAATGGCATTATAAAGTATAATAAATAAACTACATTGTGGAGTTGTAAGTTTGTAAGGGACATGAACAGTGAACAGTAAAAAAATAACAGTACTGCCATCTGTTGCGGATGCTCTGAGTCTGAAGCTGTGATTTGTAGATAGAACATTGCGGTTCAGCTATCAGACATGAGGTGGCGCCAGCTGTTCCATTATATATTCGCGTACTTATTTTCTATGGGTAATCTATTTTGGATATTAAGATGTTTTTGCAATGATGTTCTACATTGCAAATTATTAAAAAGGCTAATTTTAAAATTAAATATAGACTGAATTTAGGATCACTATAAATGTCATAAGAAAAGAAATTGTAAAAGTCAAGCAATATTTATTTATTTCCAAATGACATATCGGTTTAATATTTCACAGTTGAAAATAGAGACTCTAGTTAGATAAATACGATAGAGATGTAAACTATGGATAATAAACAATATGGAGAAGGTACATCAAATCAAAAAGTGGAAATCCAAGACATCAAAAGAAAATCAAAGAAAAAGCCAGCAAAGAAAATTCGTAAAAATAACCCTTTTCTCGAATTTTTGCGTGAATACAGAAAATCATATCCGATGAAAATAAAAATGAGTGAATTATCGAAACGTGCAGCTCAAATTTGGAGAACGATGTCCGACACAGAAAAATCCAGTTACGTAAGAAAAGCAAAATCAACGAAGATACGAAAGAACATATCATAACTTACATATTGTAGTTATAATTTGTATTTTATATCTGAAATATATAATTCATCATTTTTTATATTATGTCTGTTGGTTTTCAATCAATATATATAGGTATCATTGAAAACCAATGTACCTATTGGTTATATGTATTATTAAAACCTATTGACTTTTCCGACATAACTGTCCCAGCAAATCATATTCACACGAAGCTCAGATTTATGCTGCCATAAATGGTTGTACCTTTTGTATCCAAATAACTTCATTATAGTTTATAAAGCAATAAAACATTATATGAAATAAATCGTGACTTTATCAGCTGTGAATTCCTCTATAATTTATTATATTATTCATGCCGAAGCAGTATGCTCTTTCGGTGTCAAATAGCTGCGAAATAAAGTCTATCAAATTCGAGGAATAATAATAATATTATAATGAGTAATGATAGTAAATATGCTGCTACGTGGTTGAACATTGGAAAGTGTTTGCGTATTTTTTGCTGATTATAAATGTCCTTTTGTAGTAAGTATCATCTGTCGTGAATATTTTAGCAGCCTGTACTAAATTAGGGTTGAAAACAAATGGGTCAATATATCATCAAAAATAGTAAAATTCCTGAAGATTTGGAAATTATTTGATATGTGCTTTTGTTGTGTGCCTTATTCAATAAAAATTATTTTCTTTATCTGTGATAGTTATATTCAGAAGCTTCCGTTGTTCATCTCCCCGGTGAACTAGCTATTTAAAAGTTTGAATCAATATTACCAGGAGATAAGATGACGTTTCGGAGATGGTATATTTCCTTGTCTCACATCTCTTTTTAGGAAGCCTTTTTAAATTTTTGATGCTTCATATTGAATGATCGTGTGTTCTACGCTATTGAATGATTTTCTGAAATCAATTAATGCCACTTACAATGGGATCTTGTGTTCTGTAATTTTGTTATCTAAGGCGTCTCGCTACCCATTGATATCGTAGTTTTATTATTTCTCTTAAAGTGATTGACATTGCTTGATGAGAAGACTAGGGAGAATCGCAGATCATATAGGAAAAAAAATTCTAAATTTTGAGCTAAAAGCTTTGTGATAATTTTTTTATTGAAAGCAAAATATAAGATCCGCGATTCTACTGTTAGTTACTGACATATTTGTTCATTACAAAATTTATTTCTTTCTTAAAACGAAAATAGTGGAATTCATTTTTTAGCTAAATCTCACTGTACCCACTACTTTTCATTAATATTACCTGTAATAGATATAATAAGGTTTGTCGTGTATTAGTATCATGTGGATCAACCTTTTCTTGCTTCCTCTAGGGTCGACTTTCTAGTTCGGAATCTCCCGTTTCGGAACTTCGATCAAATTTACCTGGTTTTTGGACATTTTGGAAATTACCTTACTATTGTAAGAATTAAACTTGAAAATCAATCATCTAGTAATGTAATCTGGAAAGAGAATTTTATTCTACATTGAAATGAACTATATAAGAATATTTTCGAAATAAGTCTAAGCAAACTTCTTTCCAAATTCGTTGTGGTTTTCTCTTTTCTCTTTCAGTTTTCTTTTGTACGAGAGTTAGTTGAAGCTTCCACAGGAAGAAGAAGGATATTCTTTTTTAATTTATACATCTTTATATTACCTATAACTTACATATAAAGAAAATATAGTCTGTTTCGCGAATGATGGTGGTTGGCTGTAATTATTCACGAGCTATCTTTATCATAAGTTCCCAACTATTTTTTTTACCCTAGTTCCGAAATGGGAGTAAGTCCCCTCGGGGAAGTTAAACGGAAAAAATCGTAGAATCTATATCTGGGTAGCGATGCCGCTAAATATTCTAATTCTATGATTATGTTTAATCGTGCGCCAATCTGTAAGAAATCCATCATATTCTGTCGGCCGCCATGTTTTTTTCTACTTTTTCTATTTGTACCTACATTAAATTTTTTTAGTTTTATTTGCCGTTGCTTTTCATAGTCCAGAGCGTCTACGATAACTTAAAACAATAGGTTATTGTTTTTTCGACCAAATGAGAATAAAATTAAAGTGCGAGTAGGGCTCGTGTGGAGAGGGTTCCATAAATAGTTTTATCATTACCAAATTCCGTTTTCTTTCAGAAGATTTATGGATAATGTGAAAGGTGGACAGATAACTAAAAGAGCGACCATAAAATATTGCAAATCTTCTTTATGTATTCTTACTTTCCTACCACTTCCACAATAGATGTTTACGTTTTAGAGCCATATATTTTGAGCCAATGTTCTGTCTGTTTGTCTTTCTGTGCCCATGTTATCTCCGGGTTATATTTGAGAAGATTTAGCGATGGATTAAATGTTACTACTATATCGTATTCCACTGAAATTCAGCTCCAGTCCTCATTTCAAATGCGATTTTCAAAATTAATATGTATTTTGTTGTCATGCTTGACTTCATCGATTAAATCCTTTCTCAATACATACATTTTGTGTTTGGTACGTCCATGTTTCCATATTTCACCTCAGCGCTTCGTCCTTCCTTCTTAATAGGGCGAGGCAGACTGCCTGGCATTGCTGTCTTATCGGTAATGTTATATACTATGTTTATATATACTACAAAACAACACAAGAAAGAGAGACCGTAGTAATGGCAAAAACTGGAAGTTGTGTATGTACTGGCTTATTACCTAATAAGTACCTTTGGGATTTAAGACGACACAAGGATATTGACTCCACTTGCGAGAATCCTCGACGGTACATCGAGCAATTTTTAGTATAGTAATTTATATTTTGAGTTGACGACAACAAACGCCGACAATAAATGGCAGAGAAGGTTGAGGGAAGAGGGAATTGTACGAAAGCACGGTAAATGAAGGCCAATCAAGGTCATCTGCTGAAAATGAGACGATGTCATTGATGACTTGAATACTTGTTTTGGTTATACATATTCACTTACAAGCTGTTTTGTACTGTATGTATAAAGACTCAAGTTTGTTATAAGACAGAGTCTAGTAATATTAAGAAGTTGAAATACCTACAAGATTATATTTTATCATAAATTGAGGGCTTGACGGATACGTTACAGCTCATTATGTATTTTTTAACAATTCGGTTTTATGGTTTTATATGTATATGTATATGTAGCAACATTAAATGGATATTTTTCAAAAGAAGCTACGGTAAAGTAAACAATGGTAAAGTCTGTAAAATGTGTATTTCCGCCGCGATGTTTTGAGATCTCTGAATAATAACAAGTACAAGCAAAGAATATACACGGGTTATAGAATAAGTACTATCTTCTTTGGTATTAATGAATGTTCAACGATTTTTATTAGTAATGGTAAACTCAAAAGTTTAAATACTTTTTACCAAAAATTGGACCGACTTTATTAGTTGGTGCACTGAAAAATACAAAATAATATTATTTCAATTGGTGCTGGTACTTTTGAAGTTGTGCAACTGTAGTAAGGTAGAAGACTTTTGGCTTTTAGTTCAGTGGTAAAGTACCAAATTTAAAAATTGGATCTATATTTAATAATACTCCTATCTCTCTCTCTCTTCTCTTCTGTCTCTTGTACAATATTAACAAAATATTCCGGTTTGCAGGCCCAACTAGCAATATAGAAGTATTAAATAAAGGATTTTAGGGTTCCCTACTAGGTGACCAGAGAACCCCTTATAATCTCTCTTTTCTTTCATCCAATCTCCCCCTCCCCCTGCTCTCCGAAGACAGGAAAGTGAAAAAATTGGGGTTTTATAATTTGACGTCTAGGTTGCAAATAAAATAATCTCTCTTTCGAAATGTCACCTTGGCCAAAAACGAGCATTATGTCATTACCACGAACACAAACAAAACATTAATGGAACTCTTGTTAAAGTTGATATATCAGCTTTACAAACTTTTCTACAATGTGCTGCAATAGCCCACCGGTTAAGGCTTCAACTACTATCAGTCCGAACTGCTCTAGGGGTGCGGGTTGCGGGTTCAAATTGAAAAACCAATATTTTGATATTAGAATAAGGGCCGATTTCATAATCAAATTAAATCTCCTATTAATTTTAATCCCACATTAAAAATTTCATAATTTCTTGGATTTGACATATAATTCAAAGTTACTTTAAAGGAACGAAAGATAACGTGAGGGACGTTGTAAAAGATATTGAAAAATGCACTATTTTTATTCCGTCATCAAAATATGAGTTAAACAAATTGAAGAATTAACTAATCTTCCATTAGGGATTCATTATGAAATCGGCCCTAAATATGTTAAATGTGATTGGTAACAAAGCTTTGAACAGACATAAATTAAAAAAAATATGTTGTCGAACTGTTGCCAACTTTTTTGAATTTAGACTCGATTCTATTTATCGCAATACAGAGTGCGTCGGTGAAACGAACCCAACAAATGAATAGTAACATATGAGTTTTCTTACATTACTTTCACCCTGTACACTATCTACTTTTAACATCGCGGATCAATTATATAATATTTTACAGGAAAACACTTACTTGTTTTTCGAAATGTGTGTTTATAAAGGTTGTTGAATTATGTGCTATTTGATTTTTCACAACTGTGCTATTCTTTGAATCAGAGATTAATAGGAATACAATTTCTTGTTTTAAAAATTGTGCCAAATTTTAATTTAATACATGACATGTTAGTCTACTCTGTCATTAGAATTAAACATACGCATAAATATATAGATATCTGATTATTGTGTACAAAAAGTTAGTCGTTTTGAAATTTTTTTTCCCAACGTTTCTATATTTAACACAATATTACAACATTCGAGAATTATATAACAATGCTATCAGATATGCGTGCTTAATTCATAGAGATTTAGTGGAGTTTTATCAAAATTTCTACAGTTGTAAACAAGGCAACTTAATCTTAGATGAACGTTTTGTTGACAATATTATATGCTTTGTGTGGAGATTTGTCGTTTTTGAAATAGGTAGGTAGTAATATATGAAGTATAAAGTAGAACGTTATGAGTGTAATTTTATTCTAGGAAATATTTACAAGCAATATAAGTCATTATGTTAAAGTAAAATTAAGAACTAAGTAACTGAGCAACTCAGTTACTAATGGGATACTCACTTCATTGAATTTAATACTTTTCACTATTAAACATATTACAAACTCCACAATCAGGTGAATCTGAACTACTGATCGATTTTCTTTAAACTTTGTCTTTGGATAAAGTTTATTTCAACAAATTTTTCTCATAGAACTCTGCCGAAATTCAGGAACAAAACCTGTTCTGTTGAAAATGAGTGTGAATCATCATTGGTAAGGATGGCTTGGAATTGGAATGGAAATTTTCTTTACATTTTTCTCTCTCAATATAAAAACTCAATAAGATAAATTTATCTATGCTGATTTCTCCAATTAGACATTGTGTTGAAACGCCTCAACGAGACGGATATGAAGATACCTAATCGAGAATCAATAAACGCCATAAAGTTTTCGCTAAAGATTCACCAAACCTACACGCCTCTTTACAAAATCGATAAAATCTTATCAGTTTCAATAAAGAGAGTAAAGTAATCGATTAATTTAGGTGGATATAATAAATGCGATAACAAAATAGTACAGGTAAATGGTTTATATCTATCGCGGATCGCGGGTGATATCGTGAAAATGGCTGGGTAAACCATTTATGGATAACATCTCATAATATTTTCATGTCGTAAATGTATCCAAAAACTCATCATTTTTTATACCTTCGTGCTTCTTAAGCAGTTACACACTTCCTTTGGCGTTATACTTGGTGAAATAGTAAAGTTTTAACGGCAAAACTTTTATGAGCGACTAAACTGCTGGAAGAGCTAATATTCAATCTAATTGTAAATTGGTTCTAAACAGTTTCGAAGATACAATATAAGGTTTTTTAAAACTTGGCTTAGGATAATTTTACGAGGTGGTATATCATCGTTCTTTAATGTTCACTTGTTCAACTCACAAATAATATGTTTCATATTTTCCACCTTGACTATTCTTCTAATTTTACTGTAGCTATATTTCATTTTACTAAATTTATTCGAAAAGTATTTTTATAGGTTGCATTCATAATTCAGAGATAGCATGGTACTAGATTTAGCAATAAACCAAACACTATGATACTATATAACCAAGTATACTGCAGATACTCTATTCCTATGATTTTTTTAATGATTGTGATTTTATGACTTTTGTTTTAATTTATTTTAATCACATTCACATGCTAATGGATCTATCTAAAAGATAAAAAAGTTAATGTCGCTAAAAGATTGCGACCTATTTTTTTGAGAATGCTGCTTTGAAGACCCATTCAGATGAACTTGTTTATTTTGCGAAGGTTAAAAAATGTTCACAATTAGCTTTGACGAAATCAACAAAAATACCCCATAGACCTAACTCAGTTTCGAACCCAAAATGTCGTTTTGGCATTCAATAAACGCTCACCCAAATCTACATGAGGAACGACATGCAAAATATAATCAAAAAATTGAAATTTGTAACTGATAAAGAGTTGAGTGATTCTATAAGGGAGATTTAGCCTAAATAAATGAATTATGCTGATTTTTATTTTTCATTTCAACATGTCCTTCCCCTTAAAAAACTTTTCCAAAAGGGCAATTTTTGTCGAAAATCGAAAATTTGAGACGGCAATTAAATAAGAAGAGACCATATGCGACAACATTTTTCAGAAAAAAAAACATAGGCTGAAATATGTGTGTCGCCGCTATATAGTGGGGCATTTTTTTCGAAAATTCAAAATATGAGACGGACAAATTAAAGAAGAGATTATATGTAGCATTTATCTTTTTTGGTGAACGTTGAATGATTTTGATGCCTAATGTTACACTCAAAATTGTGAAATAAATATCTTTTACAAAAAATTTAACCGTTAACCGTTGGTGCCCTTAAAAATACAATATAATATTAATTCTATTGGTTCTGGTGCTTTTGAAGTTGGTGTCAAAAGTGGACCAAAAGAATTAATATTATTTTGTATTTTTCAGTGCACCAATTAATGAAGACCGTCCAATTTGTAGAAAATATTTATAATTCTGTGATTCTTGTAAGTTAGTGAATAAAGATTATTGTTATTATAAGTTAAGTTAGTGGCGGGGCGTTTTCAAGGACATTTTGTTGCTTTTTAAATCGTTACGCCAAACATTTCCAGCATATTCCAGGAGGTAAAAATAAAGCTTGACAGTTGCTCTTTTGATAAATAGGTGATATGTGTTCTGGCCAGCTGAGACTTGAGTTAACAACCACACCCAAGACAATATGAGAATCCTTTGTTTTCAGTAGCATGAAACATTTATCGACATTTAATGGCAGCTTCCATTCCGAGCGCCATCGTGACACAGAATCAAGTCCTCGTTGGAGCATTTGACTATTCTTGGGATCATAATAGATTTTTATATAATCTGCATAGATACCTTTCGAGCATAGAATTTGAACTGAATATTGGAGGAATGAATAATAAATAAATGAGGCCATAAAACATAACCTTGACGAACACCACTGAGAACTGGTTTGTTTTTTGATGAGCAATATAAATTTATTGATCTTCAAATATGCAGTTTAGAAGATATTGACGAAAATATCCACAGCGTTTTCCCAGAAATTTCTTAGTTATTTTTTTGTTGGTAAAAGACAAAAAACCTAGCCGTTTTTATCGAAAAATTGAAAAAATGGAAACAAGGACACCAGAATGAGTAAACACTGTTATAATGAAATCCAGCACCTGATTCAGCAACACCGCAGGAATCATCATGCGTAACCAGTAACCATTTTGATAACCTAAATTCTTAGTATCGATATTTTTGTTGTTATTTTTTCAAGAAATGATGCTTGAACACACTAAATGGCAGAAAAATGTCTAAAACTCCTGAACTAACTGCTTGCCATAGTCAGATAACAGCCTCCCTGCGATATAGCGTGCCACCCGCGATCGGCACGTAGAGAAGTCGTCAGTATGAGTCTCGCTACGTTCTCAGTATTTCTCTACAACACAGCGATTCTGTACTGTTGTTGTTGCTTTTGACCTGGCCGCGTTTGTCCTTTCGCAACCATATAGCACACAGAACACAAAGTTGTTATATACCACATACAGATATATACGGTCAACCGGCACGATAAGACGCCACACACTCGAGACGATTCGTCTGTCCGTCTTCCGTTCCTCCTATTATTTTTCTTCTCGATGATAGTCTCGACCTGGAAATAATGTTGATGTTAGGATTCATCCAGTTAGGTACACTTTTCTGATGCTCGAAGGTATTACAGGTGGCGCTCAAAAGTGTGGTGTAGTATATATAATATATATATAAGTAGATTAGCTGACATAGACGTTGAGGATTAATGGATATTGTTCAAAGCTGCTGCTACTAGACGGTTATACCAAGGTCAAGGTTGTTGCAGGAGTATTACCCACGTCTCAGGTTGGCAGGTAAATATTGTGTCTGTGTGATCTTACAAATGGAGCATTGTAAATATTATTCTAAAAATTAATAGCAAGAAATTTCTTAGGAAGAAAAAATATCCTGGGACGGAATGTCTTTAGGACTTAACATAAAGAGAACAACGGAGCCTCTGTCGTGTCGTTTTGTGTGGTCATTAAAAATGGCGTTAATAATTGTAACGATTTTTGAAATAAGTAAACAAAGCAAAACACTTCTGTTTCGAGCTACTGTTTTGGCTTCAGGAATCATGATTTTTCTTTTTCTCTTCAAGGCTGACTAGAGTAGCTCCTCGCGTAGTAGGTACTCACTTTTTCATTATCTACCTATATCAGAAGTGCACATGACTTTTGAATTTGAACCTTTTCAATCCTTAAAAATCATTGCTCGGTTTGTGTTCATATTGTACAACAAAAATCTATTGATGTGTTTTAGAAAAAGCAACAGCAGGTACCTATATTATAAGAAGATGCTTGAACCCAATAATCAATAAATATTTGACCGACGAACCCCGAACGAAGGAGATATACGATTTGACTGTCTGCTTTTTTTTTGGTTTGCTCCCGCGTTGTATATAGTAAACGTACCCCGATTTTGAAACACACTATAGTATAATTATTTTTTTGCGTCATTGTCATAATATCTAAACTTCAAAACGTTTAATGGGTTTCAACTTTGACTCGAGAATCCTAATGTACATAACCGGATTATCGAGGTAGATATATAGGTATCGATAGTACCATTTAAGCATTTACATGACCAGATTATTCAATGTTTGAATTAGAATATATCTGCAGTATAGAGGTCCCTGCTCCCTATTTCCTTAAAAAATAAATCTTTACTACCCTTTGAAATGATATATGATATTTTTTATAGTTAGACTGTTATAAAAAAATATGTGCAAATTTGTGATTATACCAAAAGATTGCATCACTACTTTCAAAACTGATAATTTATTGGTTTTCAATAAACCGTTAGGTATGCAACCTAGATCAGAAATTGAGAAAAGAAGGACATAAATTATGTCATTGATTCCAATCTTCATTAATAAATGTGAGTTCCATTCCTGGATATACAAAAATAAATATTTCTTTATTGCAGCATCAATTTTTAAATAATTTTAGCTAACAGATGCCTTCTTTATTCGTTATTATGAAACCTGTAATCGAAATAATCTTGAGTGATAAAAATATCATCGTTCTATTTTGCCGGCACTGTTTCGAATATATAAAAAAACAACAGCTTAAGATCATCTAAACTGATTTGTTGCCTATCTTATAAAAAACATCTCACACTCACTAACGCGGCATTTGTATTTATAAAGAAAATAACATAACGAATGAAAAGCGGTTGGAGTTCGAGATGCTAACTAAAACTTGCGGCACTATTATGAAGTCTCAATTATAGAAAAATATATTACACATATACACCGAACGCTATACTCATTTTTATAGACATAGCTGAATGCGTCGCAAATCAAAACTATAAATATAATTTTCTACACATGAAGGGTTTATCGTATCGCAATTTAACATGCGGCTCAGGTGGTAATTATAATCTTATCTTACAAATGATCTCTCTGAAGATGGTATGTGTGTGTGAATGTAATATGTGCGATCGTGCCATGTTTCACCTTCACCTTCGTTTTCATCTTCTGAATCTAGATGAAGAAGTATTTTGGTCTGGGTACTCGGAATTTACATCTAAAAGGATTCATCCTGTATCAAATGGTGGAAAAAAACCTGGTGTGTCCACTCACACGACTATCTTACCGCTCTCAAATGAATTCCATCGAATATACAAATTGTCTGATCTGATCATCTGACAATTTTAGCATGCTCAAGACAATCAACAATGATCATATTCAATTTTGATTTCTTTTTCAGCTTTTTTCCGTACTCGCTTGCAGCGTTTAAGCTGGTAACCAAAGTGGGAGCAGTTTCATCAAAATCGTTAGAGCTGTTTTCGCGCCACAGTCTTAAGCGAAACATGTTTTCAGCTCTTACCTACGATATTTTCTAGTAGGATGCTCAATCTGTGTCACGGGCGAGCCTTATTGTTATCCTACAAAAAAAAAACTAAGCAGCAAAATCTTTCCGATAATACGATAATAATAGACAGACTAGCCAATGGCTAAGAATATGTTTTTTGGACTCAAAGCCTTCTAAAACGTAAACATCTGTTGAAAACCGGACTCCAAAATTTTTACATCTTACTAGGCAACTTAACGTAGCAGTAGAAAATCAGAAATAACTACATCTTTGAGACTTCTCTTTAAATAGTAATCTCCCATAATTTAAAGTGAAATGTTTAGGTATATCGACCAAACAATCAATCCTAAGAAAACTAATTCGAAGTAAATATGGGAAAATGTCTATGTGTGTCTTTACTTAAATCATATGAAATTATATAATATTGAAACATCACTTGTCAGTTTTTGGAGCTGAGATATTTCATTTGTATTAATCAATATTGAAAGAAATAGTCAAACCTGGACTAATACAATGATAATAAAAATAATTCAACTCGACTTTTCATCATTTCTCATTGTCAGTTCGTTTGAATCATTTGATAATTCTTGTTTTAAAAGCTATTAAATATAGAGCTTGTTTAAATATCTGTAACATAAGTGAGTTTTATCTGAACTGGTGTATTTGTTCAGTTTCAATTAAAGCAGGTAATCTATTATTTGGACTTTCAGAAGGATGTTCTGCGAAATATTTGCAAAATCTTTTTAAACATGATTGGATTTCGCTTGAAATTCATTATAGATCATCTTCTAACATCTTCACGCTCTTATGGAAAATATCACATAAAACACAATATTATGCAACACTTACAAAGACATGGACACGAAAAAAACGGAGATTGACAAGATTATGAAAAATAAAACTATTTTCAATATACGCATTTATATAGCAGTGCAGTTATGTGTTATTTAAATAATATTTCAATACAAGAGGCATACAGATGCATGTAATCCGAACACTCTTATTGTTTATGACCTGACAACTAATTCTCATCGGATAAACACAACAACTCTTTTATTATTCCCCTCCGGCAATTGTTTCACCAACAAAGTTGGCATCTTGACGGGTTTCAAGGGTGAAAATTCGAGAAGATGCCGATTTTGTTAGCGAAACCATTGTATTTAATAGCAATGTTGCTGTGTTTGTGGTAATTTTGTTTTAGTATATGTTATCCATGCCAACGGTTCCTGATTCCAAACATTATTCATATCCTTATTGTACAGAAGACCCTAACTTTGCCGTGCCATAGGGAATTTTTAGTGCTCTTCCCATTTGCTAGAACTTCGTAGCATTAGATAAACTTCATCTGTGAGTTCAAAATGAGATAATATCTTGAAAGGAAAAAGAAATAAGATCTCAAGTGCAAGATAAAGACAAATATCGTAGCCATAGTTTAAGAATAGGATTGTTTTAACAGGCTTACATACAACCGAATTTTCGAAAACTTCTGAAACAGTTTGTTTTGGTAACTGATGTTATTTTAATCAGAAGGAAACAAATGGACATTAAAATATTTGCAATTATTCGTTAACTTTTAATTTTGGATATTACACTTATGTTTCTAAGAATACAATGTTTTTACTTTCATATCGCTATCCCAAGCAGCTACGTAAGAATGAAATTGTAATAGTGTAAAATTTTCGGTGTCTGATTTTCAAAAAATGTTTATGTCTTAGATTGATCTCCCGGAGTCCAAAAACCAAATTTTTAGCCATTGGACTGTCTGCTTGTGTCCAAATTATTTCGGGAACGGATAGACCGATTTTGTTGCTTTGTTTATTTTGTAGGGTTTCGATACTGCTCACCTGTGACACAGAATATCTTGCTCGCTCTAGTTACTAACCAACAGCCGAAAAAAAAAGTGATTTCATCAAGACTGTAATGCGCAAACAGCTTTAACAATTTTGATGAATCTTGTCTAAAACTATTCCTAAGGTCCATTTTTAGTGTTTGTAAGAAAAAACATTATGTTCCACAGTAACAAGTATATGAAAATTAATCGGAAGCTGAAATATTATTGTTGGGGTCAAAATGATGAAAAGAACTCACAATTGTTTTTAATACTTTTATTACATATCTACTACTTGCAGTATAATCTGTGAAAACGTCCCTTCCAGCTAGAACGCATTTCTGCATCGTGAACGAATGATCATCCTCAGATTAACCAAAATGAACAGTCAGGTTAGCCTTGGCACTCAACGAACGTTCTTTTGTTCTGTTTTCTATACGTCCTGGTTTAGAGTTTGCATTGCAATGTACTTACTAGCCGCATGTTCATTATTAGCGTATTCCAGGTATCTCAATCCCTTTCTCGTTGACCATATATGACCTCTTATTCACAACGTTATAATACAGGGTGTTTCATTTTCCGATTCTGATTATAAGAAAAAAATAACGATCCACAATCGCCTAATTGCTGTGATCCAGAGGGGGAAAAATTTCAACTTTTTGAATTATAAGTTGATAGTCGATGATATGAAATAGAAAATTATTATTTTTATCTCAGTAAATTAATTCAAAAACATAATGCAAACAATTAAATTTCGGCCATCCTGTCAAGATTACTATTACTAGATATATTACTGAATAAATGCGAACTGAAAACCAAATACATGAAATAAGTTACTCTTAATCGATACTTGGCTCCTATCAGAATGTGGTAAGATTACCCACTGGTGAGCTGTATAAAAGTAGATACCACATCAGCATATGGTGGATTCCAGAATGCTTAACATCCATGAATGCTAAGACTCTAAGAAAGACTAGAGAACTTTGCCGCTCACGATCAAACATCTAAAATATCTATTACTACCGTTAACATATTCGAATATGAATATGAGTAATGGATTCGTATTTCTTGTACCACCGAATTGTAGGACCAATATATCAGATTACAGTTTAATTTAATGTATATAGAACAAGAGAGCTGTGAGAAAAAATATCGGCACTCGCTTAATGGCCATCTCATATTGCAAGGACACTCATTGATTGTTCGCTGAATAGTTAAATTTTGGGCGAACCTTTCGCAGCTTCCTCAGAACTCACATTCGCTCGTATTACATTTATTACCTATAGTAACTAACGTTCGGTTTGCAAAATAAATAGAGCTGTTAATTATATTGTTCTTCGAGCCTTTCCTTCAACCCTTTTCCACCTTCCACGTGCCAAATTGCATTCATAAACCTAAAAATACCGAACAACGCTTAATTATACATACGTCCATTTGTTCTAACTTTGTGTCGTTTTTCGCTACTTGAAAAACAACAAGAAGAGTGAAGAAAATGGTCTCGAAATGCACAGCAATACCTCAGAGGCACGAACTTTATGGCTCTTTCTTCAATGAGAAATAATCTATAAATAACGTTTATCGGTTTTATGCATGTGCAAGCGTGTGTTATTATTATTATTGTTACAAGTTCTTGGAGCTGCTGTGCTTTGCAGGTGTATTTATTATTCAGTGTAGACATGTGATGAATGGTTTTTAAAAGAGGACATGTTCAAGTTAGAAAAATCAAAGATAACTAACACTTAATGTTTCCCTGAATGAATGAAACAACTTCTACGCATTGACAACGTTTGTGGAAAATGCAAATATATGAATTAGATATTAAAGAGCGTCTATGAATTTTTATAGTATCTCTATGTTCGTACAGGCTTAAAAGTTTGGGTTACTATTAATCTGTAAACTTTGGTTATACCTACTTGGACAAAGTTTACAGAAACTGAACTGCTAGTATTCTGTAAACTTTGCTTTGGAATAAAGAAAAGCAGACAAGCTCGTGCTGCGCGATTAGAGAATATAGGATTTTCGACTTGATTTCTTAGGTATAACGTGATAAGACACAAGATACATTTGAGTTTTAATGTTGTCATTTTTCTCAAAAAATGTCAAGTTGTTTTGCTACAAAAATAGGCAGACAGATAACAACGAGTACCTACTGTAATTAAAAAAGGTCATACAAGTCATTCCACAGTGATAAATTATTTTAACAATCCAATTGTTTGGTCCAAATAAGTGAGTACAAGACATATCTGTAAACAATAAAATGAAATTGAAAATTTGGAAGCAAATAAAGATTTAATAGGGAAAACGCGGATGTCAATATGTAGCAGATTGAAGAAATGGCCATTCATAGATATATATGAAATATTTCATAGAAAACTATTGTTAAGAAGAAATCTAAAAACTTAGAATATCTATGAAAGATAAAAAAATATTGTTCACTGCAAAATAGATCCACAAAATATTGATAGGCACTGAAGCGTAAACTCAAAAACCGTTTTATTCCCAGTTTTTGTCATTCGGACCGCTTATGACTATCTAGCTATCTAGATAGCGATATCTGATCTGTCTGATCTGTCAGGTATTTTGTAGTACACTTACTATAAAATATGCTAACCGGCAGGTAATAGGTTTCACAAAAAACTCAATTATCCAATTTGAATCACTACTATTGAATACGGTACTGTACACGTCATTCCATTCGGCTATAGAAACAAACTCCCACTCAACTGAGCGAAATATTTCAGCATCGATCAAAATGTATAGGAAATTGTAAAACTAGCTTTATTGAACAACAGGCCATATATTATGGCTGACGCCTCCTACGCAATAGTTGTTTGTGGAAAAAAGCAGTTTTACGAATACAACTGCCGAGTTATATACATATATATACATATATTATTGTCTCGGATAATGTGTTGGAAATGCTATGAAAATTAGAAGAGTTTGTTATATTGATCATATTATTATGGAATTGCAACCTATTTGTAGGTTGGTATTGAAGGAGAAAATTGGATCAATTTAGTATTTCTCAACTGGCTGTTATTTCTGGCATTTCTGATTGATTAATGATTTGTAGAACAACACTAATAATATACATTTTTTACCTACCTTGAAATTTAAATTTGCGAGCACTCAAAGTGGTGACGAAAGTTCTCATTATCCAAAGCTACTTCTTTCGAATTATATGTTAGTTTACCGCACTAGATTGGAAACTAAATGGCTTTTCGAACGCTCTGACGGGTCATAAGGATCTAAATCAATAATTCTGATTGACAACATTAACTATTATTATTATTTTATCCGTAGATTTCAATTATAAAATCACCTGACCTTTTCCATGTTCATTCCATAATTAAATTTTATTGTCTTGGAATATGTGATACATATTATATAACTTTTCTATATGCCGCTCAAATTCATCTTTCAAAGCACATGTGAATAAAGGGGTGAGACTTACAATGTTGATAAAACATTCGTTTCTAGGTATACCTATCTTAAATTCACTCTCAAACTCGTCTGTTTGTGACTACCTACTTGTCTTCAGAGTGATTTGGACACACCTATGGCTAGAGCTAGGTCTCAGGATAATCAAATATTCGCGCCTTTACACACTTGTAGCCTATACTACGAATTCCTTAATATTCGAATACAACTATAAGACATAATATTCTGTTTAGAATTATCATAAATATGCCTCAACTTATAATGGCAATTCATTGTAACTTTACGAGTAATTTTAATTTATATTAAGTTTCCTAGAATTTTTCCATTATCGGTAATTGAACGAGCTATGAAAACAAAAAAATAATTATTATTCAAATATGACTTTGAGAAGAATGAATGGTATAAAAAAATGAAATATTCATTTTATAGAGAAATCTAAGACAAACATAGAAACGTCACATGAATCGTTCAAATGTAATTGCACAAACCATACATAAAAAAGTTGAGGCTTAGAGTTTTTTATGTACCTACCTACGTTGAAGAAACTTCGTATCTGGCACAACAATGTATGATTTCTGTAATTACATTTTGTATTCTTAAGCTTATTTTTCTAGAACCAATAGAATAAATATTATTTGTTATGTACATACTGTAGTCATCCAATTAAGTCGATGCTATTTTGTTGTAAAAAGTTATTTATCTTAACTTCCTCTAATTTATTTGCTGGTGGATTGATTTTATCAATCAAGTCTGATGCTCATTAACTTCAATCCATATAAGCATTATAGGATAACATGTTGCTTATACATATATAGCTTTATAATCAAATCTGATATTCCTACATTAAAGAAAATAATCCATGCGGAAGGTGAACTAACTTGTAGGCGGTAAATTTATTCATACTCTAGGTATATAATGTACTTAGTATGTATAATGAATTTGTAATTAAATACACTCTATAATTATCAGTCATCAATTGAATCAATATGTATAGACTTTGATTAGTTCAGCACAATCATCGGTAAACAAGAAACAATTGATGATCTTAAGATTGCGACGATCTTGGCCTCTTCCATAAGACATAGATTAGATATTCTTGAAGCGTGTTATCTAACTCAAATTATTTTCAGTAACATAACCAAAGAAATCCGCACATTAAACTAAATATTGAAACAATAACCTCTTATATTCTAGGGCAAGGTGATACATTGATTCTACTGAAGTAATGATGTATCTAAGATCCGCTTTTGATGAATACGACAGATGTTAATATAAATGAAATAATTCTTGATCGTTGTTATCTAGAAGATGTATATTCTTTTGATTACTTTCTTTCAATTTTTTTTATAACAAAACGTTATATAGCCACTTTTATAATCTAGTCGGTATATAAAAAGATGTGATATAATTTAAAGATTGTTTATATTATAACTTGTTTACATAGTTTATTGGGTTATCTTTCCGCCATGTAAATCTGTAAATATACAAAGGATGTTACCACAAACATTTTTCATAGGAACATACTCATAATAAGGTTATTGAACTTCAAACTTTGCAACGTTATGAAAAGCATCTTATTATATTGTTTTTTCAGAGTCAGACCGTAAGACATATCAAATCAGACAGACCAATATTTAGAGGAGATTTGATTTGATGTATCTCTGAGAGGTCAATATTTTTGACTGACTTCCCAAATGAACGAGCTATTCAATTCGACTAGAAATGTGCACGGATTTCGAGAACTCTTCTTTCATTTAAAAGCTGAAATGAGATATGATACGCGACGTTCTCATGTTCCAATTTTTATGATTTCATTAAGGTTATCCTTTCCACCAAAACGCCCTTCGAATGATGACATAAACCTTCTTGATAAATATAGCGTTTGTAGTTATTATAGGCCTCTAAGAAGATCGAAAAGTTTGATTGATTTGTAGTAGTATCCTAATACCTATCGTTTCTTGTACGTAATAGAATTATTAAAAATAAATAAATGGTTATTCGAATTAGTGAGTTATTAATGAAAGTACAATATAAACAATACGAATGGACTCCACCACGTTGAGTATATGTTTTATTCATTTTCATTTGAGTTTTCCTTTGTGATATACAAAATTAATTTGTAATACAACTCGTGTCCCAATAGACGCGCCTGTATCATTTCCATACTAGATATTTCGATGTAAGTTGTTAACCACTGAAAATTATGAAATAATATTGTATTATATTACAAGCGGTAATTTGGGTCACAACTCACGTCGATGAAGTTATGACCATTACCGCAAGTTGAATACCATATTTTATCTACGACTATAACAATAAATATTAGGTATGTGCAAGTACAGAGAAAGAACTTCGTTCAAAAATCTTATGTACCTAGTTATATCAATGATATAAGTTATAATATCTCACTATATAGTGAGTTATTTTAACACACTATATACTGGGTTATTTTAACTCACGTTGTTTGTCTATGGATACTATTATTTGCTGCAAAGCAGTTGAATAGTGAATATATAATTAAATAGAAGTTTGTAAACAACTTCAAAAAAATTACAACCGATCACATTAGATTATGCAGTGAAGATTATTAAATTCGAAATTCTCCGTGATTCTTAGATTATGTGTTATTTCATGTTATCAGTGAATAATCCAATAAAGTCGGTCCTAGTTTTTTCAAGTAATTTATATTACTACTATAACATCTGGCTAGGTTTCTATTATTTACTAGATGAAACAATTATCAAATAAGGCATCTTTTTTTAAATAACATAAATTTTATAAAAAAAATCTTATCTTAGATATCATTTGAAGGTAGGTACTCATTAAGATATTACTTGATTCTATAAACAACAAAACCATCAATCAAATAAATTGAGAATGAATCGATGATCATCTCTACGATTATTTATTTATTATGATTTGTCTTTTAAAGGTTATCAAATTAAAGTAATGATAAATAAAACCTATTGCATTCCACATCTGAGACAGCATAGTTTGCATAGAATTAAAGTTTTAATTATTATTGTAAAAACACTATTTTCTTTTATCGTCTCAAATTTGTGAATAATGTTAATATTAATGTATAATAGAACGTTCAATGGCATGGCAACACCTATATCTCTCTGATGAGAATTGTGACGAATATGTTAACTAATAAAATTAATTATACTGAAATTTTACTAGTTAAAGATGAAAACAACGTTTCCATGTTTGTATTACAATTCCATTATCCTAGAGAAAAGCTGGGTAGTTGTGCATTTTCAATTATCACGAATTCATTGTCATTTAAACCATTTTCAACGATGTTTATTTTGGATATGGAAGATCTAAGATTTCTATTTTTTCTTGAAATATTCAAGTAAGCAATTCCACTGAAGAGCTCCTAAGTGATGCAGATAGTGATAAATCATCTTCACTTATTTTACAGATATCTTAAAATCACCTTTCTATCTTGAAAAATAGGGCTAATTTCATTAGGTACCTGATGCCCCGAAGAGTACAAATGTTTGTTCTATAAGAACTCAAATTACAAACTGTTATTTCGTGAAAATCAAACTAATGTATTTACAGTCAACGTACATTGTTAAAATGTTTTGCAAGACTTCAGATGTCAGTTATATGTAAATAAAAATGATTTTTTAACAAGTTCAATACCTACTGTAACTATAATGTTACCTATAATTACCATTCTAATGATTTTCAATGTGTAAATGATGTTTGTATATCCATGAAGGCAGGATATCACGCCGCTCGGTTCATTGCAAGCCAGCGGTTGTCTATTTCGGAAAGTGGAAATTGGAAACTCTACAGCTTTGATATTTTTCTTTCGATTCGATGTGTAGTGTTCAAAATAATAATAATGGAATAAATTTTCTGTGATTTTTTTTTATTCAGTGGATAATATTTTTATTTTTTATTTATATGCGTGACTCCGTTATTTTTTTTGAAAAATGTCATGTTCAAAAGTTACTGGATGTTGTCCATTATTTAATCTCACCATATCAAATCGCGAATTTCTAAAAAATCTCCAATGTAAAAATCTCGAAGAGAAAGACAATAAGGATCATCATTTATCAAAATTGTCCATTCTACAAGTATAAAGCAAACGTACAAATGAATTATTGTATACCACTTACCTACTGTTGAAGAATAGAAATAAAAGAGGCAAATGAATATATAGCATTGTAAACGACAGACATATACCTATACCTATTTCAGTCGTAAATATGGATTTGATAACCAGAAATAAATGCAAAACAGTTGCAAAAATATCCCATGAGTTAAGTGAATTTGCCACTTCATCTCAATTCCGAAGACGCTTTCTTAATTATGAGACTGTGACCTTATATTAAAGCATATAATGTAAGTATAATATATTATTATTCATTTATTCGACTGAAGACGTTAACAGATATCTCACATACGAATATGGAATATATTACGTGGTATGTTGTAAATTCTGAGAGGACTGTAATAATATGATATTTTCGAGATCAATCTTGTTGATAGGCTGGGTTCAATGCTTGCTTAGTTTTGTCAACAATCATGATTGTGATAATTGAAGCAGACGTAGCAATTATAAATTATTTGATATTGGATCAGTATCTGTTCAATGTTATATTATGGGGTATATAACGCATTCCATATAACGATTATTTACAGACGTATTCATGAAGAAAAGTAGTTCGGCATTAGTTTGGTATGATACTAAAGCTTTCACGTTATGATAGAAACTAACAATCAAACTTAACTAGTATAGAACTTGAAGTTGTTGATGAATAAGGCTGTTTCTTTTCTATACTTGGCAAGAAATTATTACTTTTTCTTTGATTCAAAACCATTTTGGGGCTTAACGATAATATTACATCAGCGCATCGATATGTTGCTTAGGTAAAGCATAACTGAAACCATTTATGATTTTTACAGGTTTCTACACTATTTGGGTAGAAACTTTTAGTTAACCTGAAGCTAGCATATCACGTAGAAATAATAAAACCGACTTATTAGTTAGCCCTGAAAAATACAAAATATTATTAATTCCACCGAAACCTCCACTGGTACTGATTCTTTTGAAGTTGTGCAGATATAGGTAGATAGAAGACTTGGCCCCAACTTCAAAAGTACCAGCACCAATAGATTTTTTTTGTTTTTTTTTTCAGTGCATCTACTAATAAAGTAGGTCATACTTTTCGTAAAAAAGTTTTATTTCATAATTGTCATCAAAATCGTAGAACTTTCACTTATTCCATGTACCTACCTATCTTATTACCCAAGTATACTTCTTATTATTATTATTCAGGGATATCAAAGCTTAGCGGAAATACAAATATTTCAGAGTTTACCAATGCTTTAACTTGGAAACCCTATTTTTAAAATGTCCTATTTAAAAGATGTTGGATATGGTCTCTTCTTCAATTTTGCAAAATTTTCTTTAAAAAATGTCTTCCAACATAGTGGAGAAATGCATATTCCAGAGTTTATTATTCTTGTAACTTAGAAAAATGTCCAATTTAAAGGTTATATGGTTTTAGAATTTCGAAAAAAATTGTCGCCTTTGTCTCTTTCGGGGTCTGTTTATTGGTGGAAGGAGATATTGAATTTTTAATTCGTTTAAGATGGAGCTATTTCTCTACTCCCTTATTTCATTTTAAAAGACTGATGATAAAGGTTCTAGTATTAAAAAAAACATGATTTCCTTGCCCTCAAAAACTTACGGGGCAATTATTTTTGAGAATCAAAAATTTCAGATAGCAAAAGTAAAGAAGAAATAATATTCGGCAATATGTTTTTCAATTGTATACATAGACATCTGAACACCTAGCATTTCATTCATAACATTTATCCAAAGGCGATCTGTTATTGTTAGAGAATTGTTTTGGTATTTTCCATCTGTAAGAGAGAGACAAAATTTTCCTATAGGAAATTTTGGCAACAGTGTACCTGAGTAGAAGCGTATAAATTCGTAAAACGTAGTAGCAACACTCAAATTATCAATGGAACAACGAACAACAATATTCCGACTAGCGACGAAAGCTGACGAATTCATACGGACGCCTAAATTATATTTTCCTGTGATGCCGCACTCAACTCAATCGATCGATATCGACTGATGATCCCCTTATTTCACAAATGAAAAATTTTATTTTGTGTTGTAAAATATAAATTTGGTACATAATTTAATCTGCAGGTGTTTCTGAATAATCAGTAATAACTATTTCAACGACCACCTTTCAATTACGTCTGAATGTATTTGATTATTACTCTATAAATCAGAAGTTGCCATGAAAAATAAGAAGTTTGGCAAATATGTTACTCGTATCAGTCGTACACGAACCATTATGGACCAGAAGAATAATGGTCTTGAGATGTTGGATCGCTCTGAAAGAGGCTATGGCGTGGTCTAGGTGTTCAGATGTCTATGATTGTATAAAAAAAATTGGGATTTCCGAGTTAAAGAATAAGTAAAGTCTAGACTGTGGGTCTTTCCGCTATATTTTGAAATCTTTGAATATACATGAACGTTTAATGATTTTAATGACTAGTGATACACTCAAAAATGTGAAATAAAGCTCTTGTTTTGAGCGTAAAATACAAAATTATATCAAGTGCAGTACTTAATAATTACTAGCACCTTCAAAATTCATATTTTTTAGAATCATTCAGTTAACAATAAATAATATGGTCAGTTCTTGTTTTTGTAAAAAGTTTTATTCAGGTATAATTGATGATCTGTTTCTCGTAGGTATCTAGAAGGAAAACGATGTTTTCGTATGGAAACAAAGTCATAGACATAAGTTATTGATAAACTTGCGATAAATTCTCTGAATGTTTTCCATTTTTACAAATGCAAAGAAAGGTCGAGATGAGTTATGCCTATATTCAGTTCGCTACAAAGACTATACATAATAAGGTTATGATTACCTGAATAAATACTTTCAAAATTCGATATTCATCTCAACTTTGTTCAATCATCTATAAATCTGGAGGGCTTTAGACAATACAAAACATTCATAAATGAGTAGAAACCACCGAAAGGCCCGATTTTGAGCCGGTAGACGTGAAGGCCAAGATAACTAATTAGCAGAAACACGAAACGGTCTGCCAGTTCTCTGAGCCTCCGGTTTTACATTTCGCCTTTGACCATTCAATACAATACAAAATGTCCCGTCTTACGGTCTTGCCTTCGGTTTTCAGGTCTATCATAAGATTTTAGAATCCTTAATATGAAATCTACTAAAACTTGGAAATAAAATTTCTAGAGGCCCGATTAAAAATTGAAATTCTTGTCGTTATGAACAATTTATCCCTGACTAGGTTGATCATGATGTAAGTTTTGTGATAAAAAAAGACCGAAATAATTCAGAATTGTATTGATCGATTCTGAAATCAATATGAATATTTACTATCTATGTTATCAATTACTGACTTACTATATTATATCTTACTTATCGAAGTAACACACAACTACAAACTTTAAAAATAAGTGTGAATACATTTTGAATAAGGGTGAGCATTCATTTATACATAGTTGTGGGTGTACATTCTTTTTACAATAAAAATGAATTATTATGTTCTCCTTACACCCTTTAGTTATTGATTCCAAAGCTTTAGACTGAAATTGTTGAGGAGCTTAGGAAAATTTAATTCAACCAACAATTCAGCGAGTGAAAAATGTTTTTTTTTTTGTAATAGGTATATTGAATTATTTTTATTATGGAAATCTAAAGCTATATTAAAAACTAGTTCGACACTAACTTAATTTGGTAATAAAACAGTTACGTACGTAAATAATGTAAAGGAAGAACCGAGGCATCATAGACCGGCAAAGTTCTTTCCAATAATTCTTGTAATAGTTCACATTTATTTTATTGTAGCAACATGATCCAAATACAAATAAAAGATTATCTCAAGTGGCGGCCGACTACGCACGCAACAGAGCGCCAAATAAAAAAAACAACTGCGCAATCCTGTCACCAGATGTAAATGAATAAAATTACATTTCAATTTATTTCTGACTTCCCGCGCTACTGTTCTGTTCGACCATCCTGCAATGTAAAATAGTATGTAAAATGTAAACATTGCGCACATTATTAACTAACGTTGGTGCTTCACTGCCAGAACGTACGCGCATTGTGAATACCGCGGCAAGAGAACAGCGTGGAGAAATACAAAATACATACATAGCAGAGTTACTACATGACGGCGAGGGCTTTTCTTGAGAGTATCTCAAGACTCAAGAGCTTTTTTGGTCTGTGGAGCTCTCGAGGACACACACACTAACATACACAACAGCTTTAGTTTGTTTAGGCGCGGGCTGAACGCTCTGTCTGTGTGTGTGAAATATTTTTTAATAGTATTGATGTGGAAGTGCGCGAGATGACGTTATGCATTTTTGTCCTTCCGTAAGCCAGTGCGCTTGTCCTTAGTCGATTTAAAAGTTTATCGAAAGTGATGTTTACTGTTTTGTTGGAAATATTTGCGGGCAAATTATGTGATGTTATGTGCGAATATTATTAATGGAGGTTATGTCCACAGTTTAATCACATAGATCAGTAATATTTTTAAATTCTAAAAGCTAATCACTTATTAAAAAATTCCCACAATTGACATTCCATAAACCTATCTAAAGGTTATCTGGTTGATTATTATGCAAATATTTTCCAAATTATCTCTACACAACTGTAATAAAAAGATTAAAATATCTTACTGTTTGTTCATGAGCATTTTGATCCTTATATATAAAAGTATTATATACATTACATTGAATAAATTTGATGGTGTAACCTTAACCGTACCTCTCAAGTGGTTAAGTGTTGTTTATCTATTTATTTATGGTTTCATTTAAAAATAGACTGGATTAGGTTTCACTCGTCCATATCAATATTAAAATGTTCCTTTGACTCCCCTTCTTATAACCCGGAAATGATTAAATTTTTGTCAAAAAAACTCATGATCGTACCACCTCACTTTGTCTCTTATAATTTTGAGCATAGTGAATAGATATTCAACAAAAATGCTTTTCAATGAGATGACAGGTAACAAGTTTAGATGGGATTGTTTTTGTACAGAATTTCATAAAATTATTCATATACTCCACACATACACAAAAATAAATTAAAGTTTATCATAAAGTGACGGAAATATTTTCTGTAAATTATGTATTTAAACACATGAAGGTGCCTCTATACCCAGACATTGATATTACGTTTTTTTCAGTCTCATAAAGTGAGAACCAAACGAAATATCCGACAAGCCCTATTTTACTACGGTATTACGGGTTATATCAATGAACAGTAGTAGATACAGCCAGAATTCATCTAGAAAATGTATTTCCATCGTAACTCTTTTTTAGAAGTTCAGAAATATCCAAGAACTACCATCAAAATTCAGCATAATGGACTTTAATTAATTTTTTTCTTGAATTATGGATTCTCTTTTTTATCTTGTTATGAACCCGGTCCTCTCAGTAAGCATACGACATTAATGCGAATTTTCGATATGTCACCAAATTAGCTGCTGTAAAATCACCAACCACATATCCAACTGTAAAAACATTCAACATTTCTGGTTGGAATTGATATATTTTGCTTCCTAATGCCTGGAATTACTTCTTCTTCAAGTGCCATGTACTAATACTCGAGCGTAGGCGACTTCTCTGCCTTCAAAGTGCTGGCACAGACAAGGGGATGCACAGTTTAACGTGGACTTTGAACCACTTATCTGTCCCAAGATAAGTCTTAAGGAATATCCGCCCAGAGAAGCTATAATAGGGAAATAAACTCTCGTTGGTTTCCCGTTGCCTAGCGAGTGGAGGAGTATGTAAAGCAACAGTCAGGGGATTTGAACGTGCACTCAGCTCATCAATGGTAACTTGTCCAAAACTCTGTGCTCCCCTGAAGTTACTTAATCTCGTAATTTTTACAGGAATAGTTCACCAGTAATATTAACTTTAATGAAATAGCAGTCTTTTGTTTAAAATTGTCCAATTTGGTGTATGGCATTTGCAATTGTTTTAATATAGAAATCTGAGTATCGATTACTGGTATAGATTACTGTCGACCATGTTTTGATTTTCCTGAAGGGAACTGCAACTTGAACTTAACTAATCCTTGTGTCTTCTGATCTCGGAAGGTCAGATTTTTTGCAATTTGCTTATCAGTGTGATGATATCTAATCATCAAAAAAAATATGATGAAGTTATTCATACATTCGTTTATAATCAACTCTAAAATTGCCTTGTAAATCTGCGTGGTACATAATTTAGATCTGTATATTTCTTAAGTTTAGTTAATACCTCTTATCGCTTGCTTCATCTCTTTTATTATGAGTATTTCCCTGTTTGTTTTGTTCACGGTTATTTCACAATCATCATCAACTTTACCTTGACTTGTATACTTACTTGTTAAAGAAATGCTTTACATCTTATCTGGACACCATCTTCAACATTTCTTAGTATACTAGTCTTTCCTTTACCAAGAATTTTTTAACAGGTGTGTTGTAGGTCACAGAACCTTTTAGCTTGTAGTACCTACAACATTGTGATAAATCTAAAAACAAACAAATGCTTCAATGGATTTATAGTGGTTCTAAGTAGATCTTTCTACAAAGTTAAAATTCACTTAGTTATAGTTCCCAATACTTTAATGCATTGGAAAGTTTTTGTATTGTGAAGAGCAATTTATTCTAAATTACATATTATACACTATAAAACAATAAAATTAAGTTTCACCTTTGTCACATATATAAGCTTCAGATTCACTTCAGTATTAGATTACATCAACTATTACATTCAGATAATTTAATTATTCTATTGTTAATTATTCGTATAACCTGAAACGTGTGATTATCAAAAATATTGAATTTATTTATAATAGAAACTCTATATATTTTATGTATGTTTTTATTGCAGTCATATATATATATACGAAATTGACAGTTTGATGTGAAAGAAGCTCTTTACGTTAATATAATTAACACCTAGCTGAGATAGGTATCTATTCTGATATATTTAATTAAATTCTATTATTAAATTAATGTTTCTATGATTCATATTCTCGTTGCTCCTTATAAATTTGTGGACAGAGAATATTCTTTATGTTAATTAAAATTTTATACTGCTCCGTAGCAAATTCCTCATTTTATTATTATTTCATGTGGTTGAGCAGAGTTGTACAATTTCGATGTATCCCAATAGCTCTGCTATCTTCATAACTTCCTAAAATAATATAAACAATCTGAGCCTATAAAACATTTAATGTGGCAGTTATTTTTGGATATATAGGGTAAACATGTCCCAAATTCTTGTTACTCAAAAAGTTTATTGGGATACATCGATAACTTAAAAGTGGAATTGACAGGGATAGATTTATTTATGTGAAATTCTTTGATAATATTGACACATAATTTACTTAAAAGTGGGAATATGTTGAGTCCTTATTACTAACTTAATCACTCACTTGTCTATACTAGTGGAGATTTTCTTCATCAGCAGCGTGTATTTTCTTGAAAACAAATATTTGTGTCATTTCATATAGATTTATTTTAGAAATCTCTTGATTTATTTTTAGCAAAAATACAAAACCAATTCATCCGTATAGGAGCTACGGTACCACAAACTGATTAAAACTTTCGTTTGAGTCGGGGTTGAAAAATTACAATTTTCATTTTCTTTGCTATCAAGACATTAATAGAATAAAACTAGTACCTACATAATAAGTACTTAGGATTACTGAACTTTCTTACCAATGAGCAGAACGGGTAGAAGATATAATTAAATTGAATTAAGTAATTACGAGGTCCAGTTAAATATCAATATTTAAAGGTTATTCTGTAGAATATTTAATGATCTACAAAAAATGTCGCTATTGTCACGAGTTTTAAATAAAATAAGATGTTTTCAACATTGCTCTTGCAGCTTCAAAATGTGAAAAAGTAAACGTTGATAGAACATTTATAGCCTGTCGCTATCTGCCTCACTAGTTGTTCAAAAATCTCTAAAATGTCCGATAATATTGAAATTAGTAAGCACCTATTTATGTTGCAATTTTGGTAATGTCATCCCAATTAAAAGCAATTTGAAACTGAAAATGTATCTCTTATACGCCGTATCAAGTCCTTTATCGAGTAGTTTCCTTCAATTTTACTCTGTATATAGCTAAAACTTTGAGTATGGATTTAAACAAAATAATAATAAAAGTAAAATACCTAATTTTGCATCATTATTCCACACAACAATCGTTGTATATTTATTGATCGATCCTAGTACTGTTACAATTATTATCTAATGAGCATGTAACATTATATTGTTATGACAGCGCAACAACTACAAAAAACATTCCATTTATAAACCGAAATGACTGTGAAACGACGCAAACACATACAAAAACTAGAAAACCTTGTACTTGACATTTCATATTGTCGTTGTGTTCATTGAATTGAATTTTTTATCAGAAGCGCTCTCTCGAAACACCTGGTCAATATTTTATCTTACATAACTCCATCGTATTATATTAGCACATATACGTCATAATATTTAGCCTATTCGCAAATTATTCCCAATACAAATTGTATTTTATATTTATATATTTTATATTCAACTACTGAACGGTTCAACAGCTAAAGGCCAAGTAAACATTATAGATAAAAAAATGACGGAATCAACGTGTACGCTTAATACCAACTCAAACATTACAACAAACGGTCTTTTCTTCAGACACCTCTAAATATTACAGCTATATACCTAGGTATTTAATAGTGATATGGATATTTTTATTTTGAAGAAAAGACAGATTATTGCTCTGCGGTGCCGTTGTGACTGTTCTAGTGTGGTGTGGTTGATGTGCCGTTGAAAAAGTGCCACCGGGAGAATGATGAAGAGCAAAAAAGGGAACAAGGAGAAGCCGCTGCGCGAGTTGTCCAAAAAGGAGTTGGAAGAAATCAAAAGGGTAATGGAATAATTATAAACTTCAGTTAACCAACAAGAAATTTGTCATTATCATCGATAATGGTTGTGAAAACAAGCATCTCTTTTAATGGTTCTATTTACAAATAAAACGTTTTTCTGATAATGGTGTTAAATTGTCTGTCACTATATTAATTAATATTGACCTAATTGTATTCTAAGTAGGTAGTAGATGTGCTAAGTACAAATTGGTTTTTGAAACATCTCCTTATTCTTTGAAACAACATATGGTTTTAATGTAATTGATTATTATTCGAGTTCTTTTTTGTTGTGAACTAAACCAGCCATCAAATCTTAGTTCGGTACTAGATTAGTTTTATACCCACTAAAACTGTCACGTTTCATGCCATCGTTACTATAGTAACCAACAAGATGCTAGTTAAAAGTAGCTGCTAAGTTTCGATTATATGAATACCGCTGTTAGGGCCGATTTCATAATCAATTTCAATCTCTTATTAATTTTAATCCTAGATTAAAAATTTCATAATTTTTTGGTTGGACATATAATTCAAAGTTACTTTAGAAAAACGAAAGAGATGGTAACTAACGTTGTAGAAGTTATTGAAATATGCAAAATTTTTATTCCGTTATCGAGATATGACTTAAACAAATTCGAGAATCAAGTAATCTCCCACTAAGGATTCATTATGAAATCGGCCCTAAGTAGATATAGTCCAGTCGGAATAGTTGTGAGGGTTAAGTCATAGCATGACATCTTTATCTAGATCTTTAATGGATGTCGCAATGATTCAGATGTCATACTATGACGTAACAGCACAACTGTTCTAACTGGAATATATATACGTGTGTATGACTGCTAGTATTCGACTTGTTGACTGATTTTTTCCAAGATAAGTCTACCCATGTTCCTACAACAAACAAGTCATAAGCGTTTTTGTGAAGCATAAGGAGTTCAAGAAACTGCGTAACACATCCACCTTCGATTAAGTTAGGGAAACCAAAATTATCTATCTCTATAATGATATACTTAACCTCAAACAATAGATTTATAATCTATTTTTTTAAATATCAACCACAGAATTATAGCTATCTGCAAACAAACAGTCTGGCGATTCATCTGACTCTAGTTTTATATGTTTTTCAATCACTCCTGATAAATAATGCGCCATTTCAAAGTGTGAGAGTAGTAAATTATGATAATGAACGAATATCTATTGTATTATGACCTTATAAGGTAGAATTGTATAGAGACTATGATAGTTTCTCGTTTAAGGTTGAAGAAATTCTATGGTTTTCGCCAAAAACTGGTAAATTTTATTGTTCGCTTCTTTAAATAAATTACCTAACCAATATATATTCTCTTATACTTAAGTAGTTCTTAATGAAATATATTCTTTTTCACATCAACTTTTATATTGCATAGATGTTTGATATGATGTAGAATCTTTCAGAATTCTTTACTTCAAACTTCAAAGTATTTTAATCATAATTCTAATTTAATAGAGTGTTTTTGGTCCGCACATTTGTCACTAAAATCGTGGTTATCGTTATACGGAGTCGGTGCAGTAGCGATCTGTCACACCATTATGTTTATTAAGCATAATGCACGGACGTGGTTAATTACGGAGGACTAGCTGTATATTTTTAAAGAGTGCTTAAGTATCGTTATTTGACAATTTTGACTTTGACATTTCTGTTTATGATTTTATTTTGTGTCAGATTCAAGTATTTCTTCCATTATATATCACTTATCATTTTTGTATAAAACAACAAAACATAATTTTAAGGTTGTACCCTAAAAGTTTAAGAACAAACCTACAATTTTGACAGTTCCTTGAACTTGTGCGACCAAAAATTCTGTGATTTGCGAAGAAAGTTTTGGTTATTAACCAAAAAGTTAACCTCAACTATAATGAAATTAGAGTGTTATTGGTCTACACATTTGTCATTGAAATCGTGGTTATCGTTATACGGAGTCGGCGCAGCAGCGACCTGTCACATCGTTATGTTTATTAAGCATAACGGACGTGGTCAATTACGGAGGATTAGCGGTATCTTTATACAGAGTGCGTATCGTTATTTGACAATTTTGACATTGACATTTCTGTTTATGTTTTTCTTTTGAGATCAATTGTTTGAATTTTTCGGTAAGAATTAAGTGATTTTCTTAAAAGTTAGTGGAGTATTTCCAGTATAAACCTATGTACGCATTTCGTGGATTATTGGAAGATTGTTAAGATAAAATAAAAAAAACTCTTTTACAATTGGGCCAGTTACTTAAATTTGTGCGACCAAAAACTCTGTGATTTACGAAGAAAGTTATGGTTATTAACCACAAAATTAACCACAACTATAACGAAACTGATGTTCAAAGTGACTGACTAAAAACACTCTAATATCTTCATTTCGTTTCTCCAATCACTGGTTTTCGAAATGCTTATACATCTTCCTTATTTTCCTTTCGATCCACTCTTCCATGTGTGAAAATAACGTCAAATACATTATAACGCACTCTTAAGATTATCGCATATAAATTAATTTGTTCATTTTTGATTCTCAGCAGAACAAACTTGATTGATTGATAATCTTTAATGAACGTGGTTGAGAGAAGACACTTATTCTATAAAATTGAGGTATACAATACGATTTTTTTACAGAAGTATAGATAATGTAAGATGTTGCATATTTAACGTCACCGATTTCAATATTTTTTTTTTCGCAATCAAATCAGAATCAGCTTAATTAGGTATTACTTGTTTGCAGTAGACATATGCTGGAACAATACGTTTCCAATAACATATGATCGTGATGGCAACTAAAAGATCGGAAATAGTTTGTTCAAAGAACAAAGTAAGGTCGTCAGATGCAAAGTACAAAAGTATAATCTATGAATAAAAACTTCTTCGCATACCTAATATATTTAATAACAGTACCTAAGAATGATAGAATAGGATATATGGTTCTTAAGGTATATCTTTAAACTTAACAGAAAGCAAATATTCTTACTAAAAGATTTGTAGATATTTTGTCTTGTATAGGTACATATCTATTTTTAGTGCATTTTTGTTATATATGTATTGATATTCAGTCTGTAATTTCCTTGAACGAATTTGAAACTAATATTATATCATACGCTGGAACATTATCAAGTTTGATTTATATACCGTTTCAAATTAATAACCTCACAAACCCAGAAACATCCTCAAATTCGCAATTAAATTTAATCTTTGGTCTCACATTAATCACGTTCCATTTTAATTGAGATGATCCAAAGAATCATCACTGCGATCCTCGTTCTCCTTATCATGACACTTAATTACGATCTCTGTGGTATTTTATTGCCGCTTTTTAGATTATGCTAAATGCCGAATTCAACTATTTTTGACCGACTTCCCAAAAGGAGGAGGTATACAATTCGATTGTGTGCTTTTTTTTTTTTTTTTTTTTTTTTTTTTTTTTTTTTTTTTTGGTTTGTGCGCGCCTTTCATATAGTAAACGTACTCCGATTTTGTTCATTTTTGATTCATTTGAAAGAGGAGGATTGAGAAATGGTCCCATATTCATAAAAACGGGAATCCGACATCGCGTTCCCTCCGAAAACCGCCCCCGAAGGGGGTGGAGGGGGCAAATTTTGTCGAAAATTGAAAATCTGCGTTGATATAATTACAGATAGGACAATATCCGGAAACGTTTAAATGGAACATTTTTTCAAAAGAGTAACGGTTTTCGACATAGAGACATTTTAATTTCTCAAATATACCTATTTTCGCTATGTGGAGAGGGCGATTTCTGTCGAAAATTGAAAATCTGTTTGCAGTACATGAAAGACATAATTATTTGTAGCAACATTTATATTGAACATTTTTCCCTTAGAGTTACGGTTTTCGAGTAAAATCGGTGTTAAAATGGTAACAACTAAAATATTCAAGCGTATTTCCGCAGCGATGTTCTGAGATCTCAATAATAACAACTACAAGCAAGGAATATACGTGGGTAATAGAATAAGTACTATCTTCATTGGTATTAGTGAACGTTCAACGATTTTGGTGACTACTGTTACACTCAAAAGTGTGAAATAAATATTTTTTACAAAAAATTGGACCGACTTTATTAGTTGGTGCACTGAAAAGTATAAAATAATATTAATTCTATTGGGGCTGGTACTTGTGAAGTTGGTGCCAAAAGTTACCAATCTATCTGCAACTGCACAACTTCAAAAGTAACAGCACCAATAGAATTAATATTATTTTATACTTTTCAGTGCACCAACTAATAAAGTCGGTCCAATTTTTTGTAAAAAATATTTATATGATAAAACACACTTGAACCATTATAGAACGTGTCGCGCACTTTGTGACGTAAACAACACAAAGCTAGCACCAGGTTATTTCGATAATTGCTTTCATTATTATTATTCTCCCAACTTAATAGGACAAGTGAAATTCATTTCAAATTGCAAATTGTCAGTTGTGTCCGCTAAAAACTTCACTCACTTTATCGTAACTTTTTATCTACGTTTATACTGGTTGAAAGTTCACAATGAAGCATGAGTGGATTCAGTTGTATCGTTGTCGATTAAGGTGAAAATTAATTTGCAATTAGTAAAAGCAATCCATGTTCACAATTTGAGCAATTTGATTAGGATAGATAGCCACTTGATAATGAGCAAAATAAAACTTTTTTTACAAAAACTAGGACTGACTTTATTAGTTGGTGCATTGAAAAATACTTAATAATATTAATTCCACTGGTGCTGGTAATTTTGAAATAGTGCTGTTATAGGCGCCATAGTTTTTACATGTTTATTAATATTCCGACCTACGGCAAAATTGAATATGACCATTTTTGTTTGTCCCGTCATGCTAACATTAGTGATTTATTAAATTAATATTATAAAAGCTTATATGGCGGAGGGGTGCACCAAGCAAAAATTAATTATTAATTGCGTTACGAATACACTAAATTAAATGAAGTAACTTTGCACCAAAATAAATGCTCTGGTGGTAACGTACTTGCCTTTTGAAGAGCTAATCCGGGTTCGAATATTGACCACCGAGATTCTATTTGATACTTTTGATAGTTTTTTGTGTTCAAATAAACATATAATATATATCACGGTCGAGTTCAATCACTGCGCAATCTTGTATACCTAAGTAATTCGTTCGTAATTTCAGAGTATTTGAACTCATGCTACTTATTCACAAACTTGATTGACATTGTCACGCCCATCCAGTCGTGTTAATGCCAAACTTTTTTTTTTTGCTAGAATACTTTAAACTGGTATGTCCCAGCGGATACTCAACAGTAAATAACCTTTAATTCTAATATAAAGCAGAGCTAACCTAAACAGAACTCCAAACAAAACAAGACGAATTGTTTGAAAATTAATTAAGAACACTTTCTTACGTTTACATTCTCCAACTGATTTAATAAATGAGACTAAAAATAATAATATATAATAATCTATATAATAATAATTACTCGTTTATTAAAAGAAAGATGGATCTTCAATTATACACGTTCTTCCAATTTTTCACTATGGAATTGTAATATTTGTTCTTCTATTCCTATGGGAATCCATGTAATTATAACTAATCTTTAATCAGAGACTCATCATTCTCCATCATTTGTTACCTTACTTATTTATCAACAATGAATTATTCTTTATGCTGAAATCTTGGACCAATTGGAAAGAATATTTGTTTATGAGTGATTGTATGACTTTTCGGAAATATGGAGATTTAAAAGACTTCTTAAACTGAAAGAGTCAAAACGAGACGAATGATTGCAAAAAACAATGTATGTAGAAATATTTTCAATTATAATCTCACTAGAGCTTGAATAATTTCAGAAAAAATTTTTGAGTTGCATTTTTTGTTCCAAGCAGAGGGAAACTATCTTTAAAAATATCGTAACTGGGAAAAAAATAACGGAGAATAATTCAAGCTCGCGGGTGATTCGGTACGAACATTTATAGCAAAAATTCTATATAAAAGTAAATACAATTTTTGACAGTTTATAAATAAATATTTGTCAAAAATAATCTAGGCTTTTTATTCTGGCATCTGCACGTGATATCTGTCAAGCTAGGGAAATTATCACGTATTAATTTCGCGACCGACTTTTTTCTTCGAAAAATTCAGGTTGTGGTCATAGCAACCTGTCAAAATCAAAGCATCTGATTGGCTTAAAACATCAAGTACAAAATTTTCAATCGAATTTTTAACTCCAGAAACGCCATTTACATTTATCTGCGAAATCCGTGGATCCATTTTCGAGATAGCTTTACATTAATGTATTTAAATTTTGATTGGTTTGTTTGGTGGATAATCTGACATTATCGATATTATGCATACACTCTCACTTTTGTTTAATTCTTGTTGAATACTTACCTAATATAAGTGCATAAAGTGATAACTTGATTAGTTGCAATAACTTCAAGATGTAAAAATAGAAATAGTTCACGTTGATCATTACATATAGATATGAATATAATAATATAAATTTTATCAATAAATCTAGAATAATGAAAATGTATATATAAAATACATATAAAAATAAACTTGAAATATAAAAATATATAAACACGAATTTATTTAAAAAAGAAACATAAATATATGGAAAAAAAAGTCTCTCGATAAAATGGGACAGTACATATACAAAGTATATAGGAATCTTAACTTTAAATAAATAGTTATTGGTGAGAACAAGTGATAATATCTCTAAAGATTAAATATATACCTATACCTATACGATCATTAATGAATTTCCACAACAACTTTTCTAATATACTAGTCAGAGCACGAAACTTATGTTGATTATCAATATTGACCAATTAGTGGGTAGATGGCACTATGAAAATCTAAATACTGTAATATCCTTAAGAGTACCTACTTCTATACTTTTGAAATCTACCTATACGATAAATATACATAATATAAATACTGCCTTCCTTTTCAAAATATGTTTCTAGAATTATTATAATTATTAGTTATCTCATAAGTTCGTGGCATGCATAAGTTCAAATGAAATGCAAATAGCGCTCATTAGTCAATCGATCAATTAGTTAAACGATGTACATTTATGTTTGTATGGTCAGTTGACGCACATTAATAATTTATTGTTAACAAACAATTCAAATTGTTAAATGGAACAGCCTTAATGTACGTTCACACCAATTTATTACTTCCCAGTAGGACTCAATTCACATAATTTCGAGTTACATATTTTGTCACCAACTCTATTCCAAAAAATTAAGAAAAATAATATATCCAAAACCATGAATTTACTTTCAACTCTTTGCTGCCTGTGGTTAATACAATTCGATCAACTGACTTTTTGTTTCGTACGCGTCATACGAATAATAAATGTGGTAAGTAAAGTGTCAAAATAATACAATATTATTATTTGTAACGAAACTATTGAAGGCTTATTTTATTTGATTTTTTCCATATATATAGACTAACCACTACGTGTTAATACGTGAATCAGAGTAAAATACAAAAATACCCGTAGAAACATCAAAAAGTTTTTATATCATTTTACTTAGAATAACATTTCCCATAACCGCTGTATTCAATTTTTTTATAAAGTTGGTATTTGCGGAGCTAGGGACATTTTAAGATGTCGCCAAAAACAGTTTTTTGAAATATCTTTTGACAACTTTCAAATATTGCGAAACTAAAATTGGTTTTGAGTATAACTTGCAAAACTGCAATTCTTTGTCAATTTAAACTTTTTCGTATTTGCCATAGTATTCGAGATCCCTGTACTAAATATAAAAAAACTCACCCTGTATTTATAGAGTGAGATCCAAAAGTCCAAAAGTCCGACTCCCCAAGGTAACTTCTTTATTTTACAACATACAAAAAAAGTTGAATACAAAAGTTGCACAGTTTCATTTGACTTTTTTGATAATCTAATTTTAATTTATATAAATATATCATATATTATTAGATTTTTGAAATCTACGTGAAATTCTATGCAGGTTTCATGTAGCACTTCCTATACCTAAGTTGAACTGATTCCAAGAAAATTCTTAATCTAAACTGATATACTAAGTAGATAAGATGTTGATTTAGGAAAATCATATTCATCTAATTTTCATTGAAATCTAACGAGTTTTTTATTAAGGAAGTGGGGGTCAAAGAGATAACTAACAATTTATCGTATATAAAAAGTCAGCCTTGTTTTGAACACCTTTTATTGCAACAAGGTTACTGAGATGAAAGGTTGTGGTCAATCAATCAATGACCAATGATTATCAATCAAAAGAAAGTGATAATATAGATATATCTACCATTCTACCCCCACTTCCTATAGCACATCATATCTGATATACCCATAATACTTTCAGAGTGGCAAACTACCACACTGTCTTTGACTTTGAGCAATCTTCATTCCTGAAAACATAGTAAATTACTCGTTATTGAATGATTCATACCAATCACATACCTACATTTAGCTTATAACTGATTGCTAATTTATGACAAATTACGTGATCTCAGAGAAACCCATAGAGTCTCAACTGTCATAATTTGCAATTTTTCTCCCAACTACGAATAAATTTCCCATCCTCTAAAACCCATGGCAGACAAAATAGATGAGCTCTCTCAATCTCCTCACTTATGTATTCGTTCCTATTTGTATGCACATGTCTGACGAGCGGAATAAATCAAAAGCTTTACAAATCAATTTCAGTAACCGATTCGATTTGAAACAATTGATATTATAGAGAAGCCATTTGCATAACAATATTCCAATGTTCACAAGATGTAACGAATTGTTATATTTGGTAGATTGATAATCTCCACGCGACCAGTTAAACATCTGTTTGTATGATAGACGACAATTATTATATTTTTAATATTTTAAAACTATTGTTGCGCGGATAACAAGTCTGCCTGCCTAACTTGATCGATTGTCGATAATTTATTGAGAGTTAATTACTGAAGAATCAAAATTTTGGTTGTTTAAGGGAAGAGAAACATGGGTTCATGAAAGAGAACAAGATTGTATAGTTACGGAATGACATTCTAGCATTCTATGAATTTTATGGACAATAAAGGATCAAGAAATGAAGTCTACCCAAAACAAAACCTTCTATATCTTGGTAACCCAACAGACGGAGTGAACCCGTTATTATCACGCAAGATTTTATGAGCATAATATGCCCAGATGATGATGATGACACTGGCTTAACAAACGATTAATAAACTACAATTAATCAAAAAGATTGGTTATCTATATTCCTTTAACAAAGCTGTTAAGTTGCTGTTTAAACTCTAGCACATTCCCAAATGTATTTAAAGTAACTAGAATAGTTCCTATCTATAAAAATGCTCAAAAGAAGTTACCTCAAATTATCGACCGATTTCTATCATTCCGAAGATCTTTGAATCAGGTATCAAAGATCAAAAAGATGACCACTTAGAAAAAAACAACCTTCTTTGTGATAGGCAGTTCGCTATCAACGGCACAAGACAACAAATAAAAGCCATACAAACTCTAATAAACATTATCAGTTCAGGATATGAAGCCTGTAATTATAACCAAGCGCATTTGCTAAAATAAATACTAATGGTTAGACAGCAATGCTGTCACGTTTATGGAATATTATTGCAAAACTCGGAGTCAATATGTGTTCTACCTAAATACATCATCTCGAACAGACCAAACATTACGGATCTATATTAAGACCTTTGCTTTTTCTTGTGTATATAAATGACTTAACCAAGGTTAATGATGATGTCGATTTTGTGAAGTTTGCGGATGATACCTCCTTTGTGAAGTCCCACCATGACCTAAACAGTCTTCAAGTAACGATGCATGATGCGCTTTGAGACGTTTCAGCATGGTTTTCAGCCAATAGATTAAGTCTAAATATTGATGAAACCCTCAGTATGACTTTTACACTAAAACATCACGAAAAATTATCTCCTGTAAAATTTCTGTGGATAATATTAGACCCACACCTCAAGTGGCAAGATCATATTTGCTAACTTGGTAAGAAACTATCAAAAATATATATTTGCTAAGGAATCTCTCTATGTTTCTGAAAATTGCATTCTTACTGCTTACTATGGTCTCTTCCACAGCTTATTCAGCTAAGCATTAAATATTTAATCAAATAAACATATACTCGCTCTGCAAAGAATGGCAATCCGGACTATCAGAGGATTAAACACCGTGACGATTGCAAAGAAGAATCAAATCAAAAAATTATTACTATGACTTTTGCTTATATACTTCAGAGCTTATTGCATGTCAAGGAAAACCTTCCCAATTATTGTGCCTATTCCTCATTACACGAACATAAAACCAGAATAGCAAATCATCTTCTAGCCGATTTCCATCGCCCCACAAGAACTAGGGATGAAGTGACTTATTATGGCATACATTTTTTAACGCCTTGTCGAAATCGATAAAAGATCATGATTTGAAGCAATTTAAAAAGAAATTGAAAATGTTTTTATCGAATCAAGGTTTCTCAGCTTTGATGAATTTTTGAGATAAGATATTATATTAATGTATTTTTAAATAGTTTTTATTACTTTCGGTTCTTGTATCAATGGACTCCGCAGTGATTTCTCAGGCTCCATACGGTCTAGAGACTTGAAATTTCGAATTCGTATTCAGATCGCAGACATCTCTCCGCCTGTTAAGGTCCAAGTGTGACCCAATATTTATTAATTATAATTATCTCATTCAAGCAAGATCACTTTTTCTTCTACATGGAACAACAATGTCGGACAATGGGATCCGTCACTGGAATTACGCACGAGCATGGAGCGTATATATACGTCTCTGTTCTCTGGTATATAGGTCCTCTCTGGCAGATCGTCGTATATATACGCCTCTGTTCTCTGGTATATAGGTCCTCTCTGGCAGATCGTCGTATATATTACTCTATGGTTATGAGTGTTGTGGTAGACAAACAGTAATTCGTTATGGAATTGCTGTTGCTGGCAAACAGATATACCTAAGTATAGTTCATATCGAGAGGAGGAGAGTAATAGTACGTACTCATCGGTACGGTTCAAATCTTAGATGCCTAATAAAAACTATTTTTAATTTTTTCTCAAAAATTCCACTTGTTCATCTCATTGTCTTGTATATAATTTTTAATGACTTATGTAAGGGCTCTATATGAGCACGTTAACATCAATAAATATTATTATTATACCTTATATCAATATCACATTATTTTCAATATATTTATATATTATATAAATAATATAGAACAGCATAATTTATTCTGTTTATCCATTATCACTAATAAAACATAAAGATACAAAATGTCAAAAAATAAAACCACTTTGTCATTTAATGCACGTTATTTTACTATACTACTTTAATTTTTCAATAATATTCGTGTAGTTTTACCCTTTTTGACCGACGAACCCCGAACGGAGGAGGTAACCAATTCGACTTTTTTTTGCTTCGTGCACTCGTTTTATATAGAAAACACACTCCGATTTTCATGATTTTTGATTCAGTTGAAAGAGGAGACTTGAGAAATTATTCCATATTCATAAAAACCTAAATCCGAAATCCCCTTTCCTTCGAAACAAATTTTCTCGAAAATTGAAAATCCGAGATAACAGAATTAAAGATACCAAAATATCGGGAAACGTTTAACATAAACATTTTTTCAAAAGAGCTACGGTTTTCGAGTTTCTGCGATGTTAAAATTTGAAATATGTGTATTTTCGCAATGTGGAAGAGGCAATTTCTTTCGAGAATTGAAAATCTGAGAATGGAAAATTAATGACCAGATTATTTGTAGCAACATTTGTATTGACATTTTTATTCCCTAGTTACGGCTTGCGAGTTAAAAAAGTCGTAAAGTTTATAATATGCGTATTTCCGCGACGATGTTCTTAGATTTCTGAATATTAGCAAATACAAGCAAAGCATACATGGATTATGGTGAAATAAATATTTTTTATGAGAAATTCAAGCGAATTGAAGATTAGTTTATGAGTTTATGCACTGAAAAATACAAAATAAAATTAATTCTATTGGTTCTGGTACATGTGAAGTTGGTGCCAAAAGTTAACAATCTATCTGCAACTGCACAACTTCAAAAGTACCAGCACCAATAGAATTAATATTATTTTGTATTTTTCAGTGCATCAACTAATAACGTCGGTCCAATTACTTGTAAAAAATGTTTGTTCATAATTTTTATTCGAAATTGATAAAAGAAAATCAAGAAATTATATTCAATATCTATAGAGGTATACTTTTTGCAGAAGAAACTCAATCATGTTGAAATTAAGGAATTAATCATTAGAGCCTTCAGTGAATATCGGGATGATTGTTTTCTCAAATTTAATAATTCGATGTTAATCATGAAAAATGCTAATAAATTGGTGGCAAAGAGAATATAAATGTAAACCAACTAAGTACAATGAATATTATTCTCATTATTGGATAAAATAAATTATTTGCAATTGAAAAAGTTAACAGAAGCGATTTGATTAAAATATTTCATAATTCAGATAATAATAAAGTTTACAACACAATTAAACTTCGTGTTATCAGGTGAATAAAGTTTGACTTTGGAAGCTAAGACGGTTATTTACGGAGTATAATAAAATGTCAGATTGAGAGCTTGATGCTTTCAGATATAGAAGTTATATCCCATCATATTTACTAATTAAATCTCCATTGACCTAGTGCGAGAATCCGCCAATTAATTCGACCCACATTAGCTGGTCATCCTTATCATAGAGCACAATAAATTATTAAGAGTCAAAGCAATAAAGATACCCATTACAAATTACTGTGTTCCTAAAAAACCATGATGCTCCGCCAACCGAATTGGATCAACCAATTGGTTATGATCGTAAAATTTCGCTACTAGAATAATATAACCTTGAAAGTGACATGAAGGTCAGGTGTAAACAGCTAGCTTCTTCACTCCTATTTAGCTAGATTAATAAATTAGATGCAATTTTCGTCGGACCTTATATCATGGATAAATTAAATTGGTTTTGATTTTGTTGCGTGCTCGGGAAACAATTGGCTAATGCAGGAAATTGAAGAATAGGATGGGGTGGGTTATGGCCTTGTAACTTCTGAAAACTAGGGGATAATTTTTTTTCTATTTTTCGTTACTTAACATACTCTATACAATCGAATCTATAGCATATTCAATAAAAAAACTACCCTATTTCAAAAGAGGTTTGGTATGCTTGAAACCGCCAAACATTGAATTGATTAGAATCAGCTGATTAGCCCTCATATTTGACATTTATCAGTGCGTTCAATAATACCAAAGAATATACATCAGAAGGCGCTTCACAATTGACAGTCAACAGACCACAGAACAACTTGTTGTGTCGTCTGTGATTGACAGTCATCACAGGTGACGTGAATTTTGACAGTCCTCTATTATCTATATTTGCCTTAAAACAAAACATGCTTAAAGGTACTCGCACACATGTACACTTTTTGTATTGCGCAATCTGAAAAATGGCGCCATTCTTACATTGCAAGGTGAGATTATCGTTGCAACTTTAAAAATTGCGCAACAATTAAAACTTGACTACATTTTTTCGACTTGCGTACACTTGAGAAATTGCAGTGTGTGAACAGCCAAATGGAATAATATTGCGCAACCGAAAAAAGCACCGACAAGTTGGTTATTTTGCAATATTATTTCTAGTGCAACTTTGATGTGTTGATGTTTTGGGTTTGAGGTTAATAAAAAATAAGACGTTTTTATTTCAGAAAATTGTTTGGTTAATTCTAGTAATAATAATACACATATTGAAACTTATGAATCACAAGAAAATCAAGTAGAAGTCTGAGAACACTTTTCATTTAATAAGTTTAATAGAGGATAATCAATCGCCATTTCTTATCTCTTTTAACTATGTATTCGCTGCTCCATACCGGTTGCGGTTTTTAATCCATTGACGAACACAAATTGTTCTTTTTTGTCCGACTTCAAGAAAAGGAGAAGGTATACAATTCGGTTGTATGTTTGCTTTTTTTCATGGTTGTTCGCGCGTTTTGCATAGTAAACGTACTCCGATTTAGAAGATTTTTATTTCATTTGAAAGAGGAGAGTTGAGAAATGGTCCCATATTGAAAAAAATCAAATCCAAAATCACCTTCCCTCCAAATCCGAGACTACAGAATTAATGAAAATTTCATATCCGGAAATGTTTAAATTGGACATATTCAAAAATAATCATATGTTTCCGCGCTATACAGTCTGAAATATGTGTTTCAGCTATGTGGAAGGGGCAAATTTTTCCGAAAATCGAAAATTCGAGATTTGAAAATTAGAAAAGGGACCATATCCGGAAACATTTAAATGGATTTTTTTTTCAAAAGAGTTACAGTTTCCGTGTTTCGCAATGGTAAAGTCTGAAATATGTGATATGCGTATTTCTGCTATGTGGAAGAGCCTTAAACTAGGAAAGAGAGGGAAGAGCAATTTTTTTTCGAAAATTGGAAATTTGAAACAGCCAAATTAAAGAAAAGATTATATGTAGCAACATTTAAATTGAGAAACGGTTTTCGAGTTACAGCAGAAGTCTGGAATATGTATATTTGCGCCGCGATGTTTTGAGATCTCTGAATAATAAATAACAAGTACAAGCTAAGCCTATAACGTTTTAGGTATAAGTGAACGTTCAACAATTTTCATGGCTAATGTTACACTCAAAAATGTAAAATAAATATTTTTTACAAAAAATTGGACCAACTTTATTAGTTGGTGACTGAAAAATACAAAATAATAATAATTCTATTGGTGCTGGTAATTTTGAAGTTGTCCAGTTGCCGTTGTAGGCAGCAACTCCAAGAGAATCAGCACCAATATAATTAATTTTATTTTGTATTTTTCAGTGCAACAACAAATAAAGTCGGTCCAATTTTTTGTAAAAAATATTTTTACGGTTAATTTCTCCTCTTTTATTTTGTCGTCTTCGCAGCAATATCAGGGCTACGGCTGCTGTAGCTTTTCTTTGTTCATCAGAATACATTATTAAAATACAACAGGCCACACCAAAATTATACTTGTCGACATCAAAAAATTATTGAAAGTATAGAGAGCAACTTTTAATTGCTAGGTATTATTTTATCGCAATAAAAAGTGGGTAACGTGTGAGTAGCCCTGCAACTTTTAAAAAAGTCTTTGCCATTTTTAAGTTGCGCAATTTTGGAATGGCGCCAGAAGAACTTGCGCTTCAAAAATATACAAGTCTGCGAGTACCTCCTCACAAACCTGTCGCTGCCACACACCATACATCAAACAGCCTGATTCCAAATGGATAAAGGCAAGTTCTCTGTAAAAAACTTCATCAAAGACGAAAACCTCAAGTCAAGGCAAACAGTAAATGCTCAACTTGAACCAGAGCTGCATCAAGAACAAACCCTCGATGGTAGCCCCCGCTAAACCTATCTCGAAAAAGTGCAGAAGGGCAAGCCCAATCTGCGAAATGGCAACCGGTTTGTACAGACCTCCAGCGTGTTCTCGGAGGGTTATCAAAAGACCTGAACATGGAAATGGTTGAATTTGGGCAAAGTGGTGGAGGATGCGGTGGTTTCAGGTTCACTGGCTGGGATGATGATGACGGTGATTGTCTGCTCGAGATTTAATGGAAGGCCGAATTGGGAAGTTCGTAGGTCTTGTCAGATTTGGATCCGGTGGATAATTCAGTTTTATGAGAACTTGGTGTTTATATATGAAGAAGGGATGAGTGATTTGGGAGGTTGCTAAGTTGAGACAAGTTCAGGAGCAGCATTCATCTACAGTCTACACGTCACATAAGGATGGTGTTATTGAGAAAAAAGTAGCTAATTAATAAGAAAGCTGTAAATTTAAATATCAGATCATTGAATAAATATTTTTAATATATCTCATTATGAAATCTTATTATTTAGCAGATACAATTAAGGGTATTCTTTAAACTAGCGTAAATACAAAATTTTTAAATACACACTTTCACCCTCAGTGGAACTGTAATTGCAAATTATTTATTCCTTCGATAATTAATTACCAGAGAATATCCATACATTATCCTGCAAGGCCCTTTTTGACCGATTTCGAAATTGGAGGAGCTATGTATGTTTTTTATGTTTGTGCGCGTCTTATACAATAAACGTGCTCGGAATTTATTGATTATGATAAAATAAATATATAATAAAATGTGGAGAAGACTTTGTGTTTCTTTTTCGTATTACCATTTCACTCCACTTCGAGAATGGACTTCTACAACCATTATCAAGATGCTGGTCGAGCAATACTAGTCCGACAATACAAAGTTCTGTTATTAAGACGGAAAACATGTTCTCTAGACATATGGTTCAATAATGAATGCCTCAGGAAAGGACTCACCTCCAAGTACATCTCCCTACAATCTAGAATTACCACTCCAGCAGCCAAAAAAGCCATCCGCATTAGTACCACGACTTGGACTTGGATCAAACAATAAACTGTGGAGAAGACTTTGTGTTTCTTTTTCGTCTTACCAATTCACTCCACTTCGAGAATGGACTTCTACAACCATAATTTAATGATTATTTTTTCATTGGAAAGGGGCACATTGAGATTAGGGTTTTTAATGAAAAAAATAAATTTGCCATACGCTTCTTCCCTAAATATCCTCAAATGAGGAGAGGGGGAAAGTTTTGAGATAAATCAAAAAAGATTTGTGAAGGGATTACAGATGAGACATTTAAATAAGACATTTTTCAAAAACTTGAAACTTTAAAAAAATATCTTTTTTTATCTATTGCTACTGCAATATCGAACATGAAAATATCCAGTTAATCAAACGAAATTTAATTTTTGACTACATATATTACAGAAATCATAAAACTTGTTAAGTTGTGTATACTGATACTTCAACACATGCAGAACATCAAAATCTTCATGATTTCTACAATATGTTGTCAAAAATTAAATTTCATTTGATTAAACTCACACTCGCTGCACTGTTTAATCTAACCTTAAAGCTAACACTAACAGCCACAAATCACAAAACAAAAATTCCAATTACAGCGCATTACAGTCGCTCGACGTTCTCAAGGTTGCAGACAGGCTGGTCACGTGATCATGCCAAACATTTGAAATTAATTTGTTGAGCGAAAATGAATGCTTGTGCCATCTCTTGCACAAAATAATTACAACTTTTCACTGGAGAAATTGCTCCGGTTACATTGTCATTCTAGAGTAGTATATTCTTTGATAATACTTAGTTATAATAGTAAACCACCTAACCTGTAAACATGAGAAAGCACTAGAATTCAATGATAAATGACTTAGGCAACTATCTTAAACTTACCATACAACCTGATAAATTTCATTTAAAAAGTTTAAGTTCATTATTTTTTAGATTCTCAGAGATAATGTTCTTAGACCGGAATATCAGCCCTACTAATGTAATAATTGCCTTGTTGGTAAATAATGGATTTTATTCTAATTGATGAAAATATATCATTGAAGCGTATATTAACATGGGCGTCAAAATGATAGTAACCATGACAACGCTACCAATGGCATTGACCTATAGTAAATTGTCATGATCGCTGTAATTTTCAAATTTTAACGTTCATGTAAATTCACTTTATTGATGGATTTCCATTATTAGGATGGGCATGCATCTGTCACGAACACGGCCAATACAAAGGAGAAGGAATATAACTGAATAATGAAGAAAAGTGGCTTACACGAAAATAAACCCAAATATAAAAATCTTTTGGAGTACCTATATTTGTTAAAAGAATACCAACCTCACTTCATAAGTTTACTTGGGATGTGGGTCACGATCATACATTTTTCAGTTGAAACGACTTGATTAAAACTTAACTAGGGTAAAAGGGTCGCTAGCTGCTGGGGCTCATTGCCGCTATAAAACTGGGAAAATTGAAATGTATGTTGATGGTGTTACGTGGCCGCTGAGATTTTACCCTTGCGCTATTGCTTATACTAGATGAGAGAAATCACGATGGATATGTATGACCATTTCGAGCGAGGTGAAAAAAACTCAGCATATAGATAGTAGTGAGTGCCTTTGCTTTCATCCTTTTGAAGCTTTTAGTCTAAATTTCAATCAAAACATCTGGTCCATAATACTTTTTTTGAGAATATTCTATAGAAAAATATAAAAGAGTTTACAGAGTTAAAAATACCATTTTTATCCAAAAAAAAATCTCAGCTACCATCCAATAAAGTGGGTCAGAGTTTTTGTAAAGTTTTACTTTTATTAACTTTATTCATCAAAATCGTTGAACATTTATTTATGATCAGCAATCACCATACTAATAACACTTTCATAGAACTCCAATGTAAGATTTTAATACTGCCAGAATTCATTCTACCAGATAAAATTTAATCTATAGTTATAAAAATATAATAAAAAATAAAATGCCCTCTATCTTTTATGAGAAAGTTTTTTGAGGAAAGGACATACAGGAGTTTAAAACATTGCGTATGGGATCATTCGGAAGTACCTAACACTCTTTTTATGAATTTATTTATTTTTAAATGAATTTATTAAAGATAGACAGCTAAACTTTTAATGAATTTATCTGAAATAAAAAAATGGTTTTTCTTATCAGCAATACCAAATGATATGACGCTCATCTTGGATAATTTTTGATAATCACTATGAATTCCAGAAATACGGTACGCCACTTGCACACGATTCTTTAGTTTACGGTTCACTCACGTTTCTCAGAATTTAACTCTTGCGTGTCCATCCATATTGTGTGCTCTCAGCTAGCCGACAAAGATTTTGCAGAAACTATGTCTATTTTTGTTTCACATTTTCATTCGACACAATCTTAAATAACATATATCCTTCTGTGAGTATGTACAGGGTGGTTTATGTAGAAGTTCCATCCTAACTTATCTTAGTTACGTAGTCCAATGAGTACTTACGAATTTTCATACTGCTATCATATTTTCCATGTGATATTTTTACGTTTACATTCTAATGTTATGCAGTTTACGAGCCCTCGTTGCAGAAATTGCAAGCATTTGTACATCGATAGGAAAATTAAATTTGATTTGGATTATTATCATAGTAGAAATTCAAAATTGAAAAATCCTAATGAAAAATCTTACACTAATATTATGAAAGTAAACCTATAAAATTCCCTCAAAAATTATGTCTACTGATATTATATGCAAATAACAAGCTCCATCCTGACGATTCCAACCTTATTAACGAAATCCATTTTGGGAGGTCACGCTTCTAGTTTTATGCTATCTTGAATATGTTTGTTCAGATTCACTTATTATTTAACATGTAAATTCCGGTTTACTTTTTAATCTTTAAAAACGCCAACACTGTATCCTACAGATCCTTTGTCATGACAAATTGACTTCGCAAAAGTCACGGTCGATTACTCTTAACAACTGACGAAACATACCTCTGGCTATTATACTCAACATTTCTTCATTCCTCTTCTTCTTCATACTATTATCATATTCACGAAACGGTCCTGGGTTGGAAAGTAATGCACAAAAACCGAATTAACTGACATCATGACCTTTTCAGAACTTGGGGAATGCGTCGAAGTGCAAGAGGGTTAGATTTTAATGAAACGAAACTTTATAATGGCGCGACAAAAAAAAAAGATGCTGTATAAGGTTTTTGCGAGGAAGTTCTTCGAGTGTAATGAGATCTCGAGGAAGTTATCGGATTCAGTGTTGAAGAGAAACCTGTGCTTCTTTTGATAAGCGTTGTAATCCCAGAAACATCAACATATTAATATTTTGAAATGAATCAATTAAACATCCGGTTCAATTAGTGACTCAATAAATTGCGGGTAATATTTCAATTTACATTTTGTTCAATTTTAGCGTGATACATCTTGGTATTCATTGGTATCATTTATATTCCAAGAGACTATCATATTACTTTTTTTTTCTGTTACATACCTCTCAGATCAGACTCTGTCTGGCTTGGGCAGCAATTTTGCTGCGAACAAGTTTGCTTATGGGTTCCTTATTCTCCAAAGTATTTATCACGTTGTCGAAAAGCGATAAGCTTAAGTTGAGTGGACTTAAATGGCCACAATTAAACGAAATCATATGCATAATCGGGTTTCCACCACCCGAACCCGACTAACTTGTAAATTATCATCTGACATTTAATGGCTGTTCAACGTGCTCGTTTATCGTTTCTAGTGAAGTTGGTTGGATGTTTTATGCAAAATAATGCGTTGAAAAATTGTGACATGATTTAGCGAATGGGCCAATCTCCCGGTTTTCGGTTTGTGGACGAATCAATTACAAGATAAATATTAGGCTTTGCGAATAAATTGTTATGAAGGTATCTCTTCGACAGGGGCCATAAATTTGGATTTAGAAGATTAAATGCAGAATTATTTCCAATTTATTCCAATATGGATTTTTCCTATCAAAGTATATATTGAGCAATATAAGCAAAGTTCTCAGTATGTCATCGAATTTGAGATCTTTTGAAATGGATGATCAGACGAATTTTGTTTGAGATATTTAAAGATTTGTTTTAAAAACTCACCTTTAAATATAAAATCTGAACCACGCACATTACAACGGCAACAATGATGTGAGAAATAAAAGATTGAGGAATGACTGCAACAAAGTTAGACCGATATTAACTAAATTCAGTAAAAAATCAAAAATATTATTTGAATGCACATTACCATGCATGATATTGAATTCGTTGTTTGAATGCTCATAATCATGTATGAACTCATCCAATTAGCTACCATATTTTGTACTTGAAATTACAACTAAAGATCGGATTCACAAAACACATGATATAAAATTTTATCGGACACGAAGAATGTTTTCTTTTATCATTCGATAATAGAGTTTTTAAATTCCAAAACCAATAAGTCTCTATCGTTGGATCACCCGGTATATAGCAAATCGCTACATTCTCCAGTGTTGAAGTAGGTCAAAAAAATAAGGATTCTGTTCCACACAGCCTTACCAAGGCTGACTCAGTGAGAACTTTGACACACTTCGGAAGCTTACGGAGAAACATTGTTACAGACTTAGATTTACATACATATAAATCACGTACTAGCTACATAGAAGAAAGAGTATTCTCGGCTTAAGTAGTCGGACTTTCAGGGTTTATTTGGGCGATATTTATCAGAAGCATCAACACCTTCAATGATATACATTTCAATAACTAGCTTCAGCAATTTAAAATTTCACCATAGAGATATGATTCTTAAATATGATTCATAATTTTAAATACATAAATTTGTCAATTCAAGAATTTTTGAATAATATTAATAAATATATGCTTATCAAAATAATATTTTCAGGAAGCTGCACTCAGATACACTGACACCAGCTGGCAAATATTCTCGAAAAATCGAAAGAAACTCAAATCACCACCCAAGAACCACGTCACAAACGAAACCAAAAACAAAGTAACTGCTGCGACATTCGATAATAATGAAAATAAAGAAACAACACCACTTTTGAAGACAAATGACTCATCAATAATGTCCGAGTCAAATCCAAATGGACGACCTGCAACAGCAACGGCATCAAATAATGATGGCGATGGAGATGTCTCAACCAGTGGTAACCTTTACGAAAAGATACAAAGACCAGAATCTAGACAGTTGGTACAAATTGAGACTGTCGAAGTGACGTATGAGCCGGTGAAAAGTCAAGCTGAAGTTGTTGTGCTGGTAAGAGGAACCATGGTTTCGGACTAACTTTGTGGTGGTGGCTTAAAATTACTAACATGCAGTGTGTATGACTAACAATCATTTCGTGAACATCATGTTTCTGTTCTAACAACACATTTCTTCTACTTTGAATCAAAATTCATGCGATAGTCTTAAACGTAAACAAATTTGATTTAGATTCTTATGTTTGACAGGCGACGTAATCGAGAGTGTTCTTGTTCTAATTTTTTCTTCTTCAAAACTAAGTCTAACGTATGTATCTGTCTGAGACATCGTAGCTTTCAAACGGGTGAACGGAATTTGATTAACTTCAGAGTGCCTTGATTGAGAGTGTCGTTTTTAAAAAATCTAATACAAAATAACTTGATATCTTTAAAAATTTACATTTTGAAATTTTGAAAACATTATATTTTAATTGTTCATAATGAGATAAGGAGCGATTTCTGGAGCCAGGATCTGTAAAATCCGAGAAATTAGGCTATGAAAGACACCAGCGGTATCTTATAAGCGTTGAGTTTCTCACAAGCTGAGCCTGTTATTAAATTACTTATATCTCATTTAGGTACATCCTTTCAATTATTAGATATAACTTTGAAAGATTATTATTTGTAATTTGACTTATTATATTTTATTAATTATGAATTATTTATGCGCCCAGGTTATAAAAAATCAGTATCAACGAATGTTTATAAATGCGAGCTATTTCTTAAATAATATTTGAAGCTATGAATAAAACTACATTGTTGTGTACCACCTAGATTTTAGATAAGCCATTTCAACATCATCCTCAGTGGAGAATCTAAATTACTTGAACTACAAGAACGGGCAGAATGTCAATGCAAATCGTATATGTGCAAAATCATGTCTCACTAAATTCCACATTATATAACTCTATTATAAAAGTCTTATCCAAGAAAAATAAAAGAAAACGTAACCATATAATTTTGACAGGCAAAAAAACATAAACATCATATCCAAACATTCTCATAGAGAAAATATTGTGTGACAAGTTGGCTTACACAATACCTATAAACAGAAGCATGTAAATCCAATGGAGGGAATTCAGTAGTCAGTAGGATTATCGTGTTACTGCCCTGACCTAGACCTACAAAAAGCCAGTATATCAACTCATACCTCAGTTTTTGCGGCTGAATGCACTGCTCTGGAGTTTGCTTTTGAGATAGAATAGACGGATATAGCAATGCATGCATGTTTTCGGATTCATTAGGTGCACTTCAAAGTCTACAAAGTACTAAAATATACATGAACGTCAACAGCTATGTTGCAAATACGGAAAGGAAAAAACAATCAGCTCACTGCACATAGCAATGTTAAAATTTGCTGGGTCCCTTCACGTTTCAAAATTCAAGGCAACGCAAAGGCTTCCCAAGATCTACCATCAGAACAGTTCAAAATTCTATTCTCACATGTTTATGAAAGTGTTCAGGCAAGAAAACATTGCAATGACAGTCTGAAGTCTGCTGGAGCTATCAAAGGCAAAAAGTATATTGATGAGAGCTACAAGATACAATATATTAATAGAATTCATGCCAAAGACTTTTTAAAGAAATAGTAATAATGATAATATGAGAGAACAAAATAACATTTCTTTTTATGAAAATATATTTATTCATATATTTGTTATAAACTCACACTAGAACATTCTTGTATCCACTATGCTTGACAATTACGGAAACCTCGGGCTATGAGTTCTACTAGTACTTGCCACATTTTATTTATGTTCTAAATTTATTATAAGCTCTTAATAAAACTCAGAAGGAGTTTTAGAAAGGAGAAAAGCTTTGTAAGAAAATAATATACTTACAGAAGTTTCTCACAATTTCCAGTCTATTTAGAATATTGATGATATGACTAGCCTTCTGGTTTTACCGGAAGTGGATTTAACTCGAATGTGAAATTATACTTTTTTTTCACTTTTGAATTCTTATTTGAAACGAAATGTAACTTTCATAAATATACATCATATATACATTTTTGACAGCGTTAAAGGTAGGAAGATTTTTTTCAAAAAATTCTCAAAAAACATACCATATATCTCCCAGCCTATCTCCCTTAGTTTTCACATAAATAATTAAAACTTTAACGGAGGAAGTTAAAAATGCACCTTAAATTTGGATTGACAGGTTGTTTAAAATCGGCCAACCAATTCCGACTAATTCAGACCAAATAAATCGCGTATTTTAAATAGAACAACCTCTATTGTTTCATGTTAATCTAATTTAATCTATTTTTTATTTCTCTATTTCTCTTAGCAATTTTTGTAATATTTGAATATTACTGCTTAAATGACAATAATAGATCATGTAGCTAAGCGGTAGGCTGTGAAATGAAACCTGAATATCACAAAATGTCATTATTTATTTAGTTATGTAGTTGTAGTAAGATGATTTAGCCTATTAAGTTTTAATATAAGGGAGTGTTTTAGAAGTACTGGGTTGCTTCGCTTAATTTAGGTACTCAATAACATAGAAAAATATATCCAACCGAATAGCAATTATTATCGTCTTTGAAGTAAAATACACAAGTAATATGAACTTATAAATATCTACGATATCAACATGAACACATAATATATATATAATTATATCTCTTTAATCTAATTATCATTCAACGGGTCTCGAATCACAATGTTGGTAATATAATGTATTTGCAGAGATTCCAGATGAACCTACACCATATCATAACATTGGCAGATCACTATTTACTAATTGACCTAAGAATGGAATGGTATGTACGCGAGAATTTATAAAAGCAAGGTATTGTTTGTTGGTTTGTGAAGAAAATAAAAGAAATAATGTGGACTTTTTACCACTCTTCCCCATCCAACCTTCCATCCAATTGGAATGCATAAAATAATCTGAAAAAATTATTACTAAAAACCATTTTCTTTTAGCTTGATATATCCATTCATAACGCCTAGCAAACTACCAACTCGTGTTGAGAAGAATAACTGTAATGACAATTTACTGTTGCTGCTGATATTTAGAAAGTTGTTGAGATAGGTGTAAGGGATAAGGTTTTATATAAATACATTTAGAAAAACACAGAACAATTCCTCATAGATCCATTATTCATCCTATAATAAATATTCGAAATGAATATAATTTATTTTAAATACGTCGATCAGTTCAATTATTACTATTCTTTTGAGTTTATTTCGAAGAATATTCTCCAATTAATAATATGAGTAGTTTTTTAGAAACGACTAAGGTAAACTCTAACTGGTACACACTGTATTGATATTATATACCTACATATTACATATTCATTAATAATGATGGTGAATTTTCAAGAGTCGACATTGTTTGGAAATTTACTCCTCTTTGAATATTTTTTAAAATTTCAAGCGTTTTTGAGTAATTTGTATAAACATTCGAAAAATCTATAATTATTGATAACTTTTAGTATTGTTTACTTGGTGGTTTGAAAGTATGAGTCATTACGAATCCAACGCGATATTGAACGTATTGTGATTCCCAATAGCCAGCATTCACGTAGTTTTGAAATATTTAAACTAACAAATGTAAAAATACTTTAACAGAATATTGGAAGTTACTGAAGAAACGCTATTTTCCTGGTACAAAGAATGAAAATTCTCATCAAGGATAATCACCTAGTCAAATTGGATTTTTCCAACTAATAAAATAATATTATCACAAGGTCGACCAATTTTCTTTTCCATTTCCTCTATAATAACTCCATTTCCTCCCATAATACCGCTACTATTATTATTATTAGGGCGCAAACTTTTACAGCAGGTTATAGGGTTATAAGTGATTGACAAGACTCTAATGAACAAATTGCGTTACAGGAAATTTAGTCAAAATCAAATTATAGACGTTTGAAAAGAATATATGGAATGTCGACATGTGATGTAACAAATATGTAATTTAATGGGAAATCACGCACCCCTTAGGTGACATCTTTGAATTATTCTACGCATTTGGTTACATGGTGTGACATGATGATCAGTGAGATTTTGAGCTTTACTGTAGAAATTGATTGTTCCAATTTTTCAAATTCTTACATATCTCATATTTCAAGGTACCTACCTAAATTCGAATAATTTTTTTCTCAGAACATGTGGTGAATTTTCCGCTCAATTATCTCGCTAATCGAACGACGACGGAAAAGTTATTTTCGATGCATAATCAAAAACCTGATTAAGTGTTTATTAATATCTGTGTATAATTCTTTGTAATTTTGAAAAAATCGAATTCTTAACTTGCATAATTATGTATCAATTACCTGATTAAGTGTTTATCAATATCTGTGTATCATTTTTTGTAATTTAGAAAAAAATCGGATTCTAAACTTGATATCTTGTATAGGTACCTACTTAAGACCAAATTTACACAGACAAAAAGTCTGATTTAATTCCCAATTAAAAGTTTTTGAGAATTGAAATTAAAACGAAAAACTGAATTTGATGTATTTTTGGCAAGTTCTTTTTTTTAACACAGAGTGCCGTTACTTACTATCCACATCTTTGACGATGATTTCTCATTTGATCATACACTCGCGTAAAGTAAATAATTCTCGACAACAATTAACCACATTATTGCCAAAAGTAAATTACATTACTTACTCACTCACTGACTAAAGGTGTCAGTCAGAAATAGAAATTATTTATCAGTTTCGAAAATTATGCTAGCAGGCATGCACATAAATTATATATAGGATGTCCCCTAAATAGTAGATCAACGTGATGTTGATAATATAGTAGGTCAATATCTAACAGAAATAATAAAATTTACTATCACAGAACTAGTTTTTTTTAAATTTTATTAAGTCCTAATTCTCTATTCAGTCCGTATTATGGGCACACAAAATGTGTTGGTGAATGAAAATGTATTTTAGTTACTGATACCGTTTAATTCTCAATTTTATCAAACAACAAGAAAAGTTAAAAAATGGGGCCAAGTGTGAGTCGAACTCTAATTTGAAGGGATCCGTACTTTTGTAAAAGGATAATTCCCCTGTCTACCATTACTATTAATGAGATATAGACTGCTGACAGGCGGAAGGACAGATTGATGTACTTAATATTTGCTATTACAGCGCTAATAGAAATAAACATTTTCTGAAAATTTCAACTCTCTACCTATTACGGTTCATGATAGGTTCCGTTTTCATAAATTTGATACGAAACCCTGAAAAAAACATGAAATAATTTTATTTCAATTTCGTATACAAAGTATGAGAATATCAACATTTAATTAATTTATTTTCCATGACTTTTTTACTCAACTGTGACTACTTAACTATCACCAAATTTAAATCGTGTTTGAATATTGATCAAAGGCAAAATTATTAATGTCTCCTAAACTTTCAAGATAATTTATTGAAAATTGTTAGAGATTGCAGAGTGTTAAAAGAAAGCACTTCCAACGCCTGAATAGCGAACAATCTAGATATTCCTAAATCGGCACTTGCACTGTAAATGCAAATCGACATTCTGTGTTCCCTAATTCCCTTTCACCAATGTTCCCCAAACGTCCTTTTTGTAGGTCAGTTTTCCCCCAGTTTCGTGATCGCAATGACGGGGTTGGAGCTTGGAGATTCCTTCGTTCTCGTTGGAAATAAAGGTCGGTCGCTTAATATATAGGGGGCCATTAGGTGTGCCCAAATTGGATGATGGTGTTTTACCGCGCCGTAAATATGATGGTTATCACAAAGTAATACGATAATGCGGTTTATAAATGTCAAAATCGTTATACGGGCCAACAATTATAATATGTTTCAGTTGGTAATCTGCTGAGACTCATGTGGGTTGCTACGAATTACAATGATTATTGAGGATAGTACCTAAGTAGTATTATTGGTACGTGGTACTTTACCTGGGTGAGATTGTAAATTGAAATCTTGAATATATAATGATCATGTTCGATATATTGCAATGCATTAGGAAAAAAGGAGTTCTCAGTTTTACACTGAAGAATGGAAAATTCAGTAGGAAGAAAACATGAAAAAGATTCTACTTTAAATAATAACAAATTCAATAGTAAAAACCACCTGAAAAACACTAAGTTTGTTCCATTTCTCGTGCGAACTGTTCAAGAACGATCCAGCTTATGCGTAAATGCGTAACAAAGGAACCGAGTTCCAATCCAAATGTTACTGTTCACGAACGATTACGCCGGCGTACCAACCAATTTTGTGATCATTTTGAAATGGTCATTTTGGTACATGGTCATGAGTAGAAAGAATCATTCCATCTTTAAATCGTTATAAATAGACTCTATTTGGCATCTTAAACAATTTAACTTTTGCCTGAAAAAGAAATAAATATATTTTCCAAAAAAATACCTACGACCAACATTATTAGTTGATTCATTTGGTGGTTTTACTTTTGAAGTTGTTGCCAAAAGTCTTTTATTTACTCACAACTGCACCACTTCAAAATGTCAAGCACCTGTTAGAATTATCCGTACTTATTTTGACTATTAAAGTCGGTCGTATTTTTGTAAAAATATATTTAAATTTTTTGAGTGCTTTGGGAAACTCTTGGTTGTTTTGAAAAATGTCCTTATTAAATGTTGTTGGAAATTATATTTTCCATATTCCTACAAGACGTTACCAATTTTCGAAAAATTTACCTCCTTTCACCCTTTTTGGAGACCGTTTTCAGCGTAAAGGAGCTTGGATATTTTTTGTAATAATGGACAATTTCTCAACTTTCGTCTTTCTAATGAAAAAAGGAATTATCAAAATCGGTGCACGTTTACTATGTAAAACGTGTATATACATAGCAAAAAACAACAAACGTACAGGTGAATTCATAATTTTTTCATTGTGTCGTCCAAAAAAAGTAGATGAAACTTGTAAGGAACCAAGTTGACACTAAAAATGTGTTTCTAATAAGCTAATAATATTTTAAAATAGGCTACTATTTAAAAACCTGACGGTCAAATTATTTTATTTGTAGAGATAAAGTTGTACTTCCAAATGCAAAGTTTTCGGAGATAATTTTTGAAGAATAAAATACTAAGGGAAATATTTAGTGCGGCCATATTTCCAAAAAGACAAGTAATTTATGCGCAATTGGTCTTAACAGATTGGAATAATAAAGGTCTAATATTATGAAATCATTCATTTTAGTGACAACAAAAAATATTTTATTAAAAAAATTCTTAGAATTTATTACGTTACATTACATTTTCAACAAAATAATTTTGCGCTGTCATGGTTTTTAGTAGTAGATTAGTCCGATGTGGAATGGTAAGTCCATAATTTTATATCATAAATAAAAAGCTGACGATTTTCTGAATTCGAAAATACCTATAACATGGGGCTTAAGAATAATATTTTATGTTTTTTTTAATAAAGATAATAGGCGACAATTCTGATTTTTTCAAAAAACAAATAATTTCTCATAATGACGAAATTTGTACCTTCTATCTACTTACTAGTAATACTATGATGTATTGCGATTCTTATGTCTACGGTTGTGAAATAAGAAAAAATATACCTTTAAATAGAAAAAATCCTAATTCGATCTATCGATGATTAAATATCATTTCATAGCACTTTTACTCTACAATTTTCTTGAAGGAATACCAAAATCTTAATAGATCTACAATTTAATGAAAAAATGTTCAAATACACAAACTCGTATTTTTCGCTTAAATCAACGATCCTCTTCATCAAATATCTGTACCTACTTAGCTTCCTTGGCAGGGAAAATATTACAAATTAAAAATATATGTTCTCGTATATCCATTGAGCAGGTAAACAATTCAATATTCAATTCAATTTTGAATTCCTTACTTCTTTTTTAATAGACGCACTTAAAAAGAATAATTCAATAAAGGTGATTACGGGCCATCAGATCTTCAAATATATATTCGTATACCTGCGTACATCACTTTTCCATTGGCATGCCACGGCATCATTTTGAAAGCTTTTCATGGAACATAGGAAACATATGTTATCAATTTTATTGTTCGATTGGAGAATCGAAAATATCATGCATGAACCGCTTGAAACTTCCGGTTAGAAAATTCATGGAACCAATTTCCCTCGACTTGTAAATAAACAGTTGATTCAATTGAATTGATGCCGCCTGCCACTAGAATTACGTCCCAGTTGTTTCACAGAAATGTGTATTTGCACATTTTCTATAGCACTCGTAACTGCATAGCCAGCAACGTTGTTAAACGACTTTTTTTCGAATGAGAAAGATAAATTTATAATGTATAGAAATCCAAGAAAAGGCCACTTGTTCCGACAGTGTTTGCTAGAGATAACTAACCATTTATATTATTCTGGTCTAGTTTACTAATTATTTGCGTATATTGAAGCAGTTCTGATCGATAATCACCAAATTTTTAGCCTTTTGAAGGGAGGAAGTAGATACACATTTCGATTCTATGTTTTTTTATATGACCGCTCGCGATTCTTGCTTAGTAAACGTCCTTCGATTTTGATCATCTCTATTTCATTTCAGAGAAATTATCCCATAGAAAAGGGCAATTACTGAGATATTATCCTATGAAAAAAAGGGGGTAGAGAGGGATCTATATCCTTAAATAAACAAAATATATATTGTGTATTATTCTGGTTTCTACTGGGTTTCTATGCAAAGGTGCTTTGTGCCTCTAAAGAATGTATGCCGAAATTAAAATGTAAATAAATAAATAGAAAAAAGATTATTTTTGGAGACCTTTGAGTTGAATATTTTTCAAAAACTACAACGGTTTTTGGAGCATTTAAAAGGGGGAATTTCTGAAACTTTTGTAAATCATCGTACATATTTAATGAAAGTTTTAGGTGATTTCTTTGATATAAAAACTAAGGCAGACTTAAGTGGCGGATGCACTGAGAAATACAAAATTATATTTATTGTATTGGTACAGGTACTTTTGAAGTTGGTCTTCTATTCAGCTTTATTTGATACTCCATCTTTTATACAACTTTGAAATAACCTGTACAAATGAAATACTTACATCATTTAATTACATTCGGTCGATCCTAGTTTTTTAAGGTTTCGTACCTAAAGAGTACTAATAGGATCGTATTACTAAGAATTGCCGCTGTATATCCGTCGGTTTCTCAGCGGGTTGTATCTCATGGAACATAGGTAGACAATTGAAATTTTCACAGACTGCGTAAAATTTAAAACAGAAGGGTTTCCGCATACAAAAACGTGATTTTCCGCACTTTCGGCTCGATCCCAACAATCGCTGTATCTCTTGAACCATAGGTAGACATATTTTCAAAAAGTACCTATGTAATACAATAAATAGCTGCTATAGTTACAAATAATGAAAATAAAAAAATTAAGAGGTTCCCTTACAATAAACTTTTGTTTATCCTTAGAACCCCTCTAGGTAGACAGTTGTTTTACGAAGGCATGGAACTCTTCGAGTGTGAATCCGAATCGCACTTGGTCGTTTCTTATATAATTAATAATTTTGAAATAACATCAACATGAATTATTTGTGCGTTTATTTCAATAAGTACCTACTTAATTTTATTTTTGATGAATCTACTTGCTGTGCATTATTTACTAAATAACCTAACCTACGCTAATAAGACAATACTGAATAAAACCACAGACATTTCAATGGTAACTCGAACAAATTCAAACTTAATGATCTAAAAACAAAAAGATACAACTCATCTATTTGATTCCACTTAGCTGCGGCACTCAAAGCCCTGGATAAATAATTACATATATATTGACACCGTTCTTGTCATTCGCCATTCCCATTGCCATAAATAAAGGCTACGTTGTAATTATTAAATTATAAATTATTATACTATCCTGTACAAGCCGGATTCCAATCGACCGTAGCCGTACAGAAGATTTATTAAGTATTTATATTTTATTGATTTCCAATGTATATTTAATCCGAGTTGCACGATCCGGCGACTTACGATTTGCAGAAATCGTGTCGAATGACCCTGTTCTAGAAGATAAGCAACGTTCTATGTACGACACACCAACCAGTGGACCGTATTATAGATATAGATTGAAATTTATTCCAATGACGTTTTCTCTTTAACATTAGAACTTAGAGCACCAAATGGCAACTTCATCAACTACTACTGATGGTATAGCTTTTGATGTGGATAGAATCCACACAGATAAATCGAAACATTCCAACTAAAATGAACAAAAACAACTGGTTCGTATCCAATATCGTTCTTAGAAGATTCCCATTTTGAACTGAGACAAGATCATTTATCTAATTCATAAGCCTATCGAGTAATAACCACAGTCAGTCAAACTAGAGTTAATATAATTTCATGAAACCTCTATTCATCATGTCAAATTCTTAATCAATGTTATTGATTAAATATTATTTAACAAAATGTAGCGTTCATACCATCAAATTGATTCTGTAATCATAGTGCTTCTCGATTCGTTTTTTTTTTCACTAGGACACTTATATAGAGCAGAGCCACTTTTTGATCGATTTCCCAAACGGAGTTGGTAGGTATACAATTCGACTATGGACTTTTTTATGTTCTTTATTGCGTTTTGCATAGTAAAGGTGCTAAAATGTTGATGTTTTTTTATTTGAAAATGTATTTTTAAGAAATGGTATAAAAAAATCCCGACGGCCTATAGCCATCGGAAAGGTAAATTTCTCGAAATTTATCAAAATTAAAATTTGAACATTTTCATTGGTATACCTACATGTCATTACATGCCAATTGCCCAGTTTTAACCGCATGTATTATAGCCATGCGGTCAGAGTATCAGAGGTTGTTGTTTTGGCTTTTGAATATAAAGCAGATAGGGTTCGCGTTCAGCTTCAAGGCTGATTTTTTTTGCCTATTTCTAGTCAATGAATAAATATACTATATATATTTTTTAATCAGGGTCTATATTAAGAACTTCAGAAAATGTGCATTTACATCAAATTTATATTGAGTGTTCATGATTTACCAACATTTTTTATTTTTTCTTTATTAATTTTTATTTAAGAATTAACAACAATCATCCGTCCATCTGATTCTTATTAGATAAGAGATAAACTGTATTAAGAAATATTTTGTATCACATAACAGAGAATATCCATATCACATAAATATATACCTGCTTACATATTATATTTATACAATCTGACATAAACAAATAATTACTCCTTTGACATTAGATTCCAAAATTATTTCGTTGCTGCTATTGAAATGAAGATTTTAAACATATAATTTAAAAAAAAGAGTCCAAATATTATTATTGATATGTATATCCTGATTGTCAACTTTTAATACCCTCCCAAGTTTGGTAAGAATTTTTGTATTTCTATGTATTTATACTTATAGAAATAATATTATAGCATTCTGATAAAGACATGTATTGTCGAAACATTGATGTGAAATATAGAGTTTACAAAATTGGCCAATTTTTGCTGTTTTTCCCGTTATATCTCCTATATATATATATATATATATATATATATATATATATATATATATATATATATATATATATATATATATATATATATATATATATATAAACTTTTGAACCAAAAGTTTTTTTGGACTTACTTATAGACATATAACAACATATAACAATTTTTTTCGAAATTCAAGAGTGTGAACGGTCGCAATAGGTACATTTCTCTAAGAAATTTACCTAAAAAAACAAATCTAACAGTTCATTCTTATCAAAAACTGTCTCAAAGGGAGCATTTTTTCGAAAACCGAAAATTTAAGAAGGCAATATTAAAAATGAGAGTTTATCCGGCAACATTTAAATTGGATATCTTTATATACATTTAGAACTCAATAGGTAAAGTCTGAAATATGTGTGTTACCGCTAGATATGTATAGAAATCTCTGAAATGCTGGTACTTTTGAATTTTATTTTCTGACACGTGCCTGGTCACGTAGTTTATTTCATTGGGAGATATAATCCCACAATGGTTTTTATAAATCAGGCAGACAGTTTCTAGAATGAATAGACATGTAACAGTTAGGTTTTTTCTTTTTTAAATAATGATCTACATGAATCACGCCCACGCGCCTTGCTAATTTATCTAACTGTTTGCTTTTGCAAAACAAATACTGAGTGAAAACGTTGTTGATTGCAGAAACCCCAGGAAGCAATACCATTTCTCAGGTGGGATTCTATATGAGAATGGTAAACCATTTTTGTTGTTGATGGACTCAAATGCTAGTTTTTTTCTTTGGTCAAATTTGAATTAATTATCTATGAATATTCCTGGGAATTTTTGAATGAATCTTACTTTCTAGAATATTTCCATTCAAACGTAAGCTATTGATCTCTGAGCTGAAAGTAAGTAGATTAGTTTTTTTTTTTAAATTGAGGCATAAATAATTTGCTTCGCACCATTGTTTTACAAATTCCATATCACTGGTAATAATTTTTTTCATAAGATTCATATTTTTCCCATGCCAAAGCATTGCGGCTGCAAAGATAGTAAAACTTCCCTGAATCGAAAGAATCACTTTAAGTATATGAGGAAAAGAACTGGACTCAGAACTGATCCTTGTGGAAAACCCCATAGAATATCGTTGGTGTAATTATTTTCTATCACTTAAATAAAAACTAAACCAGTTATTACATGTTCCTCTAAATTAAGTAGGTCCTAGTTTAAAAAAATCCTCATCTCACTTATTGTTCTTTTAAATTTTAGAGATTCTTAAAGTCAATTATTGTATCTATTTGTTGGTTTTTCATTCCCCACTTTTTAATTTTAAACCTAGATAGAAATATATCGAATTATCCTCTCCCTTTTAACTATACAACACAGGACTCATTCTTTTAATGTATAGGTACGTTACTTTTAAGCATGTACCTAAGTATCTCTGGACATAATTTTCGATTTCGAAGATGGTCTTTTTGTAAGAATGCACATTTTGCGTGAACTGTGAATTGACTTCAACCAACACGCTTTCTATCACAAAACGCGACAATTGTTGTAACTGGAAGTAAAATGCTCATTCTATAACTATATAAAATAGTTATAATATTATTAAAATTGTGAACAAATGCTATATTTCTGTTTGCGAGACAATAAGTATAAAGAAAGCGTGTAACGATGTATTTAAGATATTTGTAGATTGTAAATAGTAGACGGAATAGAGTGAATTCTCCTATCCTATCCCAATCATCTTTTCAGACTTAGTATGTTTTTCCATTTAATTGGAGCTCCGTATTTGGATTCATCCTTATTATAAGGCTTAATATCCAAGATACTGACTCCATCACGTAGCTCATTGTCTTCGGTTTTTCTCCACCGAGCTTTCTTGCCAAAACCTATAAATTTTTTATCTCCCAGGCCGATTTTATCATCATAAGTGTCTCGTTAGCATCCCCACCAGTCTCCTTGTCGTTTCTCGACTTTGACTGACTAGTTAGCCTGACAGTATGGATGGAGGGCTTTTAAGGAATATTTAGCTTGTCTCTATCCTGGGGTTGCTTGCCACCAGCACTGCGCCGTGTTATTTATCCATAGTTGGATATGTTCCTTGTTGTGGCATCCAGTAACTACACAGGAATGTTCTGATCCTATCAAAACTTGCTCAGCTCCCTGTCTGGCCAGTTTGTCGGCATTTTCGTTGCAATTGATTGCTTGATGTTCTTGAAACCAGGCTAGGGTCAGTTTGTTATATGTTAAGGGTCATGCCACATTCTCATACCAGTTCTAATGCTGTCTGGAATAAATTTATCGCTTTCATTGCCAGTTGGCAGTCGGAGTAGATGACGATTATTTGTCTATTTACCTCTCGTCTTATCAGCTCCTCTGCGCACTTCTGTATCGCCATAATCTTTGCCTGAAATACAGTGGCATATGCTAAGAGGGATCCTAATGCTCTCTTGTACCCCATTGTTCTTCGACTCTTCCACCAGTTTTAGCTTCAGAGTCGTCAGTGTATCTTTTAGGATTCGCTATTATGGGAGGTTCTGGTACCAAGTCCTTTTTATCTGGTATTTTAAATTTGCTTTTTAATTAAAGTTATCTTTGAAGCTCCCAGTAGTTATTTTAACAGAAAGATCTGGCATCTAAGATGTTTTAAATCAATGTTTGTAAATTATATTTTACTTGATTTGAAATTCTAGTGCCAATAATTATTTGATATTTTATGCATCATATAATGAAGTCGACCTTATTTTCTCGATAAAAGTCCTTTATCCGTTCTCTGTGATGGGCCTTCGAAAAACTATTTTCTCCGTACTTATTATACCGTTCAATTTCATATGGATATATGTAATTAGTTTTTCCTCGATTATTCTTTTGGCTTTCATTCCATCAATATAATTTATTATGACAGGCCTTATTTGAAAAATAAATAAATAAATAAAGACAGACAGTCGATCTATATACCTTATCCTCTTTTATTTTATTTTACCAATTAATTTCTCAGTCCTAGTAGATATAACAGACGTACACATATTTAGTTTTCTCATCAATTCTGATTACTTCAGCCTTACCTTAATATTGAAACATCTGTTTCTAACACCATTCTGTCAATTGCAATTCTCACATCTACAATGGTTTCGACAATGTACTCCTATCTCACAACTGATTTGAACATGACACTCCTTTAGAAGGAAGGCTTGTTTATTTAGTATTGGCATATCAAAGTGACCACTCGGAAATTCTATAATTTTTATGACATAATTCTCACGGTCAAATCATCATTGTTACACACAGACTTGATATTTACAGTTAAAAATCACTTTTCAATAAATGCTATTTAATCTAGAACCTATTCCAATGCTACTAATAAAAAATTATAGGTAACAAACTATCTCTATCATTAAAAATGTATTATGTACAAACTTTAACACTATTCTTTTTATTTTCAGGTACGTATCCACTCCTAATATTTTATTCTTCGATTGGTAAGTCTAAATATCAACTTCAGAGGAATTAGGTACCTATAAATTTATTTTGCTTAAAGTATTGCCTCTAACAATTCTTTAAGCTAACGAACTAAAACTCTGTTTTTCAGAGGCAATAAAACAAATATGTTGAACGCAGGAAGTCGTTTTGAACGGAAGGAATCAAACATGAGCTTCCTATAAATTACGAATTTTTACGCTAGTAATAAAAGTGGATAATTCTTTTAACATAGGGTTTTATCTATGCTATGAAATCTTCATCAAATGTAATAGTAGTGAAAAATAATTTTACAATATAAAGACGTTTTAAAATAATCATACGATTTTTTTGGAACCACAATTTTAGATATTTTATGCACATAAATTTAGATATCAAATGCGATCATTTGTGATTTTCTTTTTAGAAAAATTTCATTCTATATAGTAGTTTAAAGATTACTGAGAAATAAACTTTTTCTGAGAACGTAGTTCTTAAAAAACCTTCAACCTGGTAATAATTTCTCTTTCTACATTCATCTTTTTTTAAATAATTAAATTTTCTAGTTTTCTAATTGAGTCTAGAAAATCACTATTAGACTGTCAGGTCACTGTTGATAAAACAGACCAATCGATGGTTACTTATAATTGGGCTTGTACTTATTTGTTCAAAGACCTAGAAAGTGGCAAAAAAAGTTTTGAAAGGTACACTAAAAATTCCAAAAATTTGAGCAAGAATCTATAATGGCTGATATCGAAATAGTTAAATATATGAGTGTGAATATGTTAATAAAGTCGTGTCTTAGATGTAGGTAATTGATCTTTATGAATAAAAAATGGAAAATTTCTGGTATAAACAAATATGTTAAAAACGCTTTCTTCACCTAATTATATACAGATCCGATACGATATATCATCGAACTTTAAAAACTACAACATATTTCAAATCTAGGGTATGATTTAAGCTCTTATACTGGACTCTACAGTTTGTCAAATGCTCTCCTCTGTTGTTAACTCAGACTTATGTACCACCGCTTGAGTTACTTTTTAAGCAGATTTCTTACAAGGAAATTCTTCCATACCACCGAAGAACACTAACAGTAATATAAATAATTAAATTAATTAATTTGGCATATTAAAGTACACATTGCAGTCTTTTTGGATATTGGATGAAGGCATCCAGATTTCGATTGGATCAAAACACAACTCATTTTTACACACATGAGTGACTGTATCAACACTTAACTGTCGTTGAAATTGCCCGATTTTGATAAAACTTTTATTGGTGAACGGGTTACTATTTGACAAACTCGCCCTTGTCTTTACACTTTTTAGGTCAATTTTCAATGAACTATATCGCGATTATTTCTTGTATCGACGAATTATTGATCAGGACATGTCCAGTTATAACAACGCAAACAGATTTTGACGTGTTTATCTGTGGCCTGTGAAATCGTAGCTCCCAAACGAATGAAACTATTTATTTTTTTGTTTCGTTTGAAAACCGATTTAGTTTTTGTTATTGCAACGTGACATGATCGAACATTTTGTTGGCTAGATTTTTGTACAGGGTATTTTTGCAGACCAACAAATAAGTTTAAATTTGGTTAATCCTGACTGATATCCAAGTGGCTTTTAAGTTATGACGCCACAATGAAATGAGCAATATTTATAAGATACCCTATATCTCGGTTCTGAAACTTTTGAGACCCAACATATATGATTTATTCAGAACCACCTTGGTGTCCCCTATCCACCGTTGAAGTTTTTCCGTTTCAATTTCCCAATTGAACACCCTGTATAAAAATATCTGATAATGTACCGCATGGTCGCGTTCGTTCTCGCGTGCCGGAACATGTGTTTCTTTCTGTCTTAGCGGTGCAAGTCTCACATGACTGCCCTTTTCCTCAGAACTGTGTTGTATATTATATTGTAAGCAGGAACAAGGAGAGCACGTGCTGACAACAACAGCAACCCATCCTTTCCGTCTTTTTCCAAGTTCTTATGCTTGTGTCGGCTTTTTGTTTGTCGCAATTGTTAAGTTGCGTGCACATGGCCCCGCTCCGACCCTCGCCAGCAGGTATGTATCGGGTTTTCAATGCAACAGCATTCGACCATAGTATGTCCTCAAAACGATTGTAAACAATAAAAGATCGAAATATTACATTTTTCAGAGACGAGTGCATATTTCCACATCAAGTCGGTAACTTGAAAGAAATGGGTAGGTAGTAGGTAAAGCAGACAAAATTTATTTTATAGTTTGTGGTTCAGCACCAGTCGACAATGAGATTCACCCAGAGTCATATTTAACGTAATCATTAATTAGTGATATTGGTTTAATATTTTGTCGAAGATAAATCTATGAAGGCAAAATTATATTTTTGATTACAGAAATATAAACATTATTTCCAAGAGAACATTTTGTTTTCATCTTTCCTTTACATTTATTGTGCATAATGAACTATGAAATAGGACTTTGGATTGGATTCTCTTTTAAAATTATCAAAAAATGAAATTGTATTTTTGAAGATTGAGACCGATTCTTTTAATCATTCAAGCATCGTTGATGATAATGATTTGATTATTAATTCCAAGTTGCTAATTCCAAAACTATTTTCTGATTAACATACAAAGTCGGAATAAATATTACTTCAACTTATTAGATATATTAAAACTATTATATATATATATATATATATATTATTAAAACTTTTATCACTACATGGAGATTATGCTAAATGGGCCTCTGGTGAACCTCATTATCTCCAGACTGGTGGTATACCACAAACCATAGAAAACTCTGTGTTCTTTAATTACTACCAAACATTTTGATTTCAAGTTACCGACTCAGTTTAGGAAAATGCATGTAACACCGAATCTCTCGATCTTTTATTGTTCACAATTGCTTTGAAAACAGATAGTTGAATACCTTGCATTGAATTCTCATACCCCCTGGCGTTAGTTGAAGTGGTGCCATGTGCACCCATCTTTATAACTATAATTCTGTCTGCGAGAAACGCAGGTCACGTACACTTTGAAATTGAGCTGCTATGGATAGGCTCATGATTTTTATTCAAAGGCTTTACGAAACCATAACTAACAAGGTGAAACAGAAGATGAGTTTCCGTGTTTTGCTGAATGGTATAGTTTAATTTCGATCATAAGATCACTGAATTCCATTAGGTACATATTTCAAATCTGTTGACTGAATACTTTTACCTATATATAGCATACATACATCAAAAAACATGGGAAAAATGTACGAATCCTTTGAAAATGTGTTTTGTTTCAATGTGTAGTGTCTGTACATTAAGTTCCAGTGAAGTCTGTCATTGACGCTTTTTTGCTCTCTGTTCCGTGTCTGCATCGCATCTCGCATCTTTCGAGTCAACCCAATTTATGCCAATTTTGCAGGCTGAATTAGAACACGTATGAGAAAAGGGCATAACCAATAACCCTTTGATTTTCATTTTACATAAAGACAAAAGAAGAAATTAAAAAAGAATGAGGAAACAAAATCTGTTTAATTGGGTATTTTCAAGATACCTACCTTTCAAGGCTTAAGTTAACTTTTCCAAGATGTATTCTTTTATTAGGAAAAAAAATATTTCAACTTTCCTCTAGGAAGATATTTTAATGTGTCGGATAAAATGGTTTTTAGATTGCATGTACCTACGTACTACGGTCTCTGTTTTTTAATCGACGCATAGCAAGAAAATTCCTATCGGTGAAGGTGTTTGTTCTTGTTCCTAATTAAAATGTAGACTATGTTTGTCTGGAAGCATCTATCAAGTGGTTTCAAAATGGCTGCACACAAAAAATCTAAATTAATTCCAAAAGTGAAAAGCGAATGTCATTAAAGATTATTTTAATTTATCAACAAAAATTTTTGTAAAAATTTGTAAACTTGATTACCATCATAGTATGCAGAAATAAACAAATGCTTTGAATATATATTTTGTTTTAAACTATTTGTACCAATGTTCCAGTAAAGGCTTTCGTTATAGCTTTTTTAACTCGCATGCAAGTTTCGAGTCAAACCAATATGAAAATCGTCTGATCACACGATCAGCCAAGACAAAAAACAATGCTAGTATTACATTTTGAAGTAGGAGGAACCTTTTAGCCAGAATATGAATAAAAAGTTAAAATATCTGACAGTTCATTTGAGCAACTTCCGGCTAAGATACGCGTTATAGCCGGTGGCCGGTGGTAAAAGACCAGCAAAATGTTTTAAACAAGTTTCATCAAAATCATTTGAGCCTTTTTTTGACCGACTTCAAAAAAAGGAGAAGGGGTACAATTCGGTTTTATGATTGCATATTTTTATTTTTTTATGGCTGTGAAAGAGAAGAGTTGAGGAATGGTCCCTTATTGAGAAAAATCAAATCCAAAATCTCCTTCCCTCCAAAAACCGCTCCCAAAGGGGGTGTAAGGGGCAATTTTTCTCGAAAATTCAAAATCCGAGACGACAGAATTAATGAAAATTTCATATCCGGAAATGTTTAAATGGGACATTTTTAAAAATAATCATACGTTTTCGTGCTATAGTCTGAAATATGTGTTTCAGCTATGTGGAAGGGGCAATTTTTTCCGAAAATCGAAAATTTTAGATTTGAGAATTAGAAAGGGGACCATATCCGGAAACGTTTAAATTGAACATTTTTTCAAAAGAGTTACGGTTTCCCAGTTTCGCAGTAGTAAAGTCTGAAATATGTATATTATATGTATATGTAAAAATAAAAATACAAAATAATATTAATTCTATTGGTGCTGGTAATTTTGAAGTTGTGCTGTTGTAGTTTGTTGTTGTAGGCACCAACTCCAAAAGAACCAGCACCAATAGAATTAATATTATTTTGTATTTTTCAGTGCAACAACTGATAAAGTCGGTCCAATTTTTTGTAAAAAATATTTTGTGACACAATCTTGAGTGAAACACGTTATTAGCAACCAGTGCGAGTAGGATGACATTTCTGTGTCACGTCGCGAGACCTATCTAAACCCTAAAAAACGAAAAAGGAAATTTTGAATTGGGTGTTTGAGAATTTTCTATAGCTGAAACATCATATCTTGGCACCAAGTTAGAAATCTTTATGATTCCTACATTATATGTTTTCAGAGCATCATCTGAAAAAGTCGGTCCTAGTTCTTTACGATGTACTTGTATTTAGCTTCGCGAGTCCTCGCAAAACCATGCTTTAAGCGAGTTATTAGGTGAATTCTTGGAATTTGCAAATTAGCGCGCATAATGCTTCCATTCCTAGACTTCAACCTGCACCACACATTCGGCCTTCGGCAGCGTCGCGCCAAGATATCCTCATCATCTTTTACCCGCTGCAGCCGAAGCGCGGCCGCGAAGACCAATACCCATTCGCGGACGAAGGGAGTCAGTGACTCGCCGAGAGATCGGCGGCACAACATCTGCGACTAGCGCAGCGCCGGGTCGCGAATCCCACATACGTAAGCCCTCCTCGTCGATCGTTTATCGTCAAATTTATACATTTACATATTACATTATATTCGCCGCGTGTCTTGTGAACCCAGGCGTCGGGACGCCTGGAAAATCATATATCATTCGTTCTCTGACGACAGCTTCCCTTTTTTAGTTAATGTCGTTGATGGAGGAGCTGTTTAATATTGCTGTGTTTTGTGATTGGTGATGAGGAATTGATTATTATTATAATTTCAAGACTTCACAGAGGATTATGACATGTTTGGAATTGACTTTCAGGATTATAAGGTACAATATGTTTGTCTTAATTTTAACACATTCTAAAATCATCGTATAATATTATAGCTATTAAGTTTGTTTCAAGTTTAAGTTTGGAAGAAAAAACAAATTTTAAGTAATAGATAATTAATAACTATTGTTTAGGATAATAACCAATTTTAAATAAAACTTCCTGATAATCGTCCACTAGATATAGCAGTCTATGGGTTTTTGGTACATTATTGATATTCCTTGACTGGAATAACATCAAAATATAATTCAAGCTTTTTCAAAAAGGGAAGTGTATCCAACCACAAAGAACACCGACCATAAATGAATTGGTCAATTGGTCACAGGATCTTTCCTCTCTAAGCACTATGTTTTTCTTGAGATATATATTGATTTTTTGTCGCAAATGATTTTATTGCCTTAAGTACTTATAAAGTATACCTAATCAGAAATAGAATCATTTTAAAGATGGATCATATGGTAAAATGAGAATAAACATCTTTGAAAGTATTTTAGTGTCTTCCAAATTCCGTACAGTATGTCCGGTTTTCAGATAATACGAATATGTCTAGCTCCGTCTCAGTGTTTATTTGTGGCCTTAAGTTATTGCTGCTAAGTATTTCCATTTATTTATTTAACATAAAATTTATACGTATCTGGTCACTTTCATCTGCTATTTATTCCCCAATCCCTGCATTCCTCTTCTATGCATCACCCTTTTGTTAGGTAGATCAATGAAATATTTTTCTGAGCAAGACTTTGCTAGATGTTCCAGTTATGGACTTGATGATCATTTATTTGACCATGCTTTTCTTTATTTCTACACATGAATTCAACTCAACTTTTTTTTTGATAAAATATAAAATTATATTTCAGAGATATGAGTGCATTTTTCACTAATAATAATAAATCCTCAAACGAAAAAGAGCAACGCCCAACCGTTTCTGGGCCACCATAACAAAAAATTACAAGACCAGGAAATATTTACAATAAGCCTGGTGTTTTATGGGAAGTGCGGCAGTTGGAACTGTCCTGCTGGAAAAAGATATTGTTGATGTTTGATGCAGTTTATTCGTGCCAAAGGCATTAATCAATCACGATAAGACTCAGCAAAATTATCTGGCCTTCATAATCATGTGTTTCAGCAATAATATTTTCCCAAAATCAGAATTTGTCCTAGTGAAAAATTTCAGTTATTACAAATATTAAGCACTCAATCTGGAAAAAGTGTATTTTCATGTATCAATTTCATAAATACAAATATGTATATAATAGTCCATAGTCTCATTATTTCTCCTTTCAATATGAATAAACAAAACTATCAGCTTTTATTGATTTACAATAAGGTGTTGATTGTATAATGTGAATTAAAATAAATTTGTTGCTGCCTTTCTTCATTTACGTGGTATGTAGAATATTTTCAATGCTCACCTGCTCACCTGGGTATCTCCAACATGATATCACTAAGTATATTTCGAAACAATATTTACCTACACTCTCGTATTATCAAAAAACATATAGACTAAAATGTGACCTCCGTTTTGACTGTAAAATTGTGTACAAAAAATCTGTAGGAGACATTTCAGGAGACAATAAATTCATGATTTGGTGTGATAAACTATAAAATGTATATTATTTCTATATGTTTTCATAGAATTTCAGAAGTTCTATGCCTCAACTAGCTGAAAAAAATAATGGAATAATGGTCATACGACCTTATCAGACGACTTTTATATTCGATGTAATTTGTTTGAGAGCGGTAGAGAAGTCGTGTGAGTGGACACATCAGATTTTTTACTATCAGTTTTTCTGGTTAGTGCAGCCTTTTAGTGACTGGTTTACTAAGTAACCCATTTGAACCCATATGCCTCATCGCAGCTGTTAATTTTAATTTCTTTAAATTATAATTGAGATAAAATACCGATACTAACTAATTCCTGAGCTTAATATTTGTGAATTAACTCTTCAGAACTCTCCTGTTGTAACACCTAATAGCTCTAGTTTTTTCTTCATTTTAGAACTATCCAAGATCATTCAATTGCTACTATAATAATTACAAATGAACAAAACTGAATATGCTAGTACATTGTTCAGAATATACTATGTAAAAGAAACAACTAGTTCCATTTGACCAACTATAAACATATAAACGTCTCATATTATACCTATGCCTGAAAGATAAATGCACTGTTTTATGTTAATTCTTATATGTACAGTATGTATGTATGTATGTAAGGAACAAATCTGAACTTTCCAATGCCCAAATTTGGTATCAATTTACACGATTTAATTCACTTCTTTCGCTTACTAGTTGGTATATATGTACATATTTTCTAGTCGGAAATAAAGCTGAGCTTTATTTATTGATTTGTAATTGTTTAACACGCGTCTGTGAGTTGGGGCGACAAATTATTGCTGATTATTTTTGCATTTGATAATGAATAGAAAGTACTAGCGTAGAAAGCAGGTTAATTATATATACAAAAATAAAAAATATAAGAATACTTAAATTTTTGATTATTTGCAATATTTATATCTGCAATAAATATGATTTGTAAAATTTTGATAATTGAAAAAAAAATCATATTGCAGACATAAATGTTTGATATTATCAAATATTTAAGTATTTTTATATTTATTCGTGCATGTCCATCATGCTTAGTCTGTTTTCAGCGTTGGTTTAATTAGAGTATGTTAAGCACCGTATCAAGCCAAATAAATAATCTAGTTTCTATTTCAAGGAAATGCATCAACTTAAATGTTTTTCATAAGAAATGATTAATCCGTTTGATACACTGTTTATGAATTTTTCATTATGTTCTGAAGCAAGTTTAATCCACATCAACATTTTGAACTCTGAGATTTTGACTGGGCGGAACACTGGAACGTGTAATAATATATCATCACAGTTAAACTGCGGATGAAAGGTGTAGGTACTTTGGGAGGAAAATTTAAATTCGAAGCGGGCTCGGAAGAGCATTTTTCATTTTTAAATGAGTTCATATATTTCCAAGCTGCACATAGTAGTGTAGATTTGCATACATACCTATATATCTAGCTCACTACGAATGTTCCATCTGAAGTTCTTTTAAATCAGAGCTATGTATAAAAATCTTTGTTAGTTCAGAGAGTTCATGAATTAGTCTTTTGCTCTATTTGATTCCAATCAGTTCATGATATAATATCTACCTACAATCTCCAAAGGGTTTCAGATTACTTTCCGAATTGTCTAGCATATTCCAAAATTAGAGAGCAGATTGATCCTTTTAAATAGGTAATAAGTACTTATTATGATAGATAATATATAATCTCGACAAATGAGAAGTGAGAAATGGTTTGTAGTTCTGGCATTAAGTATGTATAATATACCTACTTGCTTTCCCCGATACTCACTTTGAATTTGACGAACTGTGTAAATGGACATTCATATTTATCTAGCGGTCGTTATTACAGTTTCAGGTTCCAAGTCATCAGAAGCATAATTAACTTATGAGTCTGAGTACGACGCTCTAGGTTCATAGTATGAAATCTGTATACACGAGACAAAAGAGTAAACAGATCATTAGAGTTATCCACCTTAATCCTCATACTAATGTTTATTGTATCACTTTGGGTCCCGAATAAAGGCAACATTTTTTCATTTAACAAAAAGAGATACACACAATGAAATTAAGACCCAATAACCCGTTGCTACTTAATTGTGCATCTTTTTCAGTAGTTCGACGTCAATATCAGATTTTAGATAGTTCAGATAAAAAATCATATATACCCGTTCATAAATTTGTTCATTTTCCAAAAGACCATCTATATGATTCTGGGGACATCAATACGTAGAGATATGTCAAAATCAGAATTCTTTCTAATGTTTTCAACTTCCTACTGACAAGTTAACACTATTAATTATTTCTATATCAACAGTACAAGTGTAGCAAGTTCTAAGACGACAAAGCTATTAGTGAAAATAGCTTTAAATTAAATCACTCGACTGCCCAAGAAGTTGCTTCAGCAACTTTACGCACCAGTTGAAAAGGATTCACAACATTCTCTACTGTAGTAACATTTAATTTATCTTCCATAATGAACTCTTCCGTCATTCACTATATGCTTATATACATTTAAAAGAGGTACCTATCTGCCTTTAAGCACTAAAAATAAACCTTTCGACTATATATCAATACATTATACACGATCCAAGATTTATTTTCTCTGTTAGACCAAATGCTAACTGCTACTGAAGATTATAGAAGGTAATTGTAAACATTTACCTTTTATTAAAGTCGGTATAAGTGCCCATATAAGTAGAGAAATTTATATATAAATGGATTCAATCAATCAATGTTGCTTCTGTATGGTTTTTCTGTCACGAGTAACTTTTTATGCATTGATCATAAAACGTATGCGTTGGTGGACAATAGAATCTCATTTTGTACTCGTGTTAGTATCTCCTAAAAAAACTCTAGCTTCTAGTTTCGTTTCTAAAGCTACCAATAATATTTTTTGCAAACTTCATTAAACTAGTACACATTTCACAACAACTCTAATTCATCGAAAGGTATGTTGAAAACGGGGAAAATAAATTAATGAATTTGGTATGGAAAGCCAAATCAGAAGTGCTCCATGGATAATTAACCAATCAAATGCAACATAAAATGTGTCACATTGTAATCTTGCAGTTGATTGGCTAATACCTAATTGGAGGGAGGGCGTTGAGGTGCTGTAAATGGCCAAACTTAAAAACTATGCAAAGCGGGTAATCAACAGAAATTAGAATTTATTAATTTAAGTTTCTTGTAAATTCCGAAAATTCAAACAATCGTTATAGTGGTGACGTAATTTTTATTGACCGATTTCCAAAATGAAGGAGGATATAATTTGATTGTATGCTTTCTTATAATTATTAATATACTCGAGAAGATATGATTTTGTTATTGAATTTTTTTTCTGGCAATATTAAAAAATATTATTTTGAGCAACAATAAAATCTTCAAGGATTTCTGAATTAAAACACTATAAAAGTACAAGACTGCTACCGCTATATTTTAAAATCACTCTTACATCTAATCCTAATAGATATAGGCACAGTTTAATAATTTACAGCATCAATCCAGGCCAATAACAACGAGCTGAGCTCACATCTATGATAAAATTTAGTAATTCAAGCAAATGGACCGAATAAGTAATTGATTTTAAGGTGGTAAAATGCCTTACGCATTTGCGTAGGTGTGTATTTAGTTCTAGGTAGCTCAGATGGTCAAAGCTACATTTATTCCAATAATTGGGAACTTTTAGATAATTTGGTTTTTCAAACCATCTATGGGTTTCTTATAATTATTCCATGAAATTTAGAACTACGAATATTAATAGTTCTCAAATGATAAAATATCTGAAATGATGATATTAGAGAACTAGGTACAATAAGGGTGAAAATGTTGAGGCAATTATTTCTTTAAACAAGCATAACTAGTCACTAGATTATTTTATAAATTGAATGTTATTTCTTATCCTCTTTATAATTTTAGCAGTCTTCATCCTGTCAACAAGAATGATAGGTATGAATGCTAGATTTCTAAAGTTTAAACGCGAAATAAGATACTGCCTTTTCCTCATTAAATAACGTCCTCAAAGACATAATTAATTATTGTGGGCTGCTTTTAGTTATTTTCGCACGAAATGACAAGATGTTAATAATGGTTAACTGTTAATGATATTTGTTCCAACAAATACTATTTCTGTTTACTAATATCAAGGGATGCTACAAAAACCCAGTATAACATGGAATTGAAGATCGTGCCGTCACTTGAATCATCTTTTAGGATCCGAAATACTTGATTGAACAACATTAAAGGAAATAAATGCATACGCCTGCACTAATATAATGAACACATCCAGCATAATAAATACTTTTTACAAAAAATTGGACCGACATTATCAGTTAGTGCACTGAAAAGTATAAAATAATATTAATTATGTTGGTGCTGTTACTTTTGAAGTTGTGCAGTTGCGGGTAGATTGATCACTTTTGGCACCAACTTCACAAGTACCAGCACCAATAGAATTAATATTATTTTATACTTTTCAGTGCATTAACTGATAACGTCTGTCCAATTTTTTGTAAAAAAATTATTTCACACTTTTTAGTGTAATATTAGTCACGAAACTCGTTGAACGTTCACTAATACCAATGAAGATATTACTTATCCTATTACCCATGTATATTCTTTGCTGTTGTTATTATTGAGATATCAAAACATCGCTGCGGAAATACGCTTAAGTATTTTAGTTGTTACCATTTTAACATCGATTTAACGTGAAAACCGTAACTCTAAGGGTAAAATGTTCATTATAAATGTTGCTAAAATAATAATGTCTTTTATGTACTGCCCACAGATTATCAATTTTCGACAGAAATCGCCCTCTCCACATAGCAAAAATACGTATATTTTAGATTTTTTTTTTGAAAATCTATCTTCTCTCAACATTACTAAAATTGAATTAAAATAAACTGAATAATGAACAAGGCAATATTGACTTGACAGATAAAACACAGGGGAGAAAGCACAACTAAAAGCAACGACGTTCAGAAAAATATAATATTTTCAGTCATTGGCATTTAAACAAATGTTATAGTCGTTAATCATAAGAAACATAAAAGTAAATTTGTTATTTGTTAATAACAATGTTTTTGTTGGTTGAAAGCAATCAGTGTTACCAAAACGTATGTAATAGGCTACATTCCTTTATGAAACATCCCTCATAGCATGATGGGATGAAATATAGTTATATCAGTCTAATTTGGAAAATATTAGATTTGTCTATGAGTATTTCTGCAGGATTAACTTGATTAGGAATTATTGAATGACTGCTTGAATCTTACACAGTAGCTGATTTTACAAATGCAGAATTTTATTACATTTGATATTTTAAATCAGTAGCTTCGGAATCTTTTTATCACTGAATCGACAATTTTCAACGCGAGCTGGATACCGCACTTTAAATTATAAAATTACAGCTATAAATCCCAATCCTCAACCTCACCTGGCTGGAGATTTTCAAAGAAGTCTACTACTATTTGTAGTATATATGCAACTTTTAATCAAAAAGTAACATTAATGGCGCACTTGAGGCGTAGGTCGCGCACTAAAAGTAGCATAGAATGTTACCACACCCTTTGCCGGATTCCAACCTACGCCAATGCAGCAGCAACGTTGATGGCATATCCCAGAGGAATTCCCATTAAAAATTGAACAGATTTATATTTGCCAGCTAAAACCTCAGCTCTCTGCTACCGTTTCGACGAATAAATCACTCACAGCCTCACACTGCTTTTTTTCCATTCCATTTTTCTTCGTATGGGAGATACCTGTGGCACTGTATAAATAACAATCTCTGGTACATATTATTCTATATATTATATAATATGTGATAGTAAACAGGAGGCATATTAGAGAGAGCATTTTTAGAGGCCAGAGCTAGTGCCTCTTGAACAAACAGGAAGAATATAAACACTTGAGAAAGGAAGCTGGCTAGTAAAAGATACACAGATGTTGAAGGAGGGCTTTTTTATTGGGTAATGTGGCGAAAGAGGCAGAAATAGCTGTTGGAATAACATATTGTGATAAATCTGTTCACATGAATTGCTCTACAGCTCATATCTTCAGTTCCGACTATATTCTTCAAGAAGCTTCTAATGAAATCTTTACTTTATATAAACTCTGTATGAAAGAAATGCTGCCCCAAAACTACTTTGCTATTTATTTAGGACCAAGAATTTACAAAAACTTGCAGTAAGTTTTTTCTGCAAGTGCTTTTCTAAAGCTTGAGATAACCATTTTGTCACACACTGTATATTGAATGTCATTATAAAATAAATTGTATTCCCTACAATAAAAAGGAAGTAAAATTTCTTTGTTTAACCTTTGATTAAAGGAATCTATTTTATACATATTTCCTTGACAACGAAGAATGATTTACACCATGTGTAACCGATTTCTCCAAATCTTTTTGATTCTCAATCTATTTGAAATTCCCATGAAAAAGTCACTGTTAAATATTTTTGTTGATACCGAAATATCCGATACAATTGGTTGAAATTTAAATGAGAACTGGATTTGTAGATATTTATGAAATTGAAAATATTTATGCACAGGTTCTATGAATAAATGGTAAAATTGCTTATAATTTATGATAATAGTTATTTTTCATATTTAATAGGTATGTTATCTCTTATTCTAGAACTATTTAAAGAATGCGAGAATATTTTTGTGGTGAATATTACGATCAAATTTTTGTGAACTCTGAATTGGTTATATCGACTGAATTTTAAAATCATTTTTTTATAAAAATTATGGTATTGCTATCATTTGTTCTTTCTAACTAGGTAGGTACATTAACATTTCAATGATATAGAGTTTTTGCTAAAATATATTGAAAAAGAAAAGTCACATTGTTTTTTTTAAAAAAAGGTGTATATGCAAATCAAGAACTAATTACCATTTAAACTTCCAGAATATTTTTTTAATAGGAATTTATAATTTTGAAGAACTGCCCCCATTACAATAATTTTCTCCTGAAAAGATTATTATCCATGAAGCACGTTAAACTCAATATGACATCTTACATTTGAATTGAACCATTGGTTTTAGTTTCCATCTTTCAGCAGAAAATTATTTTCCTCTATACAAATACGTAAATCGGTACTTATAGTCGAAACCTAAAAACGTGTCTATAAATATCTAAAAGTTTTATAACATCAATGGAACATTCAAGTGTTTAGATAATAACTGATTTTATATTGGCATGAATTAAATAAATAATATAATATGTAGAACCACGGCATGCGTGTGTTGTTCAGTTGACGCCGCAAGGAATAAAAAATTGCAAATAACAAACATTTCAAAACTACTGTTATGGCGATAAAATTTCGCCATCAAAACACTCCCATACTAATACCTACTTGGAATATAAAAAGCAAAAAGCCATAAATAAGCTAATCAGTACCGCATACATATATATAGATATGTCCATAAAACAGGGGACATTTTCAGTCTAAAATAGAAATGATGTAATCATCATCCTTATTTGTAATTCAAAGCTGATAGTCTTTAACTGGTTAGAAAGGTGAAAGAAAAAATGTGTTGTTTTGATTGATTGATTGATTGATATACCGGGTACGCCATTACTTCAGAAAATTTACAGATATATCTTTTAAATAGCATTCTATGTATTTCCGTTGCTCCTACTCTGTTAAATTAAAAAATCTCGACGCTTCATAGCCAGCGGTGTATTTTTTTATTACTTTTCACTCAACCATCACTTTTAGGAAAAAATGTTTCAAAACAAATGTTGTCGAAACAGATCATGCCTATACCTTCAAAATATTTTTGTTAAAATTTAATCAACGGCTACTTTTTAGATTTTTTCAAAGTTTGGGATGTCGTTATTTTGAAAATACTAATCCGATCATGCTCATTTACGAACTCAACCCAGGTAATCGTTTAACTGATTATTGTAGCAAATTTTATCTTACGAGTAGGTACTTATTACGTTTCTTTGGCTTTTTTTATTAAGAATGGATGTGAGCCCAATTTAATACCTTAACATAATTATATACAGAAAAACATGATTATTATAAATGTATTAATATATATGCCTAATTAGAGATAAAATACTCAATCACTCATCATCAAACTAGAAGATTTTAAAGGCTTCCTTTAATTGTGAAAAGAAAATATTAATATTTGTTAGAGAATTGGTTGATGAAACTCGTAAGTGATCACAGAAAACAACGTTTTTTTGCATTAAAGGAGTAGTTGACTACTGTTTCCCGAGCGTAACCGATTGATGTAAAAACGATGATAATATTATTTATTTAATGCTTTTAAATAACGTGTTTATAGCATTAACTCATATACTTACTAAAAATGAAACATTGAAACTGAAATTGATGCCAGATTAAACTGGGTAGATTTTTTCAAGCAAGATTATAATAAATGAATATTCATAAGCGGTCTTGCCAGGTAGGTATACCTTGTAGAAGAAGAAGGTCTATCTTCAGAAACTTGTAAGTTAAATCTTTAAAAGTATACTTGAAACTGGCTAAATATTTGCGAAAGAACGACGAGGGTTGTTCAAAAATGGCAAAATATGACACTGAATTAATTTGAATTTCGATTGCGATCAAGACATGTTCCTTAAACTTGTTTTCTTAAGCTCTAATAACTTAAACAGTTTTTTAAATGTAGATTGGGTGAGAAAAGTTCAAGTATCTATGAACCAGAATAGATCGATGGTTGATGAAATAAAACTTTTCAAACCACAACGCTAACTTTCCTTCCATAGTTATTCTAGATTCTAAACAGAAGGGTTGTCTGTATTACATCATAAAGACAGAATTTTTTGGTACAGACAAATGAATACCCTCCTCCTGTAGTTACAGTTCTGATTATATATGTTCTTACAGTTGATTTACTAATTTCTAAATATTATGAAGATGCCTAAACAGAATACACATTACCCATAGATCTAAAAGGGGTCAGATTAATTATATTTTGTGAGGAAAAGACTTTAATCAATCATCGCATTTAGTAGGCCAATTGATCGATGAAATTGAAAACATATTTCACTAAAATACATGCTGATTCAGTTTAATATAGAAAAATGTTGACTTGTTAGTTATTTTAATAAATAGGGCCGTACTAAAAATATTTGCAATATAAGGTAAGTATATACCTACTTTCAGATTCTTAGTTTCAAAATAGTAAGAGAACTAAATTAAGTCTAATTTTAAATCAAATTCATCAAAAGATACGTTTCAAAAAGCTATATTCTATTAATATGAACATATCTATAAATATCTATCCCATAAGAAAGTTGATTTTATCATATTTTCAATGCATGAATCAGTTTTATTCTTATCATTTTCCTGTTGAGTAATCCAACAAACCATTCATCTGGATTTCTCCATATTTAAAATGTCATAAATTATGTACAATTATTTATCAAATTCAGTGTGAAGTGAATCAGATTTAAATTATTCTGTCGATGCTTTACATTTCTTGGTGATCATGCAATTATAAATAGTATAAAAATCTGTCTTTGTATTATGGAAACCGCAAACATGCATTTGTTTCATTTAATATGTTTGAATAGAAAAACTATTAACGAAGGTAGTAAGCCTTCATGGGCATATTCACACCGATTAGCATATTCCTTGTACCAAAAATTTACAATTTTATCTGAGGAAAATGGTATGTTCTGTCTTATTTTCATATATTTAGCTAAATTATACCATTTTGACTTTTGTATAGCCCCCATAAGTGAAGAAATTTGAGATTTTCGACGATTTAAAAAATTGTCAAAAAACAGGGTTTTTCGGCTGTAACTCGATACCAGAGTATCTAAACTTCACCAAAAAGGGCTCTTCCTTGGAGTGATACCAACCAACAGCTAAAAACCATTGGTCGAAATTCGGTTCAGTTCTTGAGTTATCGTGCGGATTAACTTTCTTGCTCGTTTGCTTGCTTGCTTGCCTACAGACTCATGTTTTTGCGAATATCTTGAACGGGAATAACGTATTTTTTTTTGGTTTTTAAAAAAACGATAGATAATTTCAGGCACAACAGGCACACTTTTTGATTGGTGTGGTTTTTGTGGGTAAAAATTTCAAAAAAACAAAAGTAATATATTCACATCGTGAAAGGGTAATAAAAATATAAAATAAAATAATTGAGGAATCTGTTTTTCTGTGAAACTGCAAATATACTGGTATTTATGCTAAACTTATTCTAACATTTTCAGGAATGTTCAGTTCAATTCAATGTAACAATTTTATGTTCCCATTTACTTGAATATCATGATGACGTCACATAGGTTTCCCAAGGATATAATAAAAGAATGGTGTTAATTAGAAGAAGCGCAATAAAATTAAAAAAAATACTTGTTCGTGCGTCTTTGCGTATTTTATTATTTTAGATTGGTAGATATTATTAAAAATATTACAACATAACCCATTTCCCCTGTATTTATCGAAATATTTCGACCGTCTTTTCAGCACTACCCAAATTATAATTGTACACCCAACGTCGTCTCTCATCTCATTTTTTTTGTTTTCGTTTTCTTATATGATCCGTGACCTTCCCTCGATCCGGTTCTGTGCCCGGCTATTCGCTAGAGTTGCAGAATAGAAGCTAAGCGGCGTCCTTAAAAAAATCCGCTACCATTCAACATATTAGTTGTGTAGTAGATGTAGAATTCAACCGATCGTGGTACCTACCTCGGGTATAGCGAACTTTTTGTTGGAAGTAGAGAGATGCTAATAGTATTGCTGTGGGGGTGATGGCGCTTATCTAAGTGTAATACAAAAAGGGGGGAATATAAAGGGTACCTATTAGAAGTAAAAGTAACAACGTTGGTGTGTCTTGTGTTCTGTGCTAGAATTTTTTTACCCGTTTAAAAAAATTTCAAGTATAGCTTTTCTTATTTGTTGGTGTTCGCTGAGGCAATCAGCTAATCATGCTTTCCAGATACCTCAATGGATCCGATCTATTTTATAGGAATTGGACTGGGGTAAGGGCATAGAATATGTTGTTATATCATGTCATATATACAGTGTTATTTTTTATTATAGTCTCATTACTTTATTTCAAGAGATAAACAAGGATTTTCAACGGCAAAGTTATAGGAAATAACTTATGAATATTTTTCTAATAGCAGCATCATCTTTTTCTGTTCTTATTGAACAGTTCTTAAAATTCCTTACAAAAGTTCTCATTCTGAAATATTTTTTTCAGTATTTTTTCTTCGTTATCTCTCAAACTTTGCACTATAGTTTACCTCTTAAATTAAAAAATAAAGTTCAAGTTTATAAATAGCACTGTAGAATATTTTGGGAAATCTGCGTTTCCTAAAAGCAGGAACAATAATATTTGAGAATGCTTTATAGTATATACCTATATGACTTCTTTTCACCCTATAGAATATCCTGCATTAAATGCTGATGTCAGTAACTCCAATCCATTCATTTTATTTTATGCACAGTATGTGGCCAAATGCAAATTTCTTAGAAGACCTTGTTTTATGCAAGTAAACGTGAAACAAATATCAAATCATACTCTAAAGGTCAAAACAGTTATTATGAAATGAAATTGTTCCAAGAACTATGTAGAAATTAATTTTATGTGATTTATGCTTTGTTTTACATTATTGATCACTATTTGACAAAAACTTCTAATAAATAAAGTCAACAGCTAAATCATTCTTCTAGTCTTATGACGTATAAATTTATTGTTTAAACACAAGTATTTATGAAAAATTTAGTAGCACCGTCATGCACAATCCATATATTCTGAATATTCCCAAGAATGACAGGATTTTGAAATAGGAACATAACATTCTAAATAGCTACTTTTCATTCAGCTACCATCATATACCATGTGTTCAGAAAAGTTTGACCCAGTATTCTCCACGAACAACACTGTACCACAGTGCAAATGTAACCCTTCCTTCCTAAATAATAAATCAATGTTCAATGCTCAAGATAATCTCAACAACATACCTATTTGAGCTATTGTTCCAACAGAAACAAGATCCATATCAATATTCACTGTAAGCACGTTGTTTCACATATAGTTTTAATTAACGCATTTGTAGCAACAGTTAAGAAAAAAAAATGTGTCTATAGTGCTCTCTACAGTTCCTGGTTTTATATTTACCTAGTACCCCCAAAACTGTGACATGCATTCTAATTTTTGATCCTACACAAAACACCCCAAAGCTAATTATGTAGTGAGATAATTAACCGAATAACGTAAACTAGTGGCACGTGCCCAAGACTAATGGAGGCGATGTTTAAAAAAAATACGTTTTTTCGCCCTATATATATGTATATATATTCAGCTTCCCGTTTTGTGTTTATTTTTAATCATGTATGGAAAGACCATGTTTGTAAACACAAGGGGCATGTGTTAAATGTCCCTGAAAGATAAAATTGTGCAGAAACGTTTGGAGTCGTCGGGTTAATGAAATGAGGTTGAATCTCTGAACTAAAACGATATGATAGATATATAAGAAAAAATATTTTTCACCAAAAATAGGACCGTCTTTTAGTAATTTTGAAGTTGAGCAATTGTAAGTAGATAGAATACTTTTGGCACCAACTTCAAAAGTACTAACACCAATAGAAATACTTTTAATTGTAAAAATATGAACATATTTCACATTTTTTAGTGTTTCATTAGTTATCAAATTTGTTGAATGTTCACTTATATGAAACATTGTCGGATATGGTATTTTCTTTAATTTTGTAATATCAGGAAAAGGTTTGGGTGTAAGGACATATTGGATTTAAATATTTTTTTAGTTTGACCAACTCTCAGCAGTCCTCTTTCAAATGAAAAATAATAATTAGATATAAATATTTTTTACAAAAAAATGGAGCGACTTTATCAGTTATTGCATTGAAAAATACAAAATCATATTAATTCTATTGGTGCTGGTTCTTGTTGGAGTTGGTGCCTACAATAAAAAACTACAACGGCACAACTTCAAAATTACCAGCACCAATAGAATTAATATTACTTTGTATTTTTCAGTGCAACAACTGATAAATTCGGTCCAATTTCTTGTAAAAAATATTTATATCACATTTTTGAGTATAACATTAGTCATGAAAATTGTTGAAGGTTCACTAATACCCAAAAAGTTATAGGTAGGTTTAGCTCATACTTGTTATTTATTATTCAGAGATCTCAAAACATCGCGGCAAAAATATAAATATTTCAGACTTTACCATTGCGAAACTCTTTTGAAAAAATGTTCAATTTAAACGTTTCCGGATATGGTCCCCTTTGTAATTTTCAAATATCAAATTTTAGATTTTCGGAAAAATTTTCCCCTTCCACATAGCTGAAACACATGTTTCAGACTATAGCGCGAAAACGTATGATTATTTTTAAAAATTTAAACATTTTCGGATATAGAATTTTCATTAATTCTGTCGTCTCGTATTTTCAATTTTCGAGAAAAATTGCCCCCTCCTTCCCCTTTGGGGGCGGTTTTTGGAGAGAAGGAGATTTTGGATTTGATTTATCTCAATATGGGACCATTTCTCAACTCTCCTCTTTCAAATGAAACAAAAATCGTCAAAAAAAAATGAAAAAAAGCAATCTTACAACCGAATTGTATGTCTTCTTTTTTTTGAAGTCGGTCAAAAATAGGAGCAACTTGTTTGCGAAATGCGCGAACAAATATATAAAAACCAGGTTATGGCATAACCTCCTTCGATTGGAAATCGTTAAAAAAAGACTGATCTTTTTTTCATTCAAGCAAGTAACGATACTTCAATTTATATGTTAATTTTGACTCTTTCTATCTCCCAAAAGTAAAAATAAATTTATTTTTATCATTCAATATCTTAACAGCATCTATATAATGTTTGTGTTATTATAAATTGTGCTTTGGATGTTTTATTTTAAATCAATGATTTATTCTGCAACGATTCAAAATAAATTTCCATTGATGGATTGCTCCTTATAGGCAGCATTATTTCTTTCACTCATTAATCCAATAACAAAGATTTTACTTCGGATTTTACCAACAATATTTAGTCATTTTATCTTAGTTTTCATTCCCATATCGTTTTGGATTATTCAAACTTAAACTTTATGCTATGACCGATATTAAATGGTAGTGTAACAAACAGAAAATTGTGTCTCAAAATATATGTTACACGAACAATCAGTTAGTTCAGCTTAACGTCAGCGTCATTAATTTAACGTATAAGTAAATATGCGTTTATAATCTTATATTGAATTCAATATTCCTCTTTGTGCCAACTTTAATTTTTACATAATTTTATTGGTCTGATGTATTGATTCCATTCTAGTTACTTTTTTGAATACTTATTGATATTTTCATCTTATGTACTCCTTGATTTCGTAAAATTCTATCAAACATTTTTATTCAAGTAAAATACATGACTACTCATTTTAGCAAAAATCCAAAAAAGTCTGGAATCCTCTCTACGCGAACACAGCTCCCACTTTTGACTGTATTTTTCTCATCTTAAGACAATAATCTTTACATATGTAATTTAATTATCCTGCTGGTAACATCAGCTTCCAAATAATATCGCCTAGGTTTTATTTTGATCCAAGGGCAATTCACGGATCATGGAGCGATATAAATGACAAAACATAGACATAAAGAACCAAATGCAAAATAGCCTTAACATCTCAAAAATGTCGGCCAGAGAAAATCCTATAACGTTATCCTTCGGTCATCCTATCGAATTGTCATCACGTTCAACGAAATTTTGTCTCGTTTTTCTTATACTAGACTCACGTTTCAAACAAATATATTACAACACATTCATTTTTATATCTTGATGTCAAACGAAACTATTTCAAGTATGAAAATGTCCCACAATATGCAAATGATGAATTGTCCGTTCACTTTGGAGGTCAAATTTATTTTCGGCTTTATTAAAGATAACCTTTCAACACACATTTTACATTTTGATGATTTCGAATGTAAAACATAAGCATTTAAAAATAGCGACGACATAAATTCAGAGGTTCCCTTGTTATGTTTATGTAAAAATTGCAGCCAGACATAAATATTTGGAACAGTTTGGGATGTGATGTGATATGAGGCATATGAAAAAAATCATATTTTGTTTAACAAAATTAAAAATAATAACACTGTTATCTTGTTATTAAATTGATATCATTGTGATTTTATAATTTTGAGATTTAATATCTTATTAAATTTACTGGCTCTGATATTTTCTTTGAATTGAATAGTTCTTGATAACTATTGTTAGATATAATTTATAGATGATAAGTGATGGATAACAATATTGCTGTTAATAATCAGTCAAATGAGTGGTCGAAACTTTATGTTTGTTATTGAAGCTGTTTTTGAAATAAATACACAGAAGTACGAAATCCCAATACATATCTACATCTACATACATATCTAATAAATATTGTTATCATTATCATGGAGAAGATTGTAAATCGAAAACTACTACCATACATAAAACTGATTTAATTCATTCGTTTATAAATTAACTTCAAAATTATACTTTGAAATAATTATAAATAACTCTTGAAAGATTTTTAGAAATGTTACATAAATGGGTTGAAAAAGGCGATTGCTTAATATTTTATATCCAAAACCGCTTCTTTCTTATTAATTTGGTTATTCTTTGTTATTGAATAATGATAATTAATTTGTATTCTGAGAATTTTATTAGTAAGTACCTACAGTTTTAAGAATTGGATTAACTTTAAAGATTTCGGAAATGCCAACCCATTTTCGATGTGTGTAAGTACCTTTTTTATATTTCTATATAAACTAGAAAAATAATAGGTTATTAGTCATGAAAGAATTTTGCGATTTCCTTATCAATTACAAAAATAATATATCTCGCTATATAGGTTAGGGAAAATACTGTACATAAATGATTGGATTAAGTTTTAAAGTACTGCAGTGAAAGGTAGATAGAGGACTAAAAAAATTACCATATTAGGACGTTACGAGAAATGGTCTTTTTGACCGACGAACCCCGAACGGAGGAGGTATACAATTCGACTGTCTGTTTTTTTTGTTTGTTTTCTTTGACCGCGCGTTTTATATAGTAAACGTACTCCGATTTTGATGATTTTTGATTCATTTGAAAGAGGAGGATTGAGAAATGGTTCTATATTTACAAAAACGCAGATCCGAAATCTCCTTCTCTTCGAAAACCGCAAATTTTTTCCAAAATCGAAAATCTGAGTTGGTATAATTAAAGATACGACAATATCCGGAAACGTTTAAATTGAACATTTTTTCAAAAGAGTTACGGTTTTTGAGATAGACACATGTTAGTTTCTCATTTTTGCTATGTAGAGAGGGCGATTTCTTTCGAAAATTCAAAATCTTTCGATACTAAATGAAAGACATAATTATTTGTAGCAACATTTATAATGAACATTTTTCCCTTACAGTTACGGTTTTCGAGTAAAATCGGTGTTAAAATGATAACAACTACAATATTCAAGCGTATTTCCGCAGCGATGTTCTGAGATCTCAATAATGACAACTACAAGCAAAAAATATACGTGGGTAATAGGATAAGTACTATCTTCATTGGTATTAGTGAACGTTCAACGATTTTCGTGACTAATGTTACACTCAAAAGTGTGAAATAAATATTTTTTACAAAAAATTGGACCGACGTTATTAGTTGGTTTAGGGACAACGACAAGTTTCTCCTACAAAGAAACAAACCTACAAACAAATGCTTTGGTATTCGTCATTTAGATGCAGAACTATCGATCTTATATATCTACCATTCTGAATAACTTTAGAAAATTCTACACATATTTTAAAAACGCATTTATTTTTATCCGCCAGTTACAATAATAAGAGGAGAAAATAAATAGGAACATAAAGTGTAATTTCTTCTCGAATTTCTTAGATTATGTATTTAAAGTTTAAGAAACTAGGCAATATTATTATCATTATTTTTCCTTGTAATCATTTTAATTGGCGGATAAAAACATATTCAAATATAAATTAAATATTGATGGGCATCTGGAATCTTTGGCATAGATAGATTAAATCAAATACAAAAATTACTCTAAACCCTAAACCATAACTCTTTTATTATTCAAATCCGAAAAATGTATGGCATCTTCAGGAGTAAAATCTGTCACCTGTCATTAACTAGAATTTACACCGTTCATATTTTTCTAAATGTTAATGATCTCATAACTCCTTAATAATTGACCCTGTATAATATTTTCTTAGATCAAAACAGGCGTAATCTCTAAAAAATCGACCTTTTCGAGGTTATCTGAGTCATATTAACGCTATATATGTTATGAATTCTATTTTTTACTTAACTCACTCACTGTAGGTATAAATCTTTTGTAAATGATGCCCGTTAAAATTTCCCATATAAAGTCAAATGCAACTATTTACCTTTCTGTTGGTTAACCTTTTCAAGCAATTACATCTTAATTTGAATATCTGATTAACAGCAGTCAAGTAACAAGTTGTATGAATATATTATGACATAATTGTACATAAATAGAATATTATTGACGCAGTTAAATCACCAGGAGATCAGCTATTAAAATTCAACCTAATCTTTCTTTTTTTTTTCTGCAATGCCTCCTCACTTGTTACATACTTTATTTCGATTCTGTTCTCAAGTCACGTTCTTATTTTGCTGGCGATGATGAAATTGTTGAATAAATAATATAATTGTGATATCATAACTGACATAAAATTATAAAATGTGTATATACCTATAATTTGAAACCGGTATTTGACAGTGGTTCTTGTTTTTTTTTGTTCTGTAGGTATCGATTTAAAAGTTTAAAGAGTTAAAAGTTAACTCAATTCACTTTTGAAAATAATTTGGAAGGTACATTAGTAGTATGTATATCAATAATTAAAATTAATTGTAAATATCAAGATTGGGAAGGCCTCCAGATTCGCCTCAAAATTCCCCCTCTTGGCCTCTTGGACAATGTTCAACTTCGTTGCAATCTAACTTTTTATTTGTCTGTCTAAATTTTGCCTTGTTTCTGTCGAAAGATCCAAATAAGAGTTCTAGAATTTCAAAGAAGAAGTCCCGCTAGCTCTTGGTATACTCTTTTTGCAGTCACGAGATAGTGGATGTCAATTTTTTCACATAATAAATCTTTTATCTACGGAATATGAGTTTTGCCTTGTAACGCTTTCATAAATACGCATTTTTCGATCACTGGAATAATAGTTATTTTATACACTATTTTTCTGTGACGGGAAAAAAGATGATTTAATATTGAAAAAATATTAAAATTTATTAATGTCAGAAGATTATCGAAGTAAAATTTGAAGTTTTAAAGTGTTAGGCGACAATTAGACATGCGTTGCTAAGGAAACCTTTAAATTAATCAAATATCTGTGAACAGTATAAAAAAAACATAGAAATACTACAACACACCAACAAGTTTATTAATTATTGTCACCCGACAATTGTTTCGTCAACAAAGTTGGCATCTTCAGGGGTAAACCTGTTACTAACAAGGTAAACAAAGTTTATCCCTGAAAATGCCAACTTTGTTGGCGAAACAATTGTCGGGTGACAATAATTAATAAATTTGTTGGTGTGTTGTGGTATTTCTTTGTTTTTTATATTTTTGTATCTACGCCAACGGTTCCAAACCCCAAACATTATTTAAATATGTGTCAGTTTAATTCTTTTTTTTTTCGTTTGATGGTAGATTATTGACAGTTGATCCCAATGAAAATAATCGACATTCAAGATTTCCCTAACAACATGAAAGAACATATGAACATATCTCAACTGCTTCAGGTCTTAGAATAAAAATAAAGTTTTATTCTCAGTTTGAGGAGAGTTTACTGAGAATTGACACAATAGGGATCTTAGGCCAAATCAAATGACAATTGGCGCATGTGTCGCGCATATCGCTTTTACTTAGTGATTCTCCGACCTACAAAAATCTATACATATAATAAAATTCTAACAAGCCGATGTCTGTACATTGAAGATATTTAAGAAAAACTAATATGTGGGGCCTTTATTAGAGCAACAGAAGCCAAAAAACAGTTTTTTAGAGTTTTTGTCTATCTGTCTGTATGTTTGTACGCGCATCACGCAAAAACTATTGGATACTGCATGGAATCGAATGTAGTTTTGAACGATATATTACTAGAGATCTAACTTAAAATATGGGCTCAGTTTTAACGCTTCTGTCTGTCTTTCTGTATGTTTGTACACGCATTACGCAAAAACTACTGCATAGAATTGAATGCAGTTTTCCACGCGCTGGAATTCGCGGGAAAAAGCTAGTACAAAATACACAATTCTTAGTTGTAGACCTAAGATAAAGCTTGTATAAAGTTGAGTACGGATTGACCAATAGGTTAACAAGAAACCTTCTAAAGTAAACTGGCGTTTGTTGGGTGATATATCATCATTTGACCCCAAAGTAGTTATTTATCAATTCCAAAATCCTTCTAGTATCGAATATCAGCTTGTTCTCAAACACTGACAGCTTTGTTTGAATTTGAGATTGACTCACATGACATTTCTTCTTCTTCTTCTTTATGGTTAATGGCCCTTGCTTCCATCTGGTGCATTCGGCCAACATGACATTTATTAACAACAATATTTTATATATAGCGCCGATACACCAGTTCGACACCAGCACATACCTTTTTTTTTAATGTTCTAAGTGCTTTTCTCGAGAAAAAAGTGCAAATATATCTTGGGAATAGTATGAACTGATAAGAGTTTTTCTATCGACTAATTGACAATTATAAATCCATGAGTTGAGTGTAACTGCCTAAAATATTATACGAGAATTGAATGATTTACAACAACCTCAATTTCAACAGGAATTTCACCCAACAGATGGTAGCTTGATACAATCTGCTGCTCTCTCTGTTCTCTTATGGAATCTTTTACTGGCGAATTACTTGTTGCCAATTTAGTTCATACGAGAACGTCTTCCCAATTCCGCACTCTAATACTCTCCTCTATATTATACAGTGAACTGAATACAAATGGCACCATAATATGAACACGAAGAAGAACAAGAACAATGCTGCACACACTGAATAACAATCATTTTCGTGTGCAGGCCATTCAAATGGGAATTAATTCTGCTGGGACAGCAGCTGCAATCATATAGTTTATAATACATAGGTACACTATGATTCGGCCTACTATATACACTCAAAGATTTTGACATTTATTTTTAATTATTACCATACAATGGCGTTAAACTCGCAATTACACACATGAAGTACAATACATCAATAGAACATAAAATGTAATCACTCATGAATAATTAATAACATCCCATATATATTGAAATTACATTTAATAATGGAATATATATATATACCTATGTATTTAGTTGACTGTATATATTATGCAAAATGAAAGCAAATATTATTTTAAACGTCGAAGGTTTCGTGATTGTCAATATAGGTTTTGGATGAGCTTGAATTATTGTGTAAACACATGGAATACAGCGTATTTTGAAAAACAAGTGCAAACATTCCAATTCACATGAATGTTCTATGCTAAAAACAACATGTGAATTCACTGTACTTCTCTTGCGCTAATATCACCGACAATCTTGATTATGGATAATCTTACCTTGGGTTATATATAGATAAATAACTTAAAAAAAAACTAGAACAGACTTCATTAGAGGTTGCACTAAATAGTATGAAATAACAACTCATGATCTAGAAACATAAAGATTTTGAAGTTTTTGACACCAACTTAAAAATCTCTATAATTTTTGTATTATGTTGTTAATTCATACTTTTTAGTGCAACTTATAATTAAGTGGTTTTCATGCCTTGTATCAAAAACGCACTACTCAAATATAAAATTATTATCTCCTTGATAATTGTGTTACTTGCAAGAAAGAATGTTTTATAAGTTATATTTTTATATGTACTATAGAAAATAAAAAAGAGATAAAAATGTTATTTCTATGAGTAAAAATTCTAACAAGATCATTACACTACGGCCGTATGGAAATGTCGCGGATTATACAAAAGTGTCGTTGAATCATAAATCAGTGCATTAAAGCGAAATCACTAAAGATTCATGGCTTTTATGATACACAAGACATTTGTGTCAATTTTTCGGATTAAAGGTGTTTCTGAAATAACATTTTTTTTACATTCCCTGAGCTCTAAATACAAATTCTTGAGATTTATCAAGAAAATTGTAGGTACAAATGTTTCAAGAAATGACTTATTTGATCTATAAGATGAACATAAGAAACAGTACCTTTGACTCGCCTCTTATGTACAGACTATCCGCTAAAGCCTAAAGCAAACGTTTTTAGGTAAATTTCTTAGAGAGAGAGAGAGAGAAATGCTTTATTGTCGAAAAAATATAAATTTTGTAGACAAAGCAAAATAAAAATATCAAAATCAAACACTACAAAACAAAACAAAGGCAAAACTAAAAATTAAAGTAAAATTAAATAAATTTATATAATATAAAACAAAAATATAAAAATATAAAGATGTAAAAATATAAGATAGTAAGTATCAGAATGAAACCTACAGCTGTATATTCGGTTAGAAAGTAAGTTAACATACAGCTGTAAATTCAGTCAGAAGGTAAACACTAACTAAATCACAAAACAAAAACAAATTTTGTACAAACAATAAACCAGTGCGTGAGCTGAGCAGAAACGTGCCTTAGTGAAAGAAGTCGTTAACTGCATAAAAGGCATTATCCTAGGTAGTAGGTATTTAATTGAATCTGGGATAAGCCGTTATAGATTTAATTTTGTGTGACAGATGATTTTACATTACAAAAGACCCTTAGGATATCAAACATCAAATAATATTCACTAAACCAGTGGGTGTAAGAAGCTTAATATTAAGTATTAACAATTTTTAACAAAAAATTCGCTTACTGCATAAAAGGCTCTCTCCAGTAAGTATGATTTCAAAACCTTTCGAAATTCAGGAAAAGATCTTATGGATTTGATTTCAAATGGTAGATGATTGTGCATTTTTTTGCATTGTACAGTATAGAGCTTTTAACCAACTCTGAGCGAGGGGTTGGCAGATAAAGATCATGCTCCGTGTTTCTAAGCGGATAGTTGTGAGATGGCCTCTCTGGAATAGAAGATACGTGCTTGCGGATTAAGGATACAGATTCAAATATGAATAGGGACGGAAGAGTTAATATTTTAAATTTTTTAAAGTAATCCTGGCAGTGAGTCCTACTGCTAAGTCTCAGTGAATACCGAACAGCTCTCTTCTGCAGTTTAAAAATACGTTCAAATTGAGTTGCACAACACGTACCCCAGAATGGAAGGGCGTATCGGAGATGCGACTCAAAAATGGCATAATAGACTGTTCTAGAAGTAGACAAGTTGAGCTCCTTGGAAACTGATCTCAGCGCAAAGCAAGCAGAACTTAACCTTTTAGATAAAGCATCGATGTGCAAGTCCCATTTTAAGCGGTTGTCTACAATAAGCCCCAAGACTTTCACAGATTCAACGGCCTCAATAGTGGTGTTATTAAGTACAAAAGATTGCAATGTACTTTTATATGATAAAACTTTTGTTTTAGAAACATTGAGGCATAGGAGATTTGAATCGCACCAAGATTTAATCGTGACTAAGTCTCTAGATACAGTCCTATGAAGTGTCGTAATATCCGGGTTGCTCCACGTGAAACTAGTATCATCCGCAAAGAGGCAGATTTCACCGCTAATGTTAAGACTAGCAATGTCGTTGATAAAAAGCAGAAACAAAATAGGGCCCAGTACTGAACCTTGAGGCACTCCATATTCAATTGGTTTGCAAGAAGACATCGACGTATCAACCCTCACAATCTGAGTCCTGCTGTTGAGATACGACTTAAACCATTCGAGGGACACTCCTCTGAAACCGTAGTACTCCAATTTATTAGTTAATATATTATGATCTACGCAATCAAAAGCCTTAGAGAAATCACAGAAAATTGTTGCTATAGAGTGATGGTTGATCAGGTTTGAGTATACATTATTAAAGAGGGAAAACATGGCATCATTTGTGCATTTGTTACTTAAAAATCCAAATTGATAGGTAGAGAGTATATTATATTTAAAAAGAAAAAATAGAAGCCTTTTTTTAACCAATCTTTCGATGATCTTTGATAATGTGGGAAGGAGTGCAATTGGGCGATAGTTCGAAGCTTGATCTTTATCTCCTCCTTTATGCAGAGGAACAATTATTGCCGTCTTAAGACAGTTTGGAAAAACTCCATTTTGGAATGATTTGTTAATTAAAGTAATAAAATGATTCAATGTGCATTCCGGCAGGTTCGAGCACATTTTCAGAGTAAGCCCATCAGCCCCAGATGAAGATTTGTTTTTAATGTCATTAATTGTACTGTTAAGCTCTGCTAATACTACGGGTGTAAAGAAGAAACTGTGTAAATTCATATTAGCCTTAGGGAGAAATGAGAGGGGGTCATCGGAAGGAGTTATGGTGTTCTTTAAATGTTTTGCTACATCTACAAAGTAATTATTTAGGTTCTCGGGTGAAATAGAGATTGTGTTAGATGGTGAGGTCTTATTTCTTAAGTCATTCACAATAGACCACATTTCTTTAGCAACATTACCGGAATTGGCCAGCCTCCTATTATAATAAATGTCCTTGGCAGCTTTTATAGTCTTATGATAGATTTTTCTGTACCGTTTTACGTAATCATGGTAGAAGACGCTGTCCGATGATTTTTTTATGTAGGATAGTGAGCGCATGTTCTTTGCAGATGTACGTAAGCCTTTAGTAGACCAGGGTTTATGTTGTTTGATTTTTAGAGGCCTAAGAGGAAAGGATTTGAATGCCAAGTTAGATAATGTTTTTATAAATCTCGGAAATTCGATATTGACATCGTCAGATAGGACAAACCAGTCTGTTGTTAGACATAGGTGCTTGAAATTACGAAAATTTTTATCAGAAAAAATACGGCATAATTTGCGCGAAGCATTTTTGCACTTATATTTAGCCGAAAATTTTGTTAGTATTGCTTCATGATCCGAGAAACCTGAATTAAGGACAGTACAGTCAACGAATTTTGGATCGAAGGATGATACGACATAGTCTATAGTACTAGAACTAGTTTTAGTTATTCTGGTTGGTGAGTTAACATGCATGATTATGCCAAAAGAGTCGAAAATGGACTGAAGAGATTCTTGAGCAGTACACACATTGGAAAAGTCAATATTAAGGTCTCCACATAAAATTAACTTGCTTTTTGAAGGCAGGGATTCAAGCAAGCTCAGTAATTTTTGACTGAATATATGCAAGTCAGCGTCAGGTGTTCTGTAAATACAAACTATATAAAGATTATAAGCATTATGATAGACAATGGAAAATTCAAATACTTTTTCAGACAATAGTTTATCGAATTTAGTTACAGCCGAAAAGTCGCTATTTGTAGACATTATCATAGTACCTCCATGAGATAAATTACTTCTATTAAATCTAGTTACTGTAGCGTAATTTTTGATAAACACAGGCTCATCAACATTTAACCAATGCTCAGTTATGGCAATAATTTCTGGAAAATTAAGTTCTTCTATTAAGAGAAATAATTCATCTGTTTTGTGTCTTAAGGACTGAATATTAATAAGAAAAACACTAAGCTTGCCATCGTCCAATTTTACAGAGGGTGCTTGATCCTCTGTTCGCGTCAATTTAGTTAAAAATTGTGATTCCTTTTTGGAGAGCCAGTAGAAAAATATTTGCCATGACTCTCCCTAATTTTCTGAAGCTGTTGAAGTTTCTCGGATGAAAAGAAAGACCTGAAGGCAGCAAGATCAGCTTCCACTTCGGCTGAGCCAATACCATATGCGTTGTGGTAGCGATAATACAACTTACGCAAGGTGTCCACGTCACTAGGAAGTCCCTCTGAAGCTAGAGTTAATTTGATGCTGGTGGTGGTGTGCCCTTCAAAACATACACTGGATGGTTGGTCATGGAGATAGGCTAGAAATAGCCGAAGAGCTTTTAATAAGGAAGAGTCCCTCAGTCTAGCCAACAAATAACGACCATCAGCCGTATCCGAATTACGGGACAGCCGCACTATAGGTGGAGTCATCGGGTCAATATTTAGCAAACTATCTTTCCTTGTACTTTTTTCCATGACAAAGTCTACATTTTCCTGCGCAAGAGACTTACAGGCAGCTAAAGCCTCCCTATCAGATCCAATCTTAACAGATTTGATCTCCCTAGCTTTTACAGGTGTTAAGTCAGGGCGTGGTGTTGGGCTACGGCTGTCTACAGAGGTTGGAATATAATGACAGCCTGTGGTCGAAAAACTTGACGCTGGTGGTGAAATCTTTAAGGGTGTTAAAGATGATTTTGCGATTTCAGTGCCTAGCGGCCACATCCTTGGGTCTTTTAGCTGCTTTAGGTGACTTTTATTCTGCACACCAATTTTGAAGTCGGAGTGCGAACTGTCCTTATTCTTCAGCATTGGAAAGCATCGAATAAAGTCAGTAGTTCCAAGTTTTTCCTTCGCATAGTGTGCAAGAAGGGTAGCGCTATATGTCGATGGGATTTTGGACACTACCACATAATGCCATTCTTCTTTATTGGAGGATTTGGGAGGTCTGGGCGTAATGTCTTTTGGAGAAGTCAAAACCTCTGTGTTTTGGTTATCCGTATGGTTGGTTTGAGTCGAAACGGACTTTTTCACTATTGGTGGGTTACTTCTAGTAATTGGCTTATCATTGGCAGCCAACTTTTCAACCGTGTGTGCTATTTGGTTTATACTTTTTTCATATCGGCCATTTCCTTCAATAACTCATCCTTTGATGAGTCATGAATCTGAACTTTAATAGATTCGTCTTGATTGTCCGTTAAAATAGATGACAGATTAAAAATATCCTGTTTCATTTCCTTGATAGAATGGAACAGAGATTCTGGTGTAATTTCCGCCAATCGTGTCTGTTGACTATGAATCTCATCTATCTTTTTGTATAACGTTTTCCATTTGGCATCATGAGTATTTAAAATGTCGTACATTTCAGAAAATATTGGAAGCAGGTCATTATTTTTCTTTAAGCATGTTCCTAGAGCTTCAACATTTTCTATAGAAATCTGCGATTTATGTACCTGTGATATTTTGTCGTGAAGATATTTTAAGGTAGGAGAGTCACAAACATTACAAAAAAATCGAATGTTATGGAACTTTTGGTGGTAGAGCACTTTTGTTGTCGACTTATCCAGCCCAGTACAGGTCATACAAAAAATCCGGCGACACTCTCCACTGCAGCGAAGTTTGTATTTGTCCTTTTCCGAGACGATTGTTTGGCAGGAATCACACTTAAATTCAGACATTTTAAAGTTAAAGTTCAATTTTTGTAAATAAAAATAAAAGTCAATGACACAGTAAAAGTTTGCACACACACGGTAGGTCAAGTTATAGAAATATACCTATTGCGATCGTTCACACTTTTGAATTTCGAAAAAATTTCAACGGCATGTTGTTATATATCTATAAGTTAGTCCAAAAAAACCTTTGGTTCAAAAGTTTATATATATATATATATATATATATATATATATATATATATATATATATATATATATATATATATGAATATGAATAATAATTTCACGCCTAGCTGGTAAATTGAACCTACATTTCGTAGGGTGCCGCAATAAGAACGAGGTTTGTCGTCTACATATTGCGTTTGTGTGCATTCTTTCCACTATACTGCTCAATCAGATTGATTACCAAACATAGCATCAGTCTCCCAGATATATATCATGATTTCGAGGTTGTTGCCTCTCATCAGTATATCGTAGGGTGAAGAGCCATATTTGATAATCAATCCTTATTTGAAACTCATACTTGTATCAATCTTCGGTATAGAACTGTCGGTGGAGACAAGTATGAGCGATATATTAAGCATGTATAATGGTGGATAATAACAATCGGCAAAGGTTAATAATTAATTAAATAAATGAGGAGCTATCCGTACCAGGTGAACATATTTGAATATGAATAATAATTTCACGCCTAGCTGGTAAATTGAACCTACATTTCGTATGGTGCCGCAATAAGAACGAGGTTTGTCGTCTACATATTGCGTTTGTGTGCATTCTTTCCACTATACTGCTCAATCAGATTGATTACCAAACATAGCATCAGTCTCCCAGATATATATCATGATTTCGAGGTTGTTGCCTCTCATCAGTATATCGTAGGGTGAAGAGCCATATTTGATAATCAATCCTTATTTGGAACTCATACTTGTATCAATCTTCGGTATAGAACTGTCGGTGGAGACAAGTATGAGCGATATATTAAGCATGTATAATGGTGGATAATAACAATCGGCAAAGGTTAATAATTAATTAAATAAATGAGGAGCTATCCGTACCAGGTGAACATATTTGAATATGAATAATAATTTCACGCCTAGCTGGTAAATTGAACCTACATTTCGTAGGGTGCCGCAATAAGAACGAGGTTTGTCGTCTACATATTGCGTTTGTGTGCATTCTTTCCACTATACTGCTCAATCAGATTGATTACCAAACATAGCATCAGTCTCCCAGATATATATCATGATTTCGAGGTTGTTGCCTCTCATCAGTATATCGTAGGGTGAAGAGCCATATTTGATAATCAATCCTTATTTGGAACTCATACTTGTATCAATCTTCGGTATAGAACTGTCGGTGGAGACAAGTATGAGCGATATATTAAGCATGTATAATGGTGGATAATAACAATCGGCAAAGGTTAATAATTAATTAAATAAATGAGGAGCTATCCGTACCAGGTGAACATATTTGAATATGAATAATAATTTCACGCCTAGCTGGTAAATTGAACCTACATTTCGTAGGGTGCCGCAATAAGAACGAGGTTTGTCGTCTACATATTGCGTTTGTGTGCATTCTTTCCACTATACTGCTCAATCAGATTGATTACCAAACATAGCATCAGTCTCCCAGATATATATCATGATTTCGAGGTTGTTGCCTCTCATCAGTATATCGTAGGGTGAAGAGTCATATTTGATAATCAATCCTTATTTGGAACTCATACTTGTATCAATCTTCGGTATAGAACTGTCGGTGGAGACAAGTATGAGCGATATATTAAGCATGTATAATGGTGGATAATAACAATCGGCAAAGGTTAATAATTAATTAAATAAATGAGGAGCTATCCGTACCAGGTGAACATATTTGAATATGAATAATAATTTCACGCCTAGCTGGTAAATTGAACCTACATTTCGTAGGGTGCCGCAATAAGAACGAGGTTTGTCGTCTACATATTGCGTTTGTGTGCATTCTTTCCACTATACTGCTCAATCAGATTGATTACCAAACATAGCATCAGTCTCCCAGATATATATCATGATTTCGAGGTTGTTGCCTCTCATCAGTATATCGTAGGGTGAAGAGCCATATTTGACCCTACGAAATGTAGGTTCAATTTACCAGCTAGGCGTGAAATTATTATTCATATTCAAATATGTTCACCTGGTACGGATAGCTCCTCATTTATTTAATTAATTATTAACCTTTGCCGATTGTTATTATCCACCATTATACATGCTTAATATATCGCTCATACTTGTCTCCACCGACAGTTCTATACCGAAGATTGATACAAGTATGAGTTCCAAATAAGGATTGATTATCAAATATGGCTCTTCACCCTACGATATACTGATGAGAGGCAACAACCTCGAAATCATGATATATATCTGGGAGACTGATGCTATGTTTGGTAATCAATCTGATTGAGCAGTATAGTGGAAAGAATGCACACAAACGCAATATGTAGACGACAAACCTCGTTCTTATTGCGGCACCCTACGAAATGTAGGTTCAATTTACCAGCTAGGCGTGAAATTATTATTCATATTCAAATATGTTCACCTGGTACGGATAGCTCCTCATTTATTTAATTAATTATTAACCTTTGCCGATTGTTATTATCCACCATTATACATGCTTAATATATCGCTCATACTTGTCTCCACCGACAGTTCTATACCGAAGATTGATACAAGTATGAGTTCCAAATAAGGATTGATTATCAAATATGGCTCTTCACCCTACGATATACTGATGAGAGGCAACAACCTCGAAATCATGATATATATCTGGGAGACTGATGCTATGTTTGGTAATCAATCTGATTGAGCAGTATAGTGGAAAGAATGCACACAAACGCAATATGTAGACGACAAACCTCGTTCTTATTGCGGCACCCTACGAAATGTAGGTTCAATTTACCAGCTAGGCGTGAAATTATTATTCATATTCAAATATGTTCACCTGGTACGGATAGCTCCTCATTTATATATATATATATATATATATATATATATATATATATATATATATATATATATATATATATATATATATATATATATGGGATATTACGAAATTTGTTAACACGATAGAGGTCGCAGTTTTGAAGGTATCAAGTTCAAATTTGCTACAAAAATCAATCTCTCAAATATCTCGGTCGAGTTCGTTATTGGGCAATATCGGGTAAGTAGTTTCAAAATGGCGACCATTCAAAAATTTTAAAAAATTATCAAAAAAGAGCAGTAGTGTAAGTATTATTAAAAATAATTTTAGGTTATAGATATAATCAGTACCTACAACTTTTGTTCAAAGCAATTTTTCATAAAATACACAGGTAAAAAAATAAAAATTAATAAAGAAAAATAACAAATATTGATAAAACATGAACACTCAATATAAATTTGATGTAATTGTACATTTTCTGGAGATCTTAATATAGACCCTGATTAAAAAAATATATAGTATATTTATTGAAAAGAAATAGACGAAAAAAAAAATCTGCCTTGAAGTGGACTCGAACCCTGTCTGCTTTATATTCAACAGCCAAAACAAAAACCTCTAACCGCAAGGCTATGACAATTTTATTTAATAACATGTAGGTATACCAATGAAAAGGTTGTTAAAATTTCAATTCAATGAATTTTGAAAAATTTACCTTTCCGCTGGCTACAGGCCATCGGGATTTTTTAGCTTGAAATTTTCCTCAAAATTCGGTGAGCTCCACACATCATAAACAGTTTTACTTTTGTTATGTAGGTGTATCTATCATTGGCTAGAATTAAAGAATCAATTACATTATAGATCTTCCTGTCCTTCTTATTAGTTGTTTATCTGTCTCATGGGACTTATACTCTGAACCAATTAGACCTAAGACAGTCATTTGGTACTACATAAATTATTAAAATGCAATTTCCAAGCTCAATTTTGCTTGCTAAAGAATTAATGAGCGTTTTGGTTAACAGATAATCCTTTGTTATCAAAAGTTTCGAAACAGGTTATATTGGTAGATAAATAAAAATATTCAATTTATATTGAACAGTTTATATCTACTCTTTATTTGAGAAAAACTATCTCCTATAATTTTCCGCCGCTAACAAAGCTGACAAAAAAAACATTAATAGCTATTCTCAATTTATTGGAAATTACTATTTGTTTAATCTATGGTAAGGTTGGTGACCTACGCAAAAAAGCTATCAATCACTCTGGGGTAGAGGATTTGCCGCTTTTACCAGTGTGAATCAATACCGATATATTGTTATACCTATATATGATTTAATGTATTTCTAATGCTTCGCCTTATTGATATGTCGATACGTACATATTAGTTGCGTGAACTATCGCTATCCAATATAAGCATACAATTGAATTGAAATTAAAAGTAATACCCAGGTCTGGATTTAAAAAAATACTGGCTATTATTTATATATCACGAAAAGTATTGGAAGGTGACACAAGTATCTCATTTTATCTCTATGCACACCACATGCATACGAATGTCAGGAAAATATTTAAAAATGCAATAGGTTCTTAGCTTGGGAAGTGATTGAGGAAAGGATTGGTATTTAGCTTGTAGTTCTTCTCTTGAAACAGTATAACAAAATTTATTTCCCTATTATAGTTTGTTCTTGTTGGGTATGCATGTCCCTTGGCCACTCTTTTGTTATTCAAGCCCAGACCAGATTAAGGAACGTTGTTCCCATCTAACAATTCAAACTAAAATAAAAATATTTTAACTGGAAAGCATTGAATTCACAAAATGAAGATTTCATCCAAATCACAATGAAAAAAAAATCCCGATGGCCTGTAGTCAGCGGAAAGGTAAATTTTTTAAAATTCATTGAATTGAAATTTTAACAACCTTTTCATTGGTATACCTACATGTTATTGAATAAAATTGTCATAGCCTTGCGGTTATAGGTTTTTGTTTTGGCTGTTGAATATAAAGCAGACAGGGTTCGAGTCCACTTCAAGGCAGAATTTTTTTTTTCGTCTATTTCTTTTCAATAAATATACTATATATTTTTTTAATCAGGGTCTATATTAAGATCTCCAGAAAATGTACAATTACATCAAATTTATATTGAGTGTTCATGTTTTATCAATATTTGTTATTTTTCTTTATTAATTTTTTTTTTACCTGTGTATTTTATGAAAAATTGCTTTGAACAAAAGTTGCAGGTAGGCAAATTTGAACTTGATACCTTCAAAACTGCGACCTCTATCGTGTTAACAAATTTCGTAATATCCCATATATATATATATATATATATATATATATATATATATATATATATATATATATATATATATATATATATATATATATATATATATATATATATATATATATATATATATATATATATATATATATATACATCTCGGTATCATTCTGGCGTCCTTTCAAAAAACAGTAATGAAGCGTCCTTGCCGTATATATTCCACTTCGCCATCAATGTGAGCTCCTTTCATTCTATAGCCGTTTGGGCGTCCAATGTATAAAATAATTTCAATCTTACAAACAATAGAGCGTCCATACGGTGTATATTTATTTCAGTTACCGTAAATACAGCGTCCGGCGCTATTGCCAAATGTGCAGTGGAATGGGATGATGAAATGTGATTTTAAATATATTTCTCGTATTTTGAAACTACCAGCGACTGCCTAGCATTGGTTGTTTCTCCGAATAGTATTTCATCTGACTTTTTGTTCCTTAAACTTTATTATAATTACTCAATTGTCATATATTCTATAATTCAATTTATACAAAATGGAATTGTAGATGCTAATGATTTTAAAATGTAAACTCATTTTCATTTTTGTCATTATTTTTGTCTCCAACATCAAATAGAAATAGAAATATTTATTTCATGTAAACAATTAGGCATGTATACTTTTGTCCTGGATAGGATAATTAGGATAATTAAAATACGCTTCAGATGAAGACATAATAAACATACAAGTGACAAATTACATATAACTTAATTCAAGACAAGGATTATGAACATGTTAAAAAAAGAAAATAATAGTAATAACAATCTAGAAAAAAGGGTAAAAAAGGATTACCTACATAAATGTACTTACAACATGTTCCAGATAATCATCTAAGAAGTTAAAACGGTGTTGTGTTAAATATTTACGGATCTTAATTTTGAGTGATGCACAAGACATCTTTGAATTGTTTGGCAAAGCATTATTCAATTTTATGCCCAGAAATTTATAGGAATTATGGGTCTATGTCTGAATAATGGAGGACAGATATAGTTTTTTTTCTCTTGTATTATAAGAGTAAACATAATTGTGCTGGATTCTTTGGCATGTTTTTTATATGAAGCAGGCACTGCAAAATGCAGCAACATGGTAATTGCAGAATGTTAAATTTTTCTAACAATGGCTTACAGTGATCATCATATTTGCTGGATGTTATTATTCGAATGACTTTTTTTGTGCAATGCATATTTTGGGGCTGTGACATGTGTTTCTCCAGATTATCAAGGCATACGGTCACTATTATGCTATGAAACATAACAAAATATGCCATTCTTAGATAATCTTTATCTACATTCAGCTTCAGTTACCTGAGAGTATTTCCCTTTTTATAGATAGGTGTAACTTTGGAAACCTTGAGAATATCTGGAAAAATACATGTACTCATACGAAGATTAAATAGATTCGGTAAAGAAATCGCTACATTTTTATTTATCTGCGGCTCTAGAATTTTTCAGTTTATGAACAATGTTCAATATTTCTGATTAACTTGTTGGATGTAGGTAAGAAGTCAAATGGTTTATTGCTATTTTTTGCATGCAAGAATCGAAGGGATTTGCGATATAGTTCGCAGAATTTTGCATTAAATTGTTTATGCAATGTTCAAAAGAGTTGGCAAAGTCCTCAGCGGATAAATTGCTCTCATTCCTTAGGTTATTAGTTTTACCTAAATTTGTATTTAATATTCCCCAGACTGACTTTTGCTTATTTTTGATTCAGATATTATCTTATTATTAAACTCCACTTTTTTCGATTTGTTAATGTTAAGTAAATCGAAGCTATCGAGCGTCCTGGTCACTTCGGCAATAGTATGAACCTGGGTTAGTTGTGACTTAAGATTTTTAATATCAGGAGAATTGTCTCGTCCTTGAAGCTAGCAGAGCAAAGTGAGCAGAATCAAAATTACAAATTTGGTGCTTGCAGAGCTAATTAATTGCTAATTAACTGCTGTATACCGAAATGAATTGCTCCTATAGTTTTTTTTAATGGCTGCTTTGCTAGCTGTAAATCTAAAGCTTACAGAGCAACATTTAAAAATATTTTTTGAGTACTTTTTTTGTGTTTATAGGGCTAATTAAGTTCTAATTAAGTGCTTTATTCAGAAATTAATTACTCATATGGTTTTTGGAAAATGGCTGCTTTGCTTTAAAAATCAACTTTTCCGAGAAAATTTTATTTGGTGCTTGTAGACCGAATAAAGTGCTAATTAATTGCTGTATTCCGAAATTAATTGGTCTTACATTTTTTTAATAGCTGCTTTGCTAGCTTTAGATCTAAAGATAGCTGAGCAACCTTTAAAAATATTCATTGAGAACTTCTTTTTTAGTGCTTAAGGTCTAATTAAGTGCTGTATTCCGACATTAATTGTTGTTTTATGGTTCTTAGGGAAATGTGTGCTTTGTTTTTGAAAATTAATTTTTTCTAGAAAATCGTAGTAGATGCTTATAGAGCTAATTAAGTGCTAATTATTTGCTTTATTTCGAAATTAATTGCTCTTATAGTTTTTTCTAAATAGCTGCTTTGCTAGCTTTAGATCTAAGTCTAACAGAGCAGCTTTTAAAAATCAACTTTTCGAGAACTTCTTTAAGTGTTTATAGGGCTAATTAAGTGCTGTATTCCAAACTCAATTTTTCTTAAAGTTTTCGGAAAATGACTGCTTTGCTTCAAGAAACACTTTTTCGAGAAATACTTTTTTCGTGCTTGTAGAGCTAATTAATTGCTAATTAAATGCTGCATTCCGAAATTATCGGCTCTTATAGTTTTTAGAAAATGGCAGAGATTGTCGCTATCAGAGCAAAAACATATAATCTATACACCCGATATATAAATTATATCGGTAACCATTATTTGAGGTATTTTTTATAAAAAATCAATAAAATTTACATATTTCCTATGTTATTTAATCAAGTGCTGTTTCCCGAAATTAATTTCTATAATTTCTATAATATTTCGGCCAATACAATTATATCCGTAAGAAAAGTACTTACCGACGTGGTTAGTAATGAACTTATCCACCGGTAAACCTATCTTACAGTCATAGGAACATATACGGTTAGCAATCGAAAACCGTCCGGTCCTACAAAAATTAAGTTTTATCCCTTAGCTTTTTAGTATCAGAATTGTACATTTCTTCATTGGGAGAGATAATAAATTCAAAAACATTAAAATCTCAATTTTAAAATGGAATTAAAAATGGATTACATAAAATTAAGTAGTTTCAAGTTGCCCGGTGTACCTTTAAAGATATAAATATCCCCACAATAGATAAATTGACATTTTTATTTGTCTTAAAAGAACGTTCTCTCTCAAAAAATTATTAGAGCAATTAATTTCGGAGTACCGCACTTAATAAGGCCCTACAATCGCTAAAACAAAAGTTCTGAAAAATTATGATTTTCAAAGGTTGCTCTGCTAGCTTTAGATCTAAAGCTAACAAAGCAGCAATTTTTTTAATATCAGAGCAATTAATTTCGGAATACATCAGTTAATTAGCACTTAATTAGCTCTACAAGGACCAAATAAGATTATCCCGAAATAATAGATTTTTTAAAGTATCCATTTTCCGAAAAACTATAAATAAGAATAAATAATTTCGGAATACAGCACTTAATTAACAATTAATTAACCTTGACAGCACTATAAAAGAAGTTCTAAAAAAGTAAGTTTTCAAAGGTTGCTGTGCTAGCTTTAGTCTAAAGCTAGCAAAGCAGCCATTTTCCAAAAATAAAAATTATAAGAGCAATTAATTTCGGAACACAGCATTTAATTAGCTCTACAACAGATTTGTATTTTTGATTCTACTCACTTTGCTCTGCCAGCTTTAGGGACGTAGAAATATCAACATTTTAAAGTTATTTTCAGGGATACATAACTTTTTTATGGAAAACGAGATGTTTAAAGATCTGACAGAGTAAACTAAATGAGTAGCTTTTGTTTCTGGATCTAAATGGCATATATTTCAGATCATTTCATCTAATGCAGCTGTGAAACCTGAGATTTTTTTGACATTGGTCGACACATGATAAAATTCCTTTATGGACGGACAAGTGCGGCTCTATGACTTCAAGAATGAAAATGTTATCATCTAAATTTGTGAACAGATTATCGACTCTAGTTTCTCTAGATTTATTTATCCGCTGGTGTCAACAAAAACTTTTTCTAGCATATCATGTGATAAAAAATATGTTTGCATTCAGTTAATTTATTGTCACTGGTTTTAAGTCTTAAAGTTATAATTGAAAGTCACCGACAGCCTGTACCTTATTATTGGAGTTTTTTTCTGATAATATTCTGTTCAGATAATATTAAAAAAAATTACTATCACCATCCGGTGTTCTGTAGGAACAACAAAAACTAATTTTCATATTTTTAAGCTGCGTTAATTCTGCATCTATCTTCGCGCAAAGATCTTTTACACAAATGTTATGGAAATCTAAATTGGTCTTAGTATAAATGCCACCATGAACACAAATCTGTCGAATATGATTTATTAGTCTATATCCTCGCGGAATACGATACGATAGAGTTTATGTCCTCCATTTTAAATGAAACGTCTGTCAGTAGTAGTACGTCAATATTGTTCGTATTGTTAGTTCACTTTGTTCCCAATACATTAAATAATGATTTAAAAAAAAAAAAAATTCAAATATATACTATAAATAAAAAAATTCAAAGAATGGTTTTTATCTAGAGCGAATTTTCTTCTATTGATTCGGATGGCACCAGGTTTATCCACATGATCACAAACGAATAATTTATAAGTGCTTCGAATATATATCAGAAGAGCCTATATGAGTGTAAAAGTCGTTGAAATGAAATTCATGTGTTTCGTTGTTGCCAGATTGCCGGACGCCCAATACGCGATGGAATGAAAGTTAACGTATTCAAAATGAATATTTTAGCGCCGCGCTGCGCCAGATATATCGAACTAATTATATTCGAATATCAATCAAAAATCTCTTGGGAGGTGCATGGAGCGTCCTTCCAATTTTTCTTCCATCGGTTAAGATGATCATCTTGACCAGAATTACACTGATGTGTAATAGAGCGTCCGTATACGGACGCTCAATTACCACGGACGCTCTATTAAATGCAATTCGTCAATGTACGGACGCTCTATTGATAGGAAGATATATATATATATATATATATATATATATATATATATATATATATATATATATATATATATAACCTTTTGAACCAAATGTTTTTTTGGACTAACTTATAGACATATAACAACATGTCGTTGAAATTTTTTCGAAATTCAAAAGTGTGAACGATCGCAATAGGTATATTTCTATAAGAAATTGACCTAATATGACCCATGGCTCAGGGCTTAGTTATAGCGACTTTTATTTAAAAATGATTTATTTTCAGTACCTTAAAGCTATTACTGCCATACTTTGCAGGAAATATTGTGTTTCCAAACTAGTTTAATTTACATTAAATTGTAATCTTGTAGAAAACATGAATAATACACATCATTCAAATAATTTTGCAGCTTGATTTTTGACTGTAAATATGTCGAAAAATAATGAATATCTATATCATTTTGTAACGATGTTAGGTTAGGCGTACAATTGGGGAAAGTTTAACCTCTCCCTTGCCCCTATCGTGCGACACTGTAGTAGCCAGAAACCTGTATTTACCATAATATACTATTGTGTATATTTACCTACACTTTCAGACAAATATTATATGGATACGGAAATCGGTTTGGAAGGTACTTGGCTTATATAATTTTAAAATATTTAAATAAAACATCCTGTAACTCATCCTTGACTGACGTTTTTCCTGTCTGATTTAGGTTAAATCTTCATATTTTGAGACCACGATTTTCTATTTAAAATATTTCCAGTTATTGGAGTTTACTCCTTAAGAATCGATTTCATTTAGGTATAGCCTCCGGCTCGAAGATTGGGTGAGTTGTAGAACCGAGCCTTAACAAAAAGAGTTATGTTTTCTATTCGAAGGAAAAGGCTCCTCGTTGGTAGACAACTGCCAGTGCAACTTTGCTAACTTCAGTTGCAGATTTTGGTAATATAAGCGATATATTTTTATATATAATATTTTACCGAATAAATACAAATAAATATGAATAAAAGTATAAATCAGTATTATAAAGACCCCTTTGCCAAGTGTATATTCAATGACAATCGCAAGAGCCAACTGCAGTTGCGCGTCGGAGCCGACAGGTACTTTTTTATGAAACACCTCGTAAATGCTTCACCTCTTAAAATATGCATCCATGTCACATAAATGTGACATCGACCCCTTAAACCAACACGGTCTTCAAGATTGCGTTCTTCTATCCTTATACTCATATTACTCAGACGAAAGCCTCGGGCAAACAAACCCATACCGTTTTAGCCCATACTTTGGGAAACATATTTTCCTGAAGGAAACGAGCTCGCCCGATGACACTCGACAGACTGGTAAACTTCACTCGATTTCTGGAGATCATCTCCGGAAGCAGGATGCAATTCTCGGATGCAGTGCATTTAGTACGTCGTTTTGGGGCCGTAACGTCAAATCGGATTTGGAATCGGCGCCAAGATATAGGGATTAGATTTGGAACGAGGTTGCATCTAGCATGCGAGAGACTCGGCTAGTTTACGGCCTATTAAATTTGACGTTTTGTGACTATTTGTGTTGTGCTAAGAGAAAAAAAAAGTAATAGTTTATTTGTCCAAATCTCTTAATTCAAGTCAAAATCAACGTTGAACTATTTTCAGACATTCAGTGAGTGAAAAATTAACAAATATAACTTTGTGTGACCCTTGTTTTCCATCACGTTCAACTATTATTGTTGTCCATTAAATACTCAACATTATGTCAATACGAAGATCTGCTAGCTTTCAAATGTCTTTGAATTTTTGCTGCCACTGTCAAGGCTCAAGTAAACAGACTTTGAATAAATTCACCAAAAATGTACTCTATCGTCTTGCATTCACTATTTGGCATGTTGCTTTTCACATCGAGAATGGATCTGTCAGTGATAAGGTATTATCTTCATATTTTGTATTTTCTTATCAATTAAGATTTTTTGGCATGCCATTCATTGGAATAGAAATGTGATCTGCAAAAACTTTAAAATGAAATAATAAGTAACTGGACAAAAAACTCTGTTTTCCAAATTAGTGTTTCTAAGTAGAGAGAAAATTAAAATGTAGAAGGTCGCATTTTTTATTCTACCTTATAATTTAGACACTATAAATTTCATCGATTTGAAATCATTATATTCTTTAGAGAAATTAAAATATGCAGTCACAGAAATTCTATTTTCTTTTATTTTTTTTAACTACTTTGTTATTTTTATAGCCGCTAGGCTAGATTTTTTATTCGTTATATTTGTACCTATTTGAAAGAGCTTTTGAATTTTGTAAGAAGTTAAACTTGTTTAGGCTTAAATTAAGATATTTTTCTTGGGACATTGATGAACAATAACGAAAAAGCATATTATGATATGGGAATAGGTAAAGATTTTGGTGGATGCTCCAGTACCACTTAACAAATAATTATTGTATGTCTGTCTTTATAGACAAAGGTACCTATATGGAAATTTTGATTCTCTTGAAGAATAAAACAAGTTACCTCGTTTATTTCTACGGCAGTAAGTTAGGTTTATCAGTTGCTATCTGGTTGCTAAACAAACACGTCAGCAGTGAATTCATGTATTTTGAACAAATTTCGAGATATGAATATTTTCTTTCAATCTGCCATGGAATTAGCAGATACAAGTTCGTATTTATTTGTTCCAATAATATATTATTCAAGCAGATTGATTTATATTTCATACATAATATATTGGATGTACAAAAAATAGTATAAGCATCACGAATGCTTACTGGTTTGAGACAATATTTGAGACTGACCGCATCTAGTAAACCATCTTTAGCATTGATACAACATTTCCAAATAGAAGAGACCTCAAATCATAAATTCTCAGAAATTTTGACTGTCTCTTTGTCCGACTTTCCTCGCGTTACTCTAGACTCGAGAACAAGAACGAATTTAACGTTCAGCCTTTATCTAAATATCCTGATGAAACAAATTTCTTTCACGTCACACTATTTTTCTTTTTCTATTTTTCTTGAGTACCTACCTAATTCATGGGCAGTAACTAGTTTGGTGATACTAAATCAATAAAATATTTCAACGAACATTTTCCCACATTAATTTATTCTATTCTAGCACCATGTTTTCTGTGATAAATTTCAATGGGTGGCATCTTTAATGCAAATGTTAATAGTTGAAAGAAAATAATTCCAAGATTTATCAGGTGCAAATGGCATCGTGGAAATTGCATGTAATTACCATCAATCATGGTGCAGATCTATCTACATGTTGTAATTTAACACTCAGTTTAAAACAGCGCGAGTTTTATCGCGCTTCGGTTAATTGATAAAAAATAACGCAAAAATTCTTTAGCGCGCATGTAAAACGGGTTTTTGAGCTCTCCTTGGCGTTCAAGACACTTGATAAATGGCCGGCAAAAATTTCCGTTTTGGTTTTCTCATTAAGTTCGCTCTGTATGTAATACGATGTACCTACCTTCAAATGCGCTCTCTTTTTGTTGTTGTTATAAGTTCATTAGGTACGCTTCGAAGTATTGGTAACTTGGACGTGATAAAGTGACGTTTTTCGCTCGTCAATGATTAATATCGATCACCATTAAGCTGGAAAGGATTGAGGCAAATAACGTAAGAATCAGCTCTCCAGGTGGACGTAATAGATTAGAAATTGATTGCCAGCGTGCATTTACCTTTCTTTTCAATCACCAAATTACTTTGGTGCTGTGATTTATTGAGATCATTTCATTTACTTTTTCCTGGAAAACTCAACTCCATGAAGGCTCTTATTATAGAATTGAGTGTAATCTATTTCCCGTTATATCTCAAAGCGCTAATGTCTATCAGATGTATTTGTAATCAAAACTGAGGATGATGTGAAATTGAGTTTCTTGTCAAATATCTACTATGATAACGTGAGAATCAAAAGGTATAGTAACTATAACGGAATTAGGGAAACAGAAATAATCGTATTCAACAATTAACGGAAAAAGAAATAGCAGATGAAACTCGTCACAAAAATCATATCAAATTCTGATTCTGTACGCATAACTTTTGAATGAATGCAACATCTGTGATTTTATTTGAATATGTAGAGGGACATGTACTCTCCTGTCATATCCAGTCTTCTTGCACCAATTATACAATTGTTTATATGGCAGTAGTAATCTTATCTGGTTCTGTCAGTTTCAAGAATGGACGTAGAGGATGGATTACGCAATATTTTCACAAAATTGAGAGCATTTTCAAGCGACTGTGCGGCCAAAACATTTTTCTTTTCTGCCCACTTTTCCGCCGTTTGCACTTATTAGTGAGATAGGGAATGAACAAAATTTTTAGTTATTTCTGGTTAACTTGTATACCAATATTACTCAATACAATACTAAATTTTTCATCATTGTTGGTAATGACTATAAATAAGACATGAGTATGTATATTATGATTATTAAACAGAGTTGTAAAATATTGTAAAATTCTGTCTTCTATCTGACAAAGAGTTTCAACTATGGTTTATTCAACATTTTTGGTGTCGAGATTTCAACAAAGGTTGACGTTTCAGAGTTAGGCTAAACACATATTTTCAGCCATTGGTCTGTCTGTCTGTCTGTCTGTCTGTGGCACGATTATCTCAGGAACAGATTTAGTTTTTTGTTTTGTTGGGTACCAATACGGTGGTAGGTACTAAATGAAATTGCTGATAGCCGAAATTTTGATAAAACTTGCTAAAAGTATTATTCAGCAAGCACTTTAGACATATCTGAGAAAAATCAGAAAAAAATATTCTTAAATAAAATATAATATTTTCTGTTTCAGTATATTCTGTCTAAACTCATCTAACTAAAGCTAAACTAAAATCATTTTGATAAAAACCATTATAATATAACCATTGTTGTTTGTCTTGACACGCTGAAAAAAATAAATGGTCGCCCGATTTGATCTGACGATTTTTTGTTCTGTGGAATTTGCCTTCGAGCAGTAGGAAAGTCATGTGAGTTGAGACACCAGATTTTTTATTATTAAATAAATATCTTGGTATGCCAGTGACTCATTATCTGAGCAGATTTTTGTTCAGTTTTTGGACTATGGCAGAAGAAATATTGAAGAAGAGTCAAAGATAAATTTCACTAGAGTTAGCAAGTTCAACTTTAAGAACTTTGCTCACTGAAGATGGTTCTCTATTCGATAGTAAAATTCTAAAAATCTATGTAATTTCTGAAGTTAGTTATTGAAATTGACTATACTCTACTAGCTAATATTTTGTTGTTTAACCTTTTTACTTTGAAAAATACGTCAGTTGTTTATAGAAAAAAGGCGATATAAACCTTTTTTCTTATACGAAATGAGTTTGGTCAAATTGACAACGTTAAAATAAATCATCAAAAATAAGAAAACATAAAATATATAGAAATTATAATATGAATTTATTGCCAAGATTCATGAACGCGCGCTGTGTATCTTGATCGAATACATGAAGATAATGAAAGTTATGAGAGATTAAAGAAATACCTATGGTTAAAGTAGATATAATTTTCTGGGACATTATTGCAGTATTTTATATACCTAGGTACTATTTTTTTAAACACCAGAGATGAAGAACCTATCCTGCGGGAACAAAATGTTGCATAAATGTTTTCATATTTTATCAGATATGTTGCTGAAGCAGACATTAATCTCGTGTGGGATATCATAATATAATTCATAACTCCTGCACAATAACGCTAGAAACAAAGAAATTGTGATAGAGATAAAACTGAACCACCTACCTATCTATTCGTATCCATAGTGCCTCGGCATATGGCTCTCCTCTATCCTCTATATATGCCTGGTGATCCTACGCTTTGAAGAGGAGCATCAATTATATTTACTCATTCCTGTCCACGAAAATAAACACAGTCTCGACAGATTATAAACTGTTTGCCAGTGAATGTAAATAATCACAGAACTGTAGGAACTACCACTTTCTGTTTATTCAAAGAGAACTTCCCAAAGGTACACACACATATTGTGGAACTAGTTAAGCGATGCTCAAAACTCAATATAGCAGCATAATATCATGAGAATTCAAAACCAGTATTATTATGTTTGATACAGAGAACTTTGTATTATAATAAGAGAAGTATATAATACATCTTATAATGTTAGGATGGTTGGTATTTGGCAAACGTATCCTCTAAAAACGCTCTCAACCGAGATTAAAAATCTAGGAGAAGAGAATATTCTCTGAAGTAAGCCTGAACATTATGAGAGAATGGTTTAGAAGGACTATCCACAAGTAAAGACATGTTCTCATTTTCAAAGGCCTACTGGGGAGGATTTTTTTTTTGGATCGATTGATACTTTGTCGCGTTGACGCCTAAGTACGCTACAACCTACCTCCTTATGCCTATCACGCCTCTTACCTTGAATAACGTTAACAACGTTTTCATTCAACAATATGATGTTGGTGAGACGTTCAGGGCCAATTTCTTGTTCATTTCCTATATGAAGATTCATGGTTTTTCTACATTATCAAGACTAAACCATATTACTAAATATATTTAAAGTTGTAGCAAATTTCATCTGTCAAATGATTTAATTTACAATAAGATTTTTGTATAGTTAATATGAAGACAAAATTTTTTTTTCATTAGAAAAAAATACTTTCACGTAGGTATGAAATTTTCTTGGAGCAGGAAGTTATTGATTGATCTAAAATTTACGTGCTTCTGGCTTTTATTATTAGCAAAATTATTGGAATAATGATTTTTTTCTGTTTGGCTGCTCCACACTGTATATTACATACTAGTCATACTGTTCTGATACCATGCAATTACTTTTCTGTTAAAACCTAATCATTATTTATTTAATAATCTGATCTCACTATCTCTGTAGGTATACTTAGATACTAATTTCATTACAGACTCATGCACATCAACAGAATAACTCATAAACATGTATTAAGTTGTCTTACATTACATTTAATAGTACCTAAGTTACTCATTGATACCGCCTATAATAGACCTGGCTATTATGAAATACACAGTGTATTACTTGAATAATTAAGTCAATAGAATTATAATTACTACGTTTACTCCAAATACATAGGGGGTTCTTAGAGAAAATGGGGATTACAACAGCTGAAGCTTTCGAACTTATTAGGTACAAGTTTACCATTTCAAAGTATATTGAGAAAACGTTTATTGGAGATGGTAATATGTGAACTAAATCTGAAGGTTCCATTCAGATACGTTTTTGCTATAATACACATACAAAATATGTACATAATATTTGAAGGAAGTAAGTGATAAAATAATTAATTAAGGTATGTTTTATGTATTCAACTATTTATCTATTGAACCAATTGAATTAATATTTTTGTGTATTTTTTAGTGCACCAACTAATAAAATCGGTAATTTTTTTTTAAATAAATAAAAAATATTTATTTAACAAATTTTGAGTTTAACATTAGTTATCTAAATTATTCAACGTTCACCAAAGAACATAAGGCGTTACTCATACTCATTCAGAGATTTCAAAACAACGCGGAAATACACATATTTCAGAGTCCACTGCTGTAACCGGAAACCTATGATTATTTTGAAAAATGCCTGTTGCTGGATATGATCTCTTCTTTAATTTGTTCATTTCGAATTTTTGATTTTCGAAAAAAATTGCCTCCTCTATATGGCGTAAACACATATTTCAAAATTTACTATTGCTCTAACTCCAAAACCTATGATTTTCTTAAACGTTGCCGGATACAGTCCCCTTTCTAATTTTCCAACCTCGAATTTTCAATTGTGAAACACGTATTTTTGACTGTAACGCGGAAACCTATGATTATTTTCAAAAATGTCCAATTTAAACTTTTCCGGATATGGAATTTTTCTTTAATTCTGCTGTCTCGGATTTTCAATTTTCGAGAAAAATTGCCCCCACCACTCCCTTTGGGGGAAGTCTTGGAGTGAAAAAGCATGTCTAATATTGATTTTTATCAATTGGACCATATCAACCTTCTTCTCTCCAAATAAAAAAAATCATCCAAATCGGAGCACGTTTACTATGCATCCATAAAAAAAACATGTCGACATACAGTCGAATTGTATATCTCCGTTTGGTTCGTCGGTCAAAAAATAGGTAGTATACCTACATACATAAAATTCGATTCTATGTTTGTTTTATTAGGTACGTTATCTCGTAATGTAAATGTAGACGTGCACTAATTTTGATAATTCTTTTTTCAAAAAATTTTTATTTGGCATTTAAGTTTTTAAAGAAAAAGCTGTCGAACAGTATAACTGTATTTTACAATTTCACTTGATTTGAACCATACTATATTTATTATCGAATACTTATATTAGGCCACACATTTATTAAAAAACGCACAAGGACATATTCAAAGAATATTAAATATTACTGATGATGTTTAACATATTTCTTCACTTGACATAACAAATCAACACATCTGTCTTTATAGTGTAGATAGTAGATATACCTTAGAGGTATAACCATAACTTTTTTCTGCATAAATGTATATGAGTCTCTATGGTTCTATATTCCAATAAAGTTTTTTTTTATATTATTCCATCGATAAAATAAATTAATCTTTATTGAATCAGTATAAAAGTTTCTAGTCTGTATGGGGTCTGTGAAACCGCAGGGGCGTATTCGAGTTCCGCTCGACGGTCAATTCCTTACCTGAAACTCCCTTTCAACAGATGAGTTCCACCACGAGATTAACGGGGATTACGGCGGATCATACTAGACTGTAGCAAAGTCTATATAAGGAGAGTGTAGTAGCCGAATTATATAATTAATTATCAATAATACATAGATAAGAAAATAAATAAATTTTTCAACAACATTTACATGGGTAAATTATAGTGACATGCAGCATTTACAAATTGTAATCTGTTGGTATGTCCATTTTGAAATTACTTAGTATTTACTGAATAAAAAAGAAACTTCCTTGTGTTCCCCGTTAAATCTTGTTCCAATACATTGGCACCCATCTTTATTGATGTTTTGTTTTGTCCGCTACTGTACCTATCGAGTAACAGTATCAAACTATGACTAATTTAAAGTTTTAATATTTTTCATTAGAAAACCATGGGTGATACACATTTGTTTCTATTTCTCAAACTATCTTAATCGTTGTTCCTCAAGGGTATGTTTTAAAAAGTAGCATGCCAAGATACCTATTGGAACAATATTTAATGGGGCACTCGAATATATTTCTTTTCTACCCACTAAATGAAAAGACTTTTAGAGTAATTTCAGGCTTTTTCGTAAATAATATGAACAAATTCTGCCCAAACACCCCCATGATTTGCCTTGTGATCAATATGAAAACTAACATTTCTAAAGCGTTTAGTGAAAGCATTAATATTTATGATACATTTTCGCCTTTTTGCGTTTAACAATATAGGTAAATATTACGATTCTTCATTCTGGACATAATTAAACCGTGGATTATAGAAAAAACCGCGAGGGAAACACACAGTATCACGGGAGTAGTGACATAACGATTTTGCAAACAGTTCCTACAATATAAACCACACACCCACATTTTTACTTTACAAACAACTTTGCTGTGTGTGAAAAATCAACTGCGTCAAGACGAGAAACTGCGACTCTCCAAAACTACCATCCGATAATAAGTACATTGTGTAGAATAAGACTTTTTTCTTCAATGTTTTGTTCGAAACAAACATCCTCCATAACAAAAGGCTCTATACACAAAACACGCCCACGAACGTAAACTGCTTGGCGCCATAGACAGAGATGCCTTTTCCAGCTTTTTGTTTGCTAAATAATTTTTTTATCTCCAGCTTGTAAATATCTTCATAATTGCTGTTGATTTTTCTTGAAAAACAATGTTGACCAGATTTTCTATTTGTTTCAGCACTCGCATGAGGACCATCTCCGGAATGGACAGGATATAAATAAGGTGAGAAACACTAATGTGATAGATGTTTTAACTAAATGATAGTGGATATTTTTAAATTTTCGGTCCGCCATCTCTCATGATAGTAATCAAGATGGTCGGAGACAAGGTTGTCATATTTTTCAAGAAAATACTTTTGTCTTTGAGTTTTTATAAGCATATCTTTTATAGGTACAGGGATGGGACAATGTACGTCACGTATGTCATAATCTGTCACATTGCAGTGTCATATGTATTTTTTAATGGAGCAACCCGTATATTATATTATATTTTTTTTAATTTAATGTATAAAATATCATTTGTTTAAATTATTGTCATTCAAATGTTAGGAATTAAAATAGGTCTATTAAGATGTAAAAAGATGAAAGAATAATAATCTTACTTAAAAGATTTGCTAGAGTTTAAACCTGAACAGTTGACAATATAACAGACTATGGGTCTGAAAGCAAATTTTCTGGAGCAATATCCTAAGCTTTGAAAATCAATATTTCCAAAACATTAGAATTTAGAAATATAACATATTTGAGTATTTGTTTTCGAAGTTAAAGTAGGATTTAAAAATAATAATATAAAGGGTGTAAATTTAAAGACACCGCCATATGACGTTGTTGCCAAAAGTCTTCTTCTATATAACTATAACTGCACAACTTCAAAATTATTATCAGCAGTGTACCTATACTTTCTTAGAATGTTAATCATTGAACCATAAAAAGTATTTAACATACCTACCTTTTATATGGTGAAGGCTGTCCGATTGCTTAGTTTTGTTGCACCAAGGAAGTTGCAGACTATCGGGGAGGAAAGTCGTCTCACTAAGAATAAATGGTTTTTTCAAAATTTCCCAATTTATTCTGAATCTTTTTATTGAAATTTGAGAATATTAAACATAAGTATACTTAACAAACAAATACTAAAATTTTTGATAAAAAGTTTAAGGTTTCCTAGTTAAGGCCCTAGAATAGTAGATCCACGCAATTGTATCTAATATATTTCTTATTTCGAGAAAATAAATGAGCCTCCTGAAATCAAAATATCAAATATAAAATTTTGGTCCATCAATGTTATCAAAACCGTGTGGTTTCACCACATAACGGTTATTCTTGTTATGATAGGAAACCTTATTTTTCTCAATAAATTAAAAACTTGATTAATTGTTCGTTCGAAGCAATCATATGTTTAAATTCACAATTCTACATGTAGTTTCAAGTCACTTTTTAAGTAGGTATTACGATACTTCTTCATGAGAATCAAACAAAATGAGATAGGTAATACCTATTTCATTTTCATTGCAATAAAATGGACTGGGAAGTACAAAAAACATTCAATTGATATTACAATTACGTACAACTCGGAAATATCTTTTATAGGTATCAAATAAAATGTGTCGACAAAAAGTATACGTATAGGTTTTCCAAAAAGTATCTTGGCTAAGAACTGTTAGTGATGGCAATATAGAAACTGTATGGTGTGATATTGAGAGCTTTATAGCTTCATAGAAATATTTGTATTTGTGAAATGATAAAAAATGTAAGTTGAACAGATACCCAACTATGTACTGCGTTGAAAAATAAGCTGATCCTCTGGCTGTATCTCTGGAAATGTACACCATGCAACTCTGGGGTAAAAATATCCTTCTAAAAAAATACCCAAGGGAAATCGCTGGAAATAACTTTGGAGTCTTTAGTTTTTATCACTAGAAGGCGTAATCTTTGAAACAAAAACCCATTTTTTTCTAAAAAGTACACAATTATAGTGGGTTATACATAAGTAACTGAAAATGACACCAGTTCTTCTTTTCAAATAAATGTTATGGAAGTTTTCACAATAAATACCTACCTACAACTTTGCTTTGATTTAATTAATTTCAACGAAATTAGCCTCAGGCGGAAGAACATAGATCCGTCAATCACATAATATCATACGTCTCTTGATAAATAACTTTCCCTCTGTCACCATTCTCTCATTTACAAAAATAGAATAATAATATTGAAAAAAATCCGAATGTAGGCCTTATTCTAGTTTATTTATTCAAGACCTACGAGGATTGGAAGTCAAGCTAGCTCGAAAGTTATTTCTAGCTACTCCTCTTGGCTCTTTTTGCTGACGAATTTTTAATCCCAAAGTAATAGGATGAAAATTTCCTAAGATAAAGACCGAGGATCGGCTTATTGGTTCACCTAGTATATTATATTCATTTTTCAACAAATACGGATTTGTGGGACAGGTACTTGTTTCACTTCGAAGAACACACATCAATGATAATAAGAACCATTCCTCACTCACTGTCGTTGATGCTTTCTTTGAACGACAGTAATTACCATCTTCCATCTTCCTCCTTTGACATAAATCCTCTCTCAGAGGTAGGTATATCTACTATTATTAAAAGTATATTCTCTTTCAAGATTGTATAAATTGTAACATTGATTTATTGATACATAATAATACAATAGGTATGTATTTATAAATACTCCCAAGATTGCATATAATATCTACAGTGAGGATCAAATCGCTCAGACCCGTTGATCTTTATTGTTCGATACACATTTCTCCAGAAAGAGATAAATATAAAGGATGATCCATAAATTAGATATAATATCAAGTTCTCATTTTTTCAATGAAAACCCGGTTTTTCAGATTTGAAATCTTCTTTCAGCTCTACGTTTATTTGGTATGAGGGGCGGAAGTAGGTAATTTTGACGTTAGAATAGGTTGAACTCATGATACTACGAATATAAGATATGACCACGTGCCTCTCCAATGACGACAGTCTGTGACAATAATGAAACGCATGATTTAATACCTTAAGCCTGCTTATCATGTGCAAAATAACTTTTGAGTATGACTCGACTAGTTCCGAGTGCTCCGATGCGTGAAAACAGTCACCGAAAATAGCACCGGTTCTATCAACCAACCGTGCACGTGATGTCATTTTCTTACACGGGAGCATGCAAAGAACCGTGCCTAAATCCCGTCATGGAAACATGCAGCAAAACATACTCCGTCTGCAGTCTCATATTTTGTGCTTACTTGCAATTTGGGTTGCGGCAATTTAGGTTTTTATGTACCTCATTGATAATAATTAGTTTATGATATTGCATATAATGAACCAAGATCTTGTGAAATATAAATTAAATTTGTCAGCATATGTCGATATTTATGTTCGATACTCCCGTTTTTTACGGACTGACAACATGCGCGCAGCGATCTTAAACGCGTTCACCAACTGAGTATATCTTTTTTTGTCCTAGTATCCAGGGTAGAATCCGTAGTCCGGCAATTAAACTTGAGGCGAAGGCTACGCGGTTGTTATAATCCTATATTCAAGCTAGAGAAAACGTTCCCAAACCATAAACCTTGCCAGAAACTGTATACAAAGTATTGAACCAGAGAAAACTTTTCAAAACATAAATATAGCCAACAACAGTTTAACTTATGGAAACAAAGAAAAACCTAATAATGATGGTGCCTTGTCCAGGATATCGACAGAAAATAGAACCAAGTCTTCATTTTGATACGCCTTAAATTATGTAAATATATATGAGATAAAAATCAACATGACTAGACAGATATTCATTGTACTGCATTTGATAAAATAAAAGTAATATTCCGCAAATATTTAACACATTCAAAGATGTCGACGATATTTAATCAAAACATCTGTGTACATATTTGATGAATGTACATGGTGGAGCAAAACTGAAAACTCTTTTGAAATGGCTATAACAAAATGATTCTGAAATTTCACAAACAGTTGTTATGAACTATAAAGGAACATTCTTCTAGCCGATACTCAAAAGTACTCATCGCAGATTCGTTCTTTCAATATTGTCATGGGTTATCCTTGAACACCAGCCCAATTCATAAACAAAACTACTTCGGCACTAGCTTAGTATGATACTAAAACTGTCAGGTATGAAATTAACGTTTCCACATGAACTAATTACAAACAAACTAATCTAGTATCGAACCGAACTTAGAGTTGTTTATGTTTGTTAATTAACCTTTAAAAAAAATCGTAGGATGTTATGGCCGGTGTATTTGGAAGCTATACAATATTTTCACTTCGAAAGATTACTGGGTTTGGAAATAATTCAATAACAATATAGGTACATATATTGTTGTACCTAAACTTGCACTATAAACGAGGGTACATTTTCAGAACAAGACGGAGAGCAAGGATAAGCATGAATATTGCTTATGGATTTTTCACAACTTCGTGATTTCCCATTCACCGGATCTTACCCCATGCGACATCTTCATATAGCGTAACTTGCAGATAAATTAGTATACGTATACGGGTAGCCCCACAAGCAACAGAAAAACAAGTCTTGAAAGAAGGGACCCTACTAGAAGTGGTTCAAACTCCAAAGGCAATGCAGCCGCATGTGATGAATATCTTCAGGAGCTGTGTGAAGCTAGCACCGGCAAAAGGGTACTTGAAAAGTAGGTGCTAATAAGATGCCAATCTCAAAAATTGAGTGCTGATAAACCTACAAAGACAAGTGCTATACTGAAGTGTTCTTCCAAGTTTACATGACGCTAGTACATCATCAAAGTAAAAATATCAAGAAAATTTAACTTCCAAGTTGATAAAATGCTATGTAGGCGTATCGCTAGCATCACCATCATCAAAGAATTAGGAGCTAATCAAGTGTTTTAGTCTGAATGTCCTACCCAGTAAAAATAAGTATCTGAGAAGATTGAAAAGATTTGATGCCTTGTCTTTCATTCCTTGGTAATGCTGTGCTAGCGTCACGTGAAGTAAAGCACAGTTCTACTCACTATCAAACTTATTTATTTGTCAATTTATTAGCACATGCTATTCAACTCTGGTACCTAATTAGAACCTAATTAGCTCTTTAAGTTGTGTTTTTCGATATACCTACTATTCTTGTGCCTCTTCAATGTCGCTTTTTGTGTTGAACCACCCTGTATTTTACTTAACGTACTTTTCCTCTTATAATAATTCCTCCGTCGTATGTCGCTACGTAATATCACATAATATTGTTGATTGCTGTTGCAGATGCTGCGCTCCACGTCCTGCAATGGCTTTGGGGAGGCACTCACCAGCCAGCCGAGGTCTTCACGCAGCATGGGCGCCAACGGGGGTGGCAGTGTTTCCGGCCCCCATCACTCTGGGGGTGGTGGCACCATGGACCTCAGCTATGTCACCGAACGCATCATCTCGTTGTGGTTTCCTGCCACATCGACGGCCCATTCCTTTAGACAGGGTCAACGGCAGGCCGCCCATATGTTAAGGAACAAACATGGAGACAATTATATGGTGAGTGGTATGACATAACTATTCGTTTCAAAATCATATTCCAAGGCAATAAGATCATACTACAAGAAATCAGATGTTAGGATACTACCCTCAAGCTTCACACTAGTGTTTCCAACCAAATTATCTTAACATTTTAGCTGGAAAATGTATGCATCAATCGAAGATTTTATTAAAATCTTTTTGATGGAAAAGTAAACAGTACAATCATAACTACGTATCGAATGAAACTAGTTCAACTTCAATACAATTTTTAGTTCTCAAGATAATTATTTAGCAAACTTCAACCTAAAAACATTGTATCAAATTATGGAGATGAAATGTAAAAAAATTCAAAATCGAACCCATTACTTCCTTGTAAGAAGTTATATATATTTTCAAACTGAACATTCCATAGATTCCACCTACTTATATTTTTAAATTGAAATCTTTATCTAGGTATACATATAATAAAATTGCAACAGGCCGATTTTTGTATGTATATTATCGTCTGTCTTTCTTTCTTTCTGTATCTTTGTATACGCATCACGCAAAAACTACCACATGGAATTAAATGCATGCGCACGAAGTCGCGGGTCTAATTAAAAAAATATATGTATATTTTTCTGGCATGTCTCCACGTTTTAATGTCTCGAGTTTCAGAAGAATGAACGTCTCAATGGAATATGGAACGTCATTCAGGTGTGCTTTCAATTTTAAGAAAAAAAAATATTATTTCATATGAATGAATAGATTAATAAGAAAATTATATGAAATCAAATATCTGTACAGGCGCTATATTTATTCCTAGTCTATGAGTAAAAGTTTCCATCGTTCCGAAAATTAAGTGTTCAAATAATATGAAAATCTATATTATTTCAAATTCATCTACGGATCAGTCCAAGCACTCCTTAAAATTTGAAAATATACTAATTATTAGTTCTCCAGTTATCTATGTAGGATGATGATATTGGTATCGAACTAATGATCTCCGTTCAATTATGTGGACAACTAAAATATCAGACGTCTGCAAATCTGCAGCAGCTAATATTACTTATATACCTTAAATTTTGTTGATGATTCTATAATTTTATTTGTATTATTGATTGTTCTTTGTGAAAAAGTGATTCAACTGAAATAATATAATGATTATCGGAAGTACCGGTATCTTGAAAGTATTTTCGTTACCGGCAAATTTTAAATGATCCTACTTGGATTATATTCAATTTGATAAGCTTGATGCAAATGCTTGCAGTGAACTGCAACAGACGTACAGAATATAGACAGACACATCGTTTCTTGGCGTCTTAAACTTTATCTACGTGTTTGGTTACATTAAGGTATTAACTTACTCTTCGGCGGACGCCACAGTATGGGTTTTATTAGTGGACTTTTTATTCCAAAGAGAGTAACAGAGTAGTAAGTAGTACAGATGGTACATCTGAAAATAAATATCCAAAAGAAATAATCCCAGTTCACCATGAAATTTCAGATCTTTATTTCTGGTATTGCCCAATATTGAAACATGACTTTACATTTTGGTAGAAATATTTAATTGAACAACTTTGAATGAAATGCCCAATAAAATTACGTATTTTCAAACCTCACTCTGCATACCTAGCAAAAAAAGTATTTTAAACGTGTAAACATTTTCGGTGTCCAGTTTCCAACAGATGTTTCAAAGGTTACTGTGTCCTCAAAACATATTTTCAGGCATTCGTCTGTCTGTCTATGCTATGATTATCTCGGGATCGGATGAATTAATATGTTGTTTTCTTTTTTGTTTTCTATGGTATCGATGGGGCTCGCTGGTGAGTCAGATTGCGCAAACTGGTTGCTAGACAATCGATAAAAAAAAAAAACGTGTTTCGCTCAATCATACACCATTATTTTGGTTAAACTTGTGTAAAGCAATCCGACTAAATTCATTATCACCTAAGTACTGTAACGCGTATCTCTGAAAATAAGCAGGAATAACAGTTATGCTCAAATGAAGTGTAACATGTCTTAAATTTATTTTTTTATTCTGCCTAAACGGTTCTCCCTAGTAAAAATTGAATTAGACCATTGTTGTTTGTCTTGACACGCTCAAATAAATTAATGGTCATCCGACATGGTCAGACGTTTTTATATTCGATGGAAATTGTTTTAGAGCTTTAGGAAACTTGTGTTTGAGGACATTTTAGTTTTTTCATTCTGTTCTTCAATTCATAATTTTAGTTCATTGGTATCATTTCGCCAGTTTCGTTCTAAAAGCTCCTTACAATTCCATCTCTTATCTCGCAGTTTTTTCAAAATCTTTAATAATTTCAGAAGATTGATACATTTGTTCCTGTTAGCAGCATGCTGCGGATAAAATGGATATTCTTTGTGTGTTGGCGAATGAAAAGACTTTTCATTCGTTTTATAACATATATGAACTCATTCAGGTGTGTGAGATTTTACTGCTCGCAGCGTTTTATGACCGAACTACGTCACCTGTTTCAATAGAAAAGATTTATGGGTTAATCAATTTCATATCCTTTTTGGTCAAGTATGCCCCAGAATAGGTATCGGATCAAGAATGTAATCAAAAATATCTGTCCAGAAGAAAAGTTTTGGTTTATTATTTTTATAATTTTAGAGATGTTATGAATAGTTTTTCATTTTCATAACAAGAATGGTAAATACTCTCTATTTGAATCGAGATGTGCAAACTTCCCCGTCCTAATAAAAACTACATAAGTTAAAGGATATATTTCAGCTTATTACCTATGCATAAAAAAATAAGTTCATAAACTCTTCACACCATTATTCAGCATTTCTGGTTAAATTGCCTTTTAATACTATCAGTACTGTTGTTCTTGATATTGGAGTCCAAAGATTTACAAAATATCTACTTACAGCACAATCTTGGAAAAAATAAATTAACTAGGTATTCTTTAACTGGTTGTTGAATATTCTTTCGTGCTTGTTTTGTATCCGTAGAATGGCATACTGTCGTAACATTTATTTCCTATTTCTCAGGAAGAATACTTCATAGGATAACCCGCATCCTGTAATTCAAATAGCATTATGAATTTATTTGGATACTTTTGGAGGATTTTGTGTAAAACTTTCCACACGTGTTATTTGCAATCGTTTTGATATCGAATTATAACTACTGGTAATGACTAAGTTTTCATTTTTCTGAAGAACTTCTGCAACTTAGACATCACTTAGCCCTGGTCTCCTTGATCTCGGAAGGTCAGATATCTAGAGATCCTTTCTTTAAATTTGCTGATTAAATTACGATAGCCATTGACAGGGTCATGCTCTCAAATGCATTAGTGTACGAAATCTTCTTTAGCTACTAGTTTTATTACTACTGCATTCATAATAACTCAACTCTTGCTTGTAGATCCAAATTTATATTGTTTCAATGTACGTTTTCGCGGGTTCTATTTTGTAAAGACATCTTAGTTATTCTAGGGTCTCAGACGCAACATTATTTGCTGTAGTTATTGACCGACGACCCAAATGGTTTTCCATCGGAATGAGGAATATTGTAAAATGGACATTCACCATGTCTTCCACCCGAAAAACTTCTCCAAAAGGGTGTGGAGAGGGCAATTTTTCTCGAAATCCACAAAGTTTAGTCGAAAAAATTAAAGAAGAGACTATATCCGGCAAATTGGACATTTTAAAAAAATCATAGGTTTCCGAGCTCGTTTCTGAGTTACAGCAGTGGGAAACTCTGAAATATGTGTTTTCTCTATGAGGTGGGAGCATTTTTTTTCGAACATTGAAAATATGAGACGGCCAAAATAAAAAAGATATGTAGCAACATTTCAATTGGACATTTTCTAGAAAAGTGGACAGTTTTTGATTTACAGCAGTGCTAAAATCTGAAAAATGTGTATCTCCGCCATGTTTTGAAATCTCTGAATAAGGATAAGCAACATATTATCTTCTTTGGTGAACGTTGAATGATTGTGGTGACAAATGTTACTCTTAAAATTGTAAATTAAATATAGAAAAAATGCACCGACTTTATTATTTGGTGCACTGAAAAATACCAAATACATAATATTAATTCTATTGGTGGTGGTACTTTTGAAATTGAGCTTCAAAATTACCTTTACCAATAGAATTAATCTTATATTGTATTTTTCAGTGCACCAAGTAATAAAGTCTGTCGAATTTGTTGTAATTTTTTTTATGTTAGTTACTGTTAGTTCGGCAGACAAACTTGAGACATCTTCTGCATCGAATAATTGTCCTCCATTTCGTGGAAATGAAATTAAAAAAAATAATTCTATTGAAACTATAAATCTTTTTTACATAGCAATTAAAAGCATTAATGATTGTTCTTGAAACAATTTTAACACAATTTAAATATTATAATAAATTCGAAAATTTTCAAAAAGTCACCTAATCATTCGATTAAAAATACAAAAATTCTCCTTAAAGATGTTATGAAATCAATTAACTTTTTTAAGTATTTTGAAAACAATAACTAACTCTGTTAGAGGAGAACTGAAAAATACGAAATAATATTTTTTTCCTTAAGATGCATTAATTGCTCTCTTTTCTAGTAACTACAATGTATTCTTGATACCTATAAGAGCAATTTGAATAGTTCATTCTGATATTGTCTAATCTTTCATTTACATTTAGTTCTAGTAGTACCTAAATATTCTAATTCAAGAAATACTCGATGAAACTCTTATTTCTTGTTCAACTAAAATAATGAAATAAGCATAATATGGTTGGCAAATTTCTCAATATTTCCGTTTTTTTTCTAGGTATTCAACCTGTCGGAACCAAAGCGTGCCCTTCGTGACGAACACAAGCATGTAAAAGAAGTGGGCTGGTCAGCTGAACTGGCCCCGCCGCTGGAAAGACTTTGCAGCGTCTGCAAGGACATCGATTCTTGGCTCGAAGGGGACAGCCACAGGATAGCGGTGTTACACGCAAGGTGAGCGGATCAAAGAGAGAGACAGAATTATAAAGGGGAAGAGAGAGAAAGAGGATACGGGAATTTCTTATGTCCTGCTTTAGTATACAAGTATTACTTACTCTCTGCAGTATGTAGGTACATACTCGGGTGTTATTTTCGGATTTCGGATAGCTAAGCCACAGAATAAGTAACATTTATTATTTATTCGGTGGCTAAGTTAAGGCGTTCTACCTGAAGTATTTTCTAACTTTTAAATTAGAGTTACAATGATTTCTGTTCCTTGTAAATATTATCATTCTAATTGATAAATACTTGGTTTCATGAGTTTTTTGATGTATCGTATCATCGATCTTAATGGCACAATATCTTTAGAAGTATATGAATCGTGTCATATAGTGGTCCTGTTCTGTTTAATTCACCGGAGATTGGCAATCATCAAGTCAATTTTGATTTTTGATGTAGGTAGGCTCAGTCCACGGAATTCTGAGTATAACTGGATAAATCTCCATTTTAGAGGATTGTAACTTTCTCATGTTCTATTTTTTGAGGATCCATACCTCTCTTTCAGTAGAATTTCAGTGATCAATATTATTTGTTTACGTGTTTTTTATTTATGTTCATTTTTGACCGACTTCAAAAAAGGAGAAGGTATACAATTCGGTTGTAAGATTGCTTTTTTTATGGCTGTTCGCGCGTTTTGCATAGTTAACGTACTCCGCTTTAAACGATTTTTGTTTCATTTGAAAGAGGAGAGTTGGGAAATGGTCCCATATTTAGAAAAATCAAATCCAAAATCTCCTTCCCTCCAAAAACCGCCCACAAAGGGTGGTGGAGGGGGCAATTTTTCTCGTAAATTGAAAATCCGAGACGACAGAATTAATGTAGATTCCATATCCGGAAATGTTTAAATTGGACATTTTAAAAATAATCATAAGTTTCCGCGCTATAGTCTGAAATATGTGTTTCAGCTATGTGGAAGGGGCAAATTTTTCCGAAATTCGAAAATTAGAGATTTGAAAATTAAAAGGGGACCATATCCGTAAAAGTTTAAATTGAACATTTTTTCAAAAGAGTCACGGTTTCCGAGTTTCGCAATGGTAAAGTGAAAAATATTTGATATGCGTATTTCCGCTATGTACAAGCTAAACCTACCTATATCTTTTTGGGTATTAGTTGAACGTTCAACAATTTCCATGACTAATGTTACACTCAAAAATGTGAAATAAATATTTTTACAAAAAATTGGACCGACTTTATCAGTTGTTGCACTGAAAAATACAAAATAATATTAATTCTATTGGTGCTGGTAATTTTGAAGTTGTGCCGTTGTAATTTGTTGTTGTAGGTTCCGATTATAACGGTACTATTTGAGTGCCTTCCTCAAGTTATTTATTCTTTTCTCATTCAGCATTAAGTACTGCAGCGTTTGTGTTCGCAATTAATATAGAATTTGCACCGAAAAGACACGAAATGGTCGAAGCACTCATCCCTCTCTAACTCCTGACAGAAGACTCACCGACTGGACGTTGTTGCTATCCGTGCCATCCTTATTTCCATTTATTCCAGCTTCAGGAAGAAATTTTATTACGTTTTTCAGTTTTGTCATAAATAGTCACAAATGTCAACTTGCTGTAACAGAATTTAAACTAAATTATTTAGTTATAAATAATACCAATAAAACTAATAATGCTGTTAATAAATGGCATAAAATATAAATTAGAGAAGCAATTATGATCTTGATGATACCATACCCACAGAACTGTGAATAAAACATTTCAATAGTAAATTGAAAATCGTAAATCAAATATTATGGCATCGATAACACATTGAACGAAACGATTCAATAATACGAAACAATAGCAGCCCATCATTGTTGGGTATACCTACCTATAATATCTGGTGGGACGATCTAAAAATTGGGTCGTTTTGTCGCTCCACTATAATAAAGAGAAAGCCGTTTTCTGAAAATAATACGAGCGCTCACGCTTTGTTTCAGAGGGAACAAAGATAAGCTGGGAGTAATCGTGGCTGCCTACATGCATTATTCAAGTATATGTGGGAATGCGGAACAGGCGTTGGATCGATTCTCCATGAGGAAGTTCTTGGAGGACAATGTCGGGCCCTTGCGGTTGCCCTCCAATAAAAGGTAATGATTAGACATTAGGTTGTAAGATAAGATACATTATAGTGGCTTGTAATAGTAACAGAGACCTCAATAACGCCAATGAAGAATTTAGTGAGGAGCACACTTGATAGAAGATTTGGTAATGTTCATGGTCCTTGACATATCTTTTTTTTATATTACATTTCCAGATGTAATAATTATTGGTTGAATCCGCAAAATTTGAATTTTCTGATGCTGTTTCCATGATAATACACAGGGTAATCCAAAAACTATTACATGGCCAATACTTTTCTCAAATGAGAACTCTTGTTTTTCCCATACTTAAATCTACATCCAAACCCATAAAATTATACATACAATGTGCCCCAAATTATAATAGAATGTATTGAAATTTTGTTAATATTGAATAGGTTGAGTGATGGTGTTCGAAACATCAATCTTTTTTCTACTTGAGAGTTTAAAAAAAGTGGAAAGTATTAATTTGTATTTTCTATTTCGGATAGAATTCCATGGACTTAATATTAATTCTTAATTTCTTGAAAAATTGCGTTAAAAAAGTATTGTCACTTAATATTAAATTAAGCCCCTTACAATTTTTATTCTACAATAATGTTTTTAACGGAAAAAATAATTTTATTTAAATCGAAACTAATATTGTAGCTCAATATTGAACCCAACAATCTATTATCTCAATTAAAATTCGGCAGATTGTGTTTTACAAATTTGAGACCAGCTTTTTGACCTAAAGTTTGCAAACAAAACATACGAAAATAGTCTATTTAATATTTTGCTCTTATGATCTTATGAGAACCTTGTCGGAATAAGTTATCTGTTTATGTCTTGTTTGCAATAATCCACAAATCAACATACAGAGTATAAGGTAAACGTTTTTGAATTATGCTGAAAGAAACTATGACTGGACTTTCGATCGTTCTGAAGATTCACTTAATTTTGAAAGTGTAGAATTCAGCGCGTCTGCAACTCAAATATATCATCAGCATTATGTTATGTTGATAAGCAACGTTATCGGGAAGCTGGCGCTTGATACAACATAAGTTAAGTTGACCTGTTGTGAATATTCCAGTTTACTGACAAATAATGATTACATTATCTAAACTGTTAACTCAATTTTACATAATAGTTTTCGAATGAAAAATTCCCCAGCACCCAGATACTTATTTTACTTGGTATGTCGCTTCCGATTACCATAATGTTTGAAAATTCCAAAATGTCAGCTACAAAAAGTAATAGAGATCATTTAAAAATAATCATCATATTTTGGATTGCTTTGTCGAACTCTTCGTAGAGAATGGCTCGAGAATGCAAAGGAAAATTAAATATGCGAAAATCAAATCGACGACTAATAGAGATTTTTTTAATTATCGCAATTTTCTATCAAATTTGTTAAATGCATTCCCTCCTCATTGTACTATCTCAATCAAGTTTTCTCAGTTTGCCCGAACTTCTTCTTTTCTATATTATTATTAAGATACATAAATTGGTTTCTAGATATGTTGATTACTTCGCTGGCCTACTATCACACAATATCAAAATAAATGCAGCTCCAATGTATCTCACCCATGTGACTGTCCTGGGTGCACCATCTTTCCAGAATGGTGGTTGCAAAGCATTCCTCAAGCTATATGAAGGACACACGCCAGTATATACTTCAGGTAAGTGTCTAAATTAGTCAATCTAAATCAAAACTGCTTTGTGAAGATTATAAACCTCAATAGAGTTCCAAAATAGAAGGAACAATCCTATCTAAACCTAACCAAGGTATTGCACATGGTTCAATACTTGGCCTATACCCATATTCCAAAATATCATGCCTCTATTCATGAAGGTAATTCCTTGACTCACAAAAAAGTCATTTAAATATTATGTCATCAAAATTTCTTCAATGTAAAAATTTTGTTTGTTGATGATTTAAAAATTAATTTTCTGTGTATTATGTATTTATTTTTCTCATATCGTGTCCGAGGAAATATCTTATAGATACAACTAGTGTCCCGAAAACTAACTTATAATCTTGAAAAAAAATCGAAATAGGTATACTAATGAACAAAAAAACATCGAGGACCTCATGAACTGCATTCAAAGAAAGAATCCTTTGCAGCTTCATGGGCGGTCCTCGCGGATCGCCTAAAATGAGGAATACCTAATTCATTAAGGCGTATTTTGAATATAGACCTGCATTTTCTACTCATAAGAATTGGTCATGGTGCAATAGCTGAGATCAGGATGTCAGGTACAGCGACTAAAATGTCTGCAGTCTTATTGAAACATTTTCTCTTTAAATGTTGAGTGATGAGGCTCATTTCCATCTAAATAACAAATAAACTCATGGTTATTTGGCTTCTGAAATTTTTAGAGAACTATTAAATAGACACTGCCCTAAAGTAACTACTTTTTGGGCTGATAAATGGGAGCTTTGAATCGAGGTAATACAACAAATTGATATTAATGCCTGAAATGAATGAATGAAATGAACAGCAGAGGTTTCATTAGAAGCACTGACAGCCATGTGTGCTAGATAATCAATGCAAGTTATTTGACCCTTTTTGCGATCGCCTCATTCCCATCATTTCCAGGTTAGGTGACAATCCCTGAGTTCCTTGGTCCCTGATTTGTCTTTACGCGAGGTTTCATCGTCTGTCCACCTGTCAATGCTGTATACGAACACAACAATTCACAGTGGAAGAACTATAAGAAACTATTCGTGCAGAAGTCGCCTAAAATAACAAAGCGATGTGTGATGGAGTTTTTCGTAAAACGCAAACATAAATGCATAATGTCCGTTTTTCTTATAGTCCAGTGCATTAACGAAAATCCTATAGGGTTGACCTAAGAATTTGAGACAGCAGGATTTATTTTTTTCAGTAGGGGGTTGTTTTGATACCTTAACCTTGATTAACCGTGAAACCAACTCATTCGCCACCATCTTGAGTTTCTTTTTCGCATAATAGCACATACCTATTTCTCGTTCTATACGTCGCTACTTGATGGTTTTGGGATCGTCGGATACGTTAGCCTTTTGTACTAAAATAAAACTTATTATTGTTTTGATCAGGTTTTTTGCAAATACCTACCTACAGTGAGGCGTTTTATCAATAGTGGCGTATGTTATATATTTGATATTGATGAAGAAATGTGACACTATAAACTTGAGATTAGTATTCTACAAGGCTCCATCTAGTCCATGAAAAGCGCTGTGCGGTGGTAATGTTCAATTTAATTATACCGAACAAAATCACTGTAGCTACTTACTTTTCCACTCTATATTAGTGCTCTTAAATCTCTCGCTCTCTTACCCATTGCCGACACCAAATGAACACATTAAAAGCGCTCCATAAAACATGGCAATTAAATAAAAACATTCAACGCACACTCAAACACATCAACGGTCGCTTTGCGGCCCCACATTACGCGACTAGTAACAATCAGCAAGCGCGAAATGTTGGGAGTAGTAATTTTTTTCTTCTGTTCCTTGCCTAACAAACCGTGACTGACGAAGAATGAGAGATATCGTCGTGTGATTTTCTTATCCCGATAAAATAGCATACGGTCCGTATTATATCAAATTGACACGGACTTGATTAGACCTGAGAAATATTAGCACGAAGATGTGTCATAATGGGCTTGTTAACATCCTGGGTGTCGACACTTTTCAGCACGATGTCTATCTACTGTGCAGTTTCTAATCTAGGATTCAATATTCAGATATCAATAGAGATGGTTTTACTTTGAAAGATAGAATGAATATTTGGTTGTTGGTTATGGATAATAATTAAATTTACTTTTGATTTTACATTCGGAACTTATCGTAACAAGTCAAAATTCTAGTTTTTTACATATCCCCGGATTAGAAGGTTCCTAGAATCAGGTAGAGTGGTGTTTGTACAGGGTAGGCAAATGTAGATTCATAATATAATAAAGTACTCGAAATAAGTGTCTAAAAAAATTAAGTGTAATAAGGTTAAAACTCGAAAACTAAAGACTATAACTAGTATGTACTGCCGGCTATAGTTTTACAGTTCTGATTTGGTGGCTTAATGAAATTTGGCTTATTAATAAATTATGAAAAGATAATTATTATCGACTCGAAAGTTTTGAGGAGCTACAAAGAACCTGTAGAAAACTCTTGACATTTGAAGTTTCATAGTTTTTACATTAAGCCTTATGATAAATCACAGTCTCACATTTTTGGCAAAATAAGAACGTTCATATTTCAATAATAATAGGGGACATGTAAAACTCTAAGAGCAATAATTGATCTAGTATTTAGCGTATTAAAAGATCCATACCCGATAACTGCTAGCTGGCGCTAGCGATCCACGCAAAATATGTTGACAGAAAATACCTTTTTTTTTTCTTAGCACTGCCTAATCACATTGTAGTGCATAACCTAGATAATATAATTATATAACTATACTACAATATATTTTCAATGTCTAACGCACCTAATCAAAGTAGTATCCATAACGATAATCGGTTTCCGCTAACTCGATGGCTAGCCTAGCAGGTGTCTTCTTTAAAATGATATATTGTGTTCGCTGTAATTAAATATTTTGATTGTGTCAATGTTCCGTCAAATATAGATACATATGGTGTAAAGTGTAAACAACTCAGTGGACGCTGTTGGCGAAAACGTTTCTTATAGAACGCGCTAGCAAGTCTTGTGTTTCAATATTAGCGCCTTATCATTTGCGCAATAGCCACTACTTTGGTACATTGCCTAGTCTAAATTGTAAAAGTTTTTATTATTGAGATCTCAAAACATCGCTGCGGAAATGCGCATAAATATTTTAGATGTTACCATTTCACCACCGCTGTAACTCGAAAACCGTAACTCTAAGGAAAAAATGTTCATTTTAAATGTTGCTACAAATAATTAGGTCTTTCATGTAGTACCCACAGATTTGCATTTTTTTAAAGAATGAAAAAAAAATATCTTTAATTATACCACCACAGATTTTCAATTTTCGAGAAAACTTGCCAACTCCATCAACTTCGTGTCCTCCTCTATCAAGTGAATCAAAAATCATCAAAATCAGAGTACGAATACTATATAAAAGGCGAGCATAAACCAAAAAAAATAGCACACAGTCGAATTGTATACCTCCTCCGTTCGGGGTTCGTCTTTGCTCAGGTTCACGAGCACAACAAGTCAATCTCACATCACAGAAACAACAGATTATTGTCAGCAATGAACGCCTCTCATAAACAAATCTTCTTTAATCGTACTTCATATACTGAACTCTTTTAGTCGATGGTAAAAGTCAAAAAAGTTGATAATTGTCTTATTTGTCGACGAATTTGTCAGAATTATTTTGATATTTCTTTGTGGAAGTCAAATCTCGTATCAAAAAAATAAAGAAGCTCCTTTATCAAAAAAAAATCTTGTAAATCTATTAAACTGTTGAGTCTTCTTCGTGGAGAGCTTGACAAGTTTGAAAGCTATTGAGAAGCGAATCACCGCTTTTGAGATGTGGGCTTAGCCCAGAAGCCTGCACTGAGCCCACAAGACAAACACTGGGATACTAAACAAAGTGGAATGCAATCACGACATTTATGTAGAAATATAAAATCTAATCTTGGAGAGTTGAAATTAAAACAGGTCTCTTACTTGAAAATCCCCTAAAAAACTCTGATATTTTGTCTCAAATGTGAAGTCAATGAAGTTCGTGGGTATAGCTTTAGCAAGCCATATAGTTACTAGTTTCTTCGTGTCATACAACATAATACCCAGATTATTTTATAAAAAAATGCAATATCAACAGAGTATCTAAAAAAACATACCTGTCTCTCTAGAATCATCTTGAAGGCAAATTTGATGTCAATAAGACATAATAAGACTGTGACCTTCTGATTACTTATATCGGAAATTTTCTTTTCAGGCATTTATACAGTTTCGAGTGGTGTGAGTCAATTCACTGTCAATGTGACTGGGGAAAACAGAAAAGGGCTTCAACTTAGAGGTGACATTTTAATAAAATGTTATCATCGAGCAGAGCAAGGCAGAGAAATCATCTTCACCTGCCAATTTCACACATGTGCAGTGGCAGATAATACGCTGAGCTTCACTCGACAGGAACTAGATGTAGCTTGTAATGGTAAGTCATTTTCAATGCTTCCTCAATTTCATTGGATTTCTCCAAAAAAAAGCTGTGGCAGTCTATATATATATATATATATATATATATATATATATATATATATATATATATATAAATATAAAATAGATTTTTGTTGGGGATGCAGTCATTTAATAAATAAAATTCTTTGGATTATGCCAAGCTTTCGAGAATGTTTATTTATTAAATGACTGCATCCCAAAAAAAATCTATTTTATGAAATAATAAACCAGTCAAGAATTCAGAATCAAATATATATATATATATATATATATATATATATATATATATATATATATATATATATATATATATATATGTGTAAATATAAATTCACGATAATATTTGAGGACAAACGTAACCAGCTGAAATATAAAGTTTCAGTAAGAAGCGACCTATAGGTATAGGTATTATTTAAAAACATCTTATCGTTGACATTATGGAAATAAAAGAAAATCATTACTGAAAATGTTTAAAGGGGAAAGAAAACTTTTCGCCAAAAATCTATTATTTGAGATTATTACAGTGAAGGTAATTTCCAGCAATATTTGGATTCGACATTTTCTTTATATTCATAGGTTCCTGAATTAGGGCACTTTGAATCTATACTGATAAATAAAGTCGAAGTGTCTTTTTGTAATATCAAAATAACAGATTCTAACTAACTGCATATGGAAGTATATGAGTCACTAATAACAAAACAATTTTTATACTTTTTGTATGTCGGCTTACCATGTTATAGGGAATAACTTAGGCTGCTTTTATGTTAGAAAAAAATCAATACAAATAAATAAAATCGAGATATATTGTAATTTAAAAATAACAGGTTTTAGGTAACTGCATATGGAAGTATATGTGTCACTAATAACAAAACAATTTTTATACTTTTTGTATGTCGGCTTACCATGTTATAGGGAATAACTTAGGCTGCTTTTATTTTAGAAAAAAATCAATACAAATAAATAAAATCGAGATATATTGTAATTTAAAAATAACAGGTTTTAGGTAACTGCATATGGAAGTATATGTGTCACTAATAACAAAAAAGCTATTTTATAAAAAAAAATCGGTCTATTTGTTCCAGCGAATCTTCGTAACGGCTAAACCGATTCCAATGAGATTTTCACTAGCAGGTAGCGCGGATGAAGCCGCGAGTAACAGGTGTTCAATATTGTTGTCGAGAATAAGATGATATATTCAAGAATTTTATACATATAGTGCTCATTAGTGAACCACAAACCACAAACCACACACCACTCAAAAAGGTGAAATAAACTTTAACTCAAAAACACATAATTTATTATAAGATCAACTAAAAAATGCAAAATAGTTAATTTAATTTTTTACAAACATAGGAACTCTGAAGTTTATGAAAACAGTCTCTTTACCTATAAATAATAGTTCATCAGCACTATGAATTGTACTCTATTCATTCCATATCCAACCTAACCTTACCTAAAATTTCGTAAATTTTTATTTCAATACTTAGTATATACTTAGATACCTTAGTATTTGCATAACTCAAGTCATATAATTGAATATTTATGTTCGCTTAAAGTTTAAACTCTTTTTCATACCTAGAACGAAATTGGATTAATTCATTTCATGGTGTTTACATATGAATTTATTTACCTTATTTGGCTTGAATGTTACATTTTTCTCTTTATTACTCTTTCTTACCCAACTCTCTAATCTATTCAAAGACTAGAATCTAGTTTTTAGTGAAGCATACATAGGTACGTATTTCTATAAACAACGCTGTCGAGTTGAATGTTTTTATCCTCAAGCGTAATAAATTGATTGTACAGAGAGATCCATTAAAATAATTATACCAATCTACATTTAATAATGCAGAATACTCTCTTGTGTGTTCGATTTATGGGTCTATCAATTCCCAACAACACCTCCTTCTCCCAAGGCAATCAATTTCATCTCTTCAGTGAATTTTTGTTGAATATAAGAGGTTGCCATTTCGAATGGGAATGCGAGTGGTAGATACCTATAGACTATATTTTTCGGTATTGTTGCTGCAAAGATAAATACATTTTCTTTCTAGTCCTTTTTTCAATGTGTGTGTTTTGAAGATAATATGCATGCTTGTATTTCTAAAGAATATAGGCTCTATTGTATGAGACATGACAGTATTGGGTATAATATTGAAATGCCCCATAAAATTGCCTCGTGGTATGACTTTTTTGTTGTGTATTCTTATTTCAATTTACTATTTCAATTGAATGTACCTAGTGATGTTTGTAATGTATTTCCTCATTTAGTCAACAAACCTTTGCATCCGTTAAAACTATATTTCAGCAGCAACTTTTACAACTCAATCTTTTGGGCGAAACACATGTTCGATTTTTATGGCAATAGTGCTTATGTAGATGACAAGTTGGAGTATTGTCTTTAATTTGATTTCCTATCATCTGTTGAAAGTGACCAAATTCTATTTTGCGAATTATTTTTGGCATTCTATGATGCCTTTCTGTTGTTTCTTTATGTTCCGACAATTCTATTATTTGAACTCTTGGTTTTGTTATTAATATCTGCCGTCTGCAATTTCTAGGACTCTGGCATCCGATGAAAAAATGGAACCCTTTTAGTATCACACTAGTTTCAGACTATCTTTTTGTCCGTCTGTCCGTGAAATTCTAATTCTGTTAGAATTTGGTACTAATACAGATTTACCAAACTCCATGACGGACGTATAGCGTAAATAAACAAACTCTGATTCAAGGGATTATGGACCCTATTAGTAAGTTGAAAGAAACATTTTTCAAAAGGATCATGTGACATTTAAATGAAAGGTGTTGTAATCTATTTTTTTCCATTATCCTAAAATGTACTGCTTAGAAGATATTAAAGAAAATATACCAAAATCGACCGTTGCCTCCCATTATCACCGAAACAATGGTGGGCAATTAAAAAAAATACAAAACATAGGCCAGCACTCAAAGTTTACAGAAAAACCTATACGAAACCATTTCTATGCTAGCCCTATTCTAAAACTTATCGCGTAAGTAATAGTTTAGGTTAATTTAAACTTTCATTAGTCTGACCGGTGGGCGTAATTTCGGCCGGTAATCCTGTCCACTACCTGTTCAAAGCAAAGGACCCATCTAATGACATAAGCAATTTCGGCCGATGGATTAAGTGCGTTGAAAAATATTAAAAATATTGGAACTTTTTAACATAGTGTTTGAACCGATGGAGACATTCGTAGATTTTGAAATAGTAATACATATCGCACTAAGAAATGCTTTGCCAAAAACAAAAACAAATGGTTGCAGATCTCAATTACATTAAGCGTGGTAACGAAAAATTCAGTTTTTAGGTTTAACTCAAATATATAAAGACAAAAACTCTGAAGAAAGTAAATGGCTTATTCACACTTTTGGGCTTACTTTTTTAAAACCATCCGAAGTTGAAGATTATTTTATATTCGATTTAATGTCATACAAACCAAATAATAAACTGATCGATAAATACACAGACTATTTATTAGATTATTATATAGCACCTTACTCCAATTTTCCACCAAAAATATGGGCAGAAGAAAATCCAATGATAAAACGAACTACTAACGCCTGCGAATCGTTCCATTCAAAATTGAATTCTTCATTTTTCTTGTCACCCTTCAATATTTATTTTATAGAAAAGTTAAAAGAATTTCAGATCGATACATATTTGAAAATATGAAGTTTACATATTCTATCTAAAATAAAAGATAGGCAAGTAGGAAATAAATTAAAATTTATTGAAAACATGGTTCAAATCAAATCAAATAAAAATAGGCTTTATTATCTTGAAGACAAAAATTATGTCATTGACAAAGCGGAACTTAAAATAAGTGAAAATCTATCGATATCGTTAATATGCTTCGGCCTGGAAATATTTCTAGAATTAATTTTATTAAATCTGTATCACATCAAAGTTTTTAAAAATGTAATTGGTATGTTTTTAGTTATAGTTTTTAAGTAATAGTAACGAAACGAAAATATTGAATGAAAAAATAATATTTTTGTTTTTTATTTATTTTTAGGTATGTATATGTCTTAAAATTTTCTAGTTTCCACTCTGTTGAAGTAGCTATATTTAATTTTTATATACGTTCTACTTTTTCTCTACCTACAACATTTTGTTTTTGATTTTGATGTAATAAAGAAAGTTTATTGAACATAATATTTTATTTTACCTGCTCCTCTCGGCCGAATATACTTATAAGATAAGAACCCTTAAACCTCCGGCCGAATTTACATGTCCCCTTTAAGTACCTGTACTGATTCCCGCCGCAATTTCATCCGCCCAGTCTGACACCCTGTAGTATTCAGTAGGTACTAGAATAATTAACTCAATTGTCAAATGTTTTTTTGAAGTTAAAAGAAAACAAAAGTTTCAGAGATATCATGCGATAAACCAACGTGTTTAGTGAATTTCCTACGCTCGTTGTTAACGAAAATCAACAGAAAAGATGCAGACATAGATTTATTCCAATTTGAAAATATTCATCATTTTCTTGTATTCTATTGTACCTGAGCAGTGTTAGGAAATCTATTTCTATTTTTGAAATCATTGTTTTTACTAAATAATTAGCTACTTATATACAAAATAAAACGATATGTATCATACATGTTTTCTTTGCAGATCCACGATTTCCTATTGATGGTGCTGTGGAGCTTCACTTCTCACCAGGTCCGGAAGCACGACATCCTGTTCCGGCCCCAACGCCTGCAGTTCCCGTCACTGTAACCGATGATCCCGTCACAAGAGCTGATAGTCCACTTATATTTGAAGATTACGATGATGAAGAAGAATACGATGAAGGTGAGTTTATGTTCTTAAAAAATAGTATATCTTATTATTCGGAGAAGATACTGTAATTAACATGAAACTTGATAACTAATTTGCTATTACAACGAAATTGCAAAGCTACGTAAATTGCATTATTTATAGAAGCTCAGTATATATTATCCTAAAACTGGGCCTAAATCTTTACCCTTACAAAAACCTCATTTATAAAGGCAGTGAATATTTTGAAACTTTCTCATACTTTGCGTTGTATACAAATTTTCAAACGAGTCTCATAACCCTTAATGAATCTTCTGAGGCTCTCCCGGCCGTTTTATGGAGCCCTTTGTTCCTTTTTGTAAGCTCCAGCTCAATCTTTGTCAGGCCTAAGAACAATGTAATGCTTATTTACGAAAACAGATGCACAGTCCCATGTCCTAGTTTTCTTGGTTCTATTATTGAACTTAATTCGTAATTGTCTCGGAAATAAATATAATTTTCATATATATTGTTCGTTAAAACCTTAATAAAATTAAAGATTGTGGGTAACTGCAAAACAAGTTATAATTCTAATGTTTTCGAAACTTTTTCAGCAGCACTTGGGTTTTATGTATCTTTCATGATCGTCATCGGATATTAGTATGAATTTAAGCAATTTGTTACCAGAAAACTATTTATACCTCATCACTGTAGTGACTCGACAACACCAGATCAAAAAGGTGTGTTCTATCCACAGAGGCATGATAATGTTGTTGAATGTGAGAATCTGAGCCACTACCTTTTTGGTATATGTAATTTGAAAAGAGAATCTTTCTATTTATTATCTCAAATAGTTGGATTTTTCGTTATCGTTGCATTTTTATAATTATGTATTTCATAATTATTTTTTATATTTCTCAAATAATACTTAATTAAAATTATTGAACAATAGTGAGCTTGTGCGTGATTCGAATTCACGACCCTAAAACTTGTAAAAGAGAACTCTCAAGCTATTCCTGTATATTATAATCGTCTATCCGTGTACAGTCCTTCCTATATCTGAATTCCACTTAGACGGACAACGTCATTAGTCTTTATTGTTGAGTAATGACAAATCACAAAAAAACTCAAAGTTCATCCCAATTGAATTGGTGACTATACTTAAAACACTTTCAGAACAATTTAAAACTAAAATAAACAAAATAGAGTTCAATATGGAACCACGAAAGAGAGAGTTCAATCCGAAAAACAATTACTGTATTAAGTGAAAATCGAAAAAATGTTGGTGAAACTTTACATCGCCTTAAGTATATTGTTAAAATAAACTAATTAAGTTTTTTATACCTTACTATCTGGTATATAATGTGCTTTTATAGCCTAATGTGTTAGAAATAAAATTATCTTTTTTGTTCCACTATAAAACTTGATTAAATAAATATGTAATTCAAAGTCCATAAATATTGAATGGATTCTGTTGTCACTGAGAAAATAATACTGTATTATACTGACTTGATGAAGTGCCATCGTAAATAACTTGAGAAGTCTAAAGGGAAAAAGTCTGCAGGTAGTTTTAAGGATACAGGTCTCGAGGACTCTAAGAGGAAATTTTAATCCGAGGACTCTAAAAAGCCAAATGAACCACATTTTTATCAAATTGGATTTTCTTATTTTTAATTCTTTTCAGCTATATTTATTAGAAATATTTTATTTTTCTGGTGACCTAGATATCAAACTATATGACCCCAATTTTTGTCATAGCTTTTATTCCGCTATCTTAGGAGATTAGGGTAGAGAAGATCAGGTGTAGAAAAGTGAGTCTATAAAGTTTCCTGTTTTCATTTGCCAGGTACTTTAGTCTTATTTAATTTTTATTTTATTTTTATTTGAGTTAATTGTGTGCTATGTAGAACATATTTCCAGAAATTAATCAAGTGACTGGCTAGTGTGCTTGAGCTTTCAAAATTGTATTTGAAAACTGAATGTATCTGACGCAGTGAGCAGCAGGTATAAAGTTTTGTCTGTGTTTCTCTAACAAATATGTCGCATTCAGTAAAGCTGATATCTTTACGCGAAAGTCTGTTGTTGATTATGTCACTGTTTGTGTCATAACTGGAGTGAGAACACGATAAAACCCCTAGTAGAGTCATCCATCTAAAAATTATTGTATTCAAATGAATTCTAATCTAAGGATTTTAAAGCGTAAATATATGTCATGTTTTATAGTCACACACATTAGGAATCCTAGATATCGTGAACTAGATTAAATTCAAAGGTAATGTAGAATTATTCTTTGTCAATATTAAAAAAAACAAAAGCTATAAATATATCACATAAATGGATCAGGATTATCTTAATGACATTTACATAACGGCCCTTTTTTTAATATTTAAAACATTTGAAAGTTATTTGGTCAATCATATCCATTAAGAAGTTGATCCAACATTTGTACAGGATAGCACTATGAATCAATCCAGTTTGGTCATGATATCTATAATAATGCTACCTCTATCTTGTATAGATAAAAATAAACTTCTACATCTTTCAAATGCCCCGAAATTACAAATTCACAAAAATACTGTTTGTTACATATTTAATATCTGGGCGACCGAGCTTAGCTCGGGTAACACAGGATTTACAGTGGGTCTATATGGAATACTAAGGATCTTTAATCTTAGTTAAAATATATGCATATATTTAGTTAAAATGTATTGCGAACGCTAGATCGGTAAATATTGCTTTTATCATTCATATAGCTCATAATTTACATATTTCAAAATAAATGTGAATGTGAAACATACCCGAACTCAGCTGAATGACCAATCGCATTCTCGACCAAACTCCATACTGAGATTTTTATCGCATCCCGAAAAAGCTAGTGCGGACCTCGAGGGTCACACCCATTAATGAAAGTATCGCCAATCGATTTCTCATACCAGAAATCAGCTTTATCACCAATCGACTTCTCGACCCCCAAATTGAAATTTGTATCGCAATCTGGGGAGACGTTACCGAAATACCTAGTGTGGACCTCGAGGGTCACACCCATTAAAAATGAAAGTTTCGCCAGTTGGTTTGTCGGCCCTTAAAACCCCTTATTGCAAATTTTAATCCAAATCCTACGAACCATTCAAAAAAAGTTTATGGACCTCAAGGGTGACACCCTCGCGTTTTGTCAGGAAAGCCACTTATATAGATAATCTTTAAAAAATTAATCTTATCTATATACCAAATTTGATCAAAATCGTTAGAGCCGTTTCCGAGAAAAAAATTATATATATATATATATATATATATATATATATATATATATATATATATATATATATATATATATATATATACAAGAATTGCTTGTATTAATATATTAGATTAATAAATAAATATGTGATGGCACATAATCAACAGAAACATGAATTTTATTCAATACTTCGTACATACAATTTATAGTTTTTAATAATCAATTTTCTCTCGGTGTTTACAATTCGCAAAAAACCTGAATAGAAGAACAAATCATTTAATGATTACATGATTTACATAACGGGTACTTGGGTAAAAAACTGAAACATTCAATGACTATTGGAAACTTTTGGTGGATCCAGGTTCCATTCAAAATTCACCTTTATCTTGACTCATTTTATCTCTGTTGGTTTGGGTGCAACCGTAGGTATAAAATATATTACTTTAAAAACCCATCACCTTTTTGAATTAACTATTTTTTTAATGAAAATCTAATCACCATTGTATCCGACCATAAAGATCTGTGATGGAAATTTCGGAGTCTTGAACATATTACAATAACTTCAACTAAAAATCAAATTGTATTATGTACCTTAGTGATATTAAATAACAAGTAAATTCTTCTGTAATAGGTACATTCTTTTCACACCCATCAAGTAGATAACTACCAATGCACCTGCGGAATCATTCAACATCAACACGCTATTGAAAACTCTGGAACAGCTGCATATTATAAATATTTTTATTGGATTATTAATCTTTTTTATGAATAACACATTTTATTGATTTTGGCGTAAACTCAACAGCTTTACGACAAAAGTTAATTATAATAACTACATACTAGTATTAATAATTGCCAATACGTCATAATTTATTACACAAAAAATGACTAGAATAAATTCTTCGGGTTTCTTAACTAATTAGTTCCATACTCGTACATATTTCTATTTTAATTAGCTGCCGAGCAACTAATGTGGCTTGTTTCCTCTCATCGTGTTAGTAGCGCGGAAAAAATATCACACAGTGATTAATGGTTATGTCCGGAAAACCGAAATACTACTTCAGAATTTTACAATTAAAATAAACGGGAGAAATAGGATAATATATTTTCAAAATGATGATATGTACTCATAAAATTAATTTGTATTCGGAGATTTCTAAAATAATTTTAATTAACCATAATAATAAATTAAAACCAGTATTATTTGCTAGACAGAAGGGAAGTCATAAATAACGAATTCGTCTGTGTTTGTCTGCCCGTCGTTCTATTGCATAAGAACATCATGAGGAGCTTGAAAGCGCCAGATATACTTTTGTTTATCTATCATGTCCTGAAATATATAATTGATAGAATAGCAAATCAATGTAGAGAATGCAAAAGTATATGAATATATAGTTATTCCCTGTTTGAGTCACTTTCGGTTCGGTGCCATGTATTACCTCCTTTACTCCCATTTTCAACAAAAAGTAATTTAACCAATCCCAAACCTGGATAAATTTTGAGAGAAAATAGCTGAATTATCCTCAGTAATGGCTAAAGCAATTTAGTAAAGAAATGCATTAGTGGCCACTTGACTTACTATTTACTGAAAATACGCTGTTGGCATAGCTCAATAACTATTTGATATATAAATTATAAAATTTAGCATCTTACTAAATACATAGCATGCCCAAATTCATTGCAATAAAAATAAATGGGACATTCCATTTAAGATAAGAAATCTAAAACGTCTAGCCTAACATTGGGATATCCGGCAACAGTGCCAATATCAAGGTTGCATTTCGCTTGCCGAGACACCCCAACTATATACAGTATTTTGTATACTTTAGCAGTATTGAAGATATATTTGAGCATATCTGTACGTTCTACTAATCCTATATACAAAGCAGTTAGTAACATGTATAATATCAAATAAATAAAAAAACTGGAATAAATTGTTTTTGAAAATCTTTGCAAATCTTACTTTACAAGGAAAATAGTATTTAGAAAAAGTAAGATATGTCGAATCTTACTAACACTGATTCAGTTCGTCTATTCTCTACAAACATAATTCGAAAAATAATCCAAGAAGACAATATAAACAATTTGCTACGTTAAAATCACTTTCTAAGCTTTACACATTCAAGAGATTCTTTAGTAGCTATGCTTCGTCAGGATCACTTAAAATTGCAATTTATGTATTATCTAAGAATCTCTAGGTGTGCTAAAATCCTACCGAAAGATTCTTGAAAAAATCACAACTTAACTTCGAGCTATCTGTTGCATGTTGATTATTAGATTTCTTTGTATTTCACCTGAGGAAACGTTTGATATTTTTGATCAAGTCGTTAACTTACTAGGTACGTTGGTACATACTTAATTCTGTAATTACGTTTGAACTATCCATCGTAGCCTCAAGATTTGAAAGTTGGTGTAATTTGTATAATGAAATCGTAAGTACACCGCAAATCTCTTTGTAGCTTGTTGATAGGCAATCTCAGGTAGGTATATAGTTCGATCAGTTGCCAAGATATCATGAAGAGCTTCAAATTGATCCTTTATTATATGTAAGTAGCCTTAGTAACACCAACAAAATGAAATACTGATTTATTGAAAAGTATAATGTCTTGCAAAATCTATTCTTTTAAAAAAAATCCTTCTCAAACAAAATAGCAGGCCATTGCTAAAGATAAACAGCCATATTCATAAACAACTCTTAGTTCGATTCCGGTTTAGTTTGTTAGTTACAATGGTGACGCTTATATCATACGTGACAGTTCTAGTATCAAACCAAGCTTAGTGCCCATTTATAATGGACGTAAGAAATAGGGCTACATAACGCATAAGATAGACGTAACATTTTTCTATTTATAATGAACGTAAAAACTTAGTTGCTACGCATGCGTGAAATAATTTGACGGCTATAATTAGTTGTAGTATTTTTGATATAGGTATACTAACTTTAACGCCATGGAGTTGGAACTGCAATTATTGGTTTTGTTATAAGCAATACGTAGAGTACTAGGAAGATATTGTGTAAAAAAACCTAGGCGATGGAGTGTGCGTCAGTAAACAGGGATCATGAAAAGAAAGGTGAATCCCGACGTTGAATACCTACTAGAACTAAAACTTCATGATGAAGAATGATTCTTTAAATATACAAGAATGCGAACCGATACTTACCAACCGACGAATAATTCAACCCAAGAAATCCAAATCCCCTAAAAATGTTCCTAAATTTCCCATAAGCTGCACGTAAAGTTGAACATTGTCCAACTTTATGTCCGCCTTACGTTCGGCCGTAAGATCTTACGGTCTACCGTAACACATAAGTGTAACGTTCGCTTATTGTGGAAGATCCCACTTATTTTCCAGTGTCCAACTTTATCCATTACGCATATCTTACGCTTTACGTTCATTATAAATGAGCACTAAGTTCCGAATTAAGATTTGTTTGTGAATATGGCTGTTAAAATTCAAACATATGCTATGGTATTTAGAAACGCAAGTGACATCAAAACAAATCTGCCTCTTTCTAATTCCTATGTATGTATACATTTAATCGAGCATCAAGCAGAAATTAATAAACTGATTTCAGTAGAACATTACACATTTGGCCTCAATCTAGGAATATTTTTATCCCGGTATTTCAACTAGCTCCAGGAGGTCTATTCTGTACACTAATCGTTAATCGATAGCTGCTTATCGCTATAATTATATATATAGATATACTCATACATGGCGATATGTCATTTGATGCCAGTCCGCAACCAAAAATGATTGTTCTATGTCGTCACCTTTTGGTGTTCTGTTCAAAAAGTTATCGGGCGGTCTCTTGAGTGCGATAAGTGAAGATCCTTGTGAACGATAACATTTGACAGTCGATGATGTCACGTGGTCTTGCCGTCTCGCCGTACGACGTGTGTTGTGTATGTATGTGTTTGTTTATGTTCAACTATAACCTATAACCTCTTGTGCTTTGTTATAAATTGTTGTGAGTTGTCAACACAGAAATATAATAAAGACTCTATGGTTGTGAGTTTCCTTAAGTGAGAATTTTATAGGTAAGTATCATATCCTTTTTTGAATTTTACGTCTTAAGAGAAATTATTCTATTTTTAGGTTACTTCAATCGGCAAAAGGAAGTAAAAATGTATTGGTATTCGTATTTATGTCTCATCTATTTGAGAATTGATCCTATACCCAATATTCTAGGCAGTAATAGCTTTCGCATATAGTATTAGTTAAATTGCAATCTGAATTCCGATTATTTTGTCATGGGTAAGTAGTTATCGGATTGGATCCTTGTGTTACTTTCATCAATTATATACTTTCATATTAATCTTTCTGCAAGTTCTCAGAAAGTAACATAACGGATACTATTAATTACTAATTATTTTATAATATCAATACGAATGTAATTCTATTTCAGAATGTATCATTTGAATTTAAGAAGTTGCTAATTGCATTTGAGAAAAGTATCCTAATTGAATTAGCAAGTTGGTAAAAAGGTCTAAAGGTTCAGTGTAATCATCATTTCTAATGTTAAGATTGTGTTATGCATGTGCTTTTGTGTTTTTCATTATCTTGTTTATCTTCTCAATTACATTTTACCATTTCTTGAATACAATTGAACTCTTAGATTAATATTTTGACTACTCAAATAAAACTGACTTTTTTCAAATAATTGGTGCTCTCTTAAATAAATTTGACTTCTCTCAAATACAATTGATATTTTTTTAAATAAACAGTATTCTTTCTCAAATAAAAGTGGAAATGGTGTACAAGAAACCATTATTGTAATGATTATTAATTATTGTAGTATAGGTCCGTAAGTACTGCAAACTGCAAGTTATTTTCATTTTGGTGTGTACGTTTTACAGTTTTGGGAATTATTATGTTCTAGGTTATTAAAACATAAGTAAGTGAGGAGTGAATTCAAGTATCTACAACAATTTGTTTCTACCACTGAGTAAGTATTTTTTTATATATACATACAATATATATATATATATATATATATATATATATATATATATATATATATATATATATATATTTACTTGTTAAATATTGATTATATTTTATTCTAGGTTCATAACTAGATATACGATATACTTACTATAAGTGGGTCCCTACTGTTGTTCGAATAAGTAAGTAGATTTCAGTTCAGTGTGTTGATTACTTTTTTGTTAGATTTAGCCTTCAAATAAGTTCAGTTTTATTCATTGTTGAAATTGGTATAGTATTTTTGAGAATATCTAAATAGAGATACAGCAAAGAATATAAAATCATCATGTCTCATAATAATATAACTTTTCTAAATACTTTGCAAGGTTGGTGAGATTTTTAATTCTATTACATTTTAATTTTTATAAGAGCTTAACATAAGTTCAGCATACATCGTACTTGTTTTTAATAAATTGTCTATTACTTTAGGATCAATTCATAATTTTCAATGCTGGTTTGGGCTACTTGGCACTGGATGTGATGAATTTGGAACATCGTGTACGGCGTTTGGAGAGAAGAACGGAACGGAGTGCATGGAGAGCGAGTCATGATCCTTTTGAGATGCATGAAGACCAATTCATGGATCTTTGGGAATTTGGGAATATTCAGAGCTTCAGCCACCCGAGTACATACTGGCTCTTCTCTAAAGACTCATCCCCCTGTTCCAGCCTTTCTATGAATTCCTACGAAATAAGGTAAATATCAACTAGTGTACCAGAAAAGATTAAAAAAATGTAATTATTGAACCAGAAAAGTGAGAAAATGTCTAGAATTATAAATTATAATGAAAGTTTAAATTGTTATTATTTACGTAGAAAAGAGAAAAGAAAAAACTTATTTCGATTAGTTCATATGAGTCTATTTGATACTCACAGTTTGCCACCTCTCTGCAATTTTGGGGTGTCCCAACTGATTTAGAGTATTGGTCAGCTATTGCCAAATTGCTTTATTTGTGGCTACACCATCATAGCCAAGTTGCGCCCCAGAAGCGAATTTCGGGTGGCTACACATAAATGCTACCAAAGAAGTAAGTTGTTCTTTATTATCTCGGTTGCATCTATTTTGTCTCCTAAGAAAATTGCGTAGAAAAACTTACTTTACTGCTTCAGAAATGCGGATCATAATTTACCAATAACATAATATTATTATTGTAACTTTTATACACACAAAAATACAATATATATTTTATGAGAACATTAAAATTACTTACATTTCGGCAACAGTATCCATCATTGAAATTTAAATCACCAGAAAACTATCACAAAACTTACGAACAGAAATTAACCCTCCAAGTTTATAATTCGCAATGATCTTTCTTACATAAATTAGTCTCGTGAAAGTGTATTAGTTCATATCTCAACCGTATATCTCGAGATATTATTGGCTGAGACAAAAGAATGGATGACTAATAATTATTTCTCGTGCCATATGACTCCCATCGGTCTATAACGGCCGTTGGATCAGTTCATAAATGTATGAACAAATTCAAAGCATGAAATAATAAGGAATATTTCGCGATTTCCTACCCTATCAATGCAAGTTTAAAAAATAGAAGAAATATCTCCATCTGTATTTAGATATGCATATTCAGAATAAATCTAGAAAACTGATCAAGATAGGTAGGTACTTGGGGCTGGATTGAATCACATTAAAAATGTTTTCCTGATAAATAAGAATTGATTGTAAACAACCATTTCATATTTAAATTAATCGATCATCGAATAAACATGCAAGGAAAGAAGAAAGTAGATCAGATGGTGAAATTCTTTATGAATCTCTGTTGTTTATATTGAGATTACCTACCGTAAGTACCTACATATTTTGGATTTGCCTTCGATGTTATTCATAATCATTATATAATATTCATCTGTTTTCTCTCTGATGGTGAATCATTAGTTTGTGTAAAACGTAAAGTTAATTCTATGATAGGTATAATAGATAGAATTTGAGTTTGTGGTATGATAATTGAGCAAAGCTCTTCTCCGTCACAGCAAAATTCACAGAGTGAAATCAAACACTGTTAGAGCTATTTGCAATATGATTGTTCGCTCAAACAATACACTTGAGTTTGTGTAGATACCTAAACTGAGGTATTGCCAAACTTAATTATTGGCAAGTCTCATTCTTGAAGCAATAATGTGAATGCTATCATTATACAGTAATTCGATTGATTGAAATTAAAAAAGCTTCTTTCCAAATGTCGGCCTATTTTCCATACCTTCTTCTTTTATCCAACATAACCTACATTTAATTTTTCTCACTATTGTAACGTAACCAAATAATGTTGCCTCTACTATCTGTAATAATATAACATCAACCAGTATATGGATAAATAAAGTTAACATCTATGTGAATGACATTTCGATCTTCAACTGTTATCGTTAGATTATGTCGATTAACGATTAGTGTACAGAATAGACCTCCTGGAGAAAATAAAGTAAGAGTATACACTGCTGAAGTTATAGTATGGAGTTAAATAGTATTTCGGAAGTATGTTTACGAGTAATAATATTAGGGATCTCAAAATATCTTAATCGGATGTCGAGGATAGTGATGATTGTGGTGAGTATATGGGTATTTCCTTGACTAGCAATGACTTGAATTGTCTGTAATAGTTCCAAGTCTGACTAATCCCTGAGCAGAGCTGGCATAATCCTCCACTTAGTCAAGGTAACCATATTTGGGAAGAATCAGCTACTTAAATCACTAGTGTGCTAAAATGAGTTATCATCATGACGATTTGGGAGCTTCGTACTATATATATATATAGAATGTTGAACGTATAGGTGGGCATCGAGTTTGCTCCCAGTCCCCATCAACTAAAAGTTGGTAATCTACGATATTCATGACTGTTAATCTATTATACTTTCTCGAAGAGTTTGATAGAATCGTCCAACGGTTGAAATATTTTTTTACCATGTATACCGGGTTTGGTTCCAATACAATCTTTCTGACTAAACTGAAAATAGAGTTGTCTGAATCCCTCAGTATTTTCATTTTCCACAACCACTGAAGACAGTCGCGTAAATTATGAAATCTTTTAGGAAACACTTCATCTCCAAACTTGATGTATTGCAAAACAATGTAATAAGTGTTCCAGTTCGTTTTTGAATCAAACTTCCATCAAATGAAATAAAAATCAACCTACTTCCTATGATCATTGAGTGGCGTATCCCTGTAATTATTGGGTAGGTATATTTTCATTCATTATTGAACCAATGTAGGCAAAATATAATTTGTTGGTCTCGTAAATAAATTGTATTTTTGGAAGTATCATCATTTAAAAATATAACCTTCCTTCGCTTCATAGAAATTTTCAATTTGTCACGATAATTGAGTAGAACTTTCTCAAGAGTATGTTTTTTATTTTATGTTCACCATTAAGAGGTTGAGTTTTAATGGGTAGTAAAAGCGATTAGTCTTTGATTGCAAATAAGACATGGTGATCACTTTATGGAGTGCGACAATCGAAATTTTATCGTTTTCTCGACGTTTTACTGCTGTTGGAACCTTGAAAGAAATATGTCTGACAAGATTGAACGTTTTTTCTCAAAATGAGGAGGCGCATTCGCCAAAATGTTAATAATTTTATTATAAATTTCTTTCCAACTTATGAGTTATGTATGTATTCTTGAATATACTTATTTATTTAAAAGAGGAAACAGTATGCAAGCTGCCTGTTCAATCTACACCCACTGTAATATACAAAAAATATAGGAACAACTATTATACCTACCTAGTAGATTTGTAGTGTTTACAGTTTACATGATAAATTGTATGGTGTTTCTCTTTAATCGCTACACTTTCTTGAGAAAATAATGTTCAATATTTTCTGTATACTTTGAGAAAAATCAAATCATAAATATGTCTTGGAGCGTCCTATTGAAGATTTTTTTTTACTTTTAGACGCCATTAGTTTCTTCGTTTCTTCTAATATAAAACGCGCAAAGAAATAGGATTATTTATGCAAAACTCTTTCTTTTCGGACCTTTTCTTATATTTTTGCATTATATACGTGACAAAAATTTCGAAGTAAGCCCCTACTTTGAGAAAAATCCATGTCAAAACTGTTAAAATACGTTTGGGATGGGATCGCCTGGACTTGAATTTTTGGACATGTTCACTTTTCGAAAATTGTTTGTTTGATTTAAAATTTTCGAATTATTCTTTTCTTCAAAATGTCCATAATCATATAATAACCGATAGAATATTTTTATTTTTCTTATTTAGGATATTTGAATAATGGCTTTAGGTCCTCATATGGGATCTATTTTACATTGAAAACTATACAAAAGACATAGGATATCACAACCCTTCATAATCTCCGAAGACAGGAAAGTGAAACCTCTGAAAAAAGTAGCGCTGGTATAGTTTGATGGGTAAGTTGTAGGAAAAATAAATTGGTTTCTTTAGGAAAATCCATCTTTTATAGAATGTTACCTTTGTCCAAAAACTAACATAATATCATTGTTATGAATATGAACAAAACAGAATCATATAAATGCATAAAACGCAAACAATATTCTAAAGCTTCATAAATCGAATGCTTGTTATTTTATATTTTAACTCTACGCCAATTAATATAACGTCTATCAGATTACTTATAGCAGAATAGTCACATTTCAGTACCGTCTGCTCCAGGATGCATGTTCAATCCCCTGGCAGGGCTAGACTTTTTCAATCTTTGATGTAATTTTTCTATAAAAATGGTGATAACACAAAATGACATAAAATATGTAATACTTCTAATCATAAATATAGGGTGTCTCAGCGAGACCGTTCATTAGAAGTTTATTGGGTTCTGGTCAAAATAAAAATTTGAAAATTAAGAGTTATTTATAATCGATTATGTTCTCTTCAACTAAAATATTTTTATATTTCTGATACTTCCGGTTATACCGGAAGTCGGCGTCTACTTTGTTATTTTAAATGGAACACCCTGTATATTTTTATATATTTGGATTAACCTATTCTCAATCTTCACAAATACCTTTATTTTTTTCAATCTGATACGGCCGTTTTGGAGTTATTCAATTTGTTTAAAAAAAAATGCGATAACATACATTTATTCAAACAATCATAGAACACTTGATTTTTCGGATATCAATTTAGGATTGAAACTGTGTTCAAATAACATGCTGGAGTATCTTTTGCGGCCAAAAACGGTTGTCTACTTTGTAGGGTTACTTTACTATGGCACTTTAACATATTTTATTGCTTAGTCGTCTTGGGCGTTTAATTTTACATATTTTATACCTCACATGACTTTTACGTGAGATTGATAGTTTAGGAGATAATTAGTTTTTTTTCAATGTGCACATTTCTTATCGATACTTACCTACTATGCCATGGAAAATAAATAAGCATTCTCAATAAATAATTCAAACGAAAGTAATTAAGCTATTAAGAATGAAAACAATATCTATACAAATCAAGAAATACACTATTTTCTATTTAATACATGATTAATTATTCCGAAACTCAAAAAAATGCTTAAATTCTTCCAAGTTTACCTTTGATCATCGGAGGTAAAAGTGGATAACTGATCTCGTTAAACATTCTACACGATCTACTTAAAATTTTGTCGCAGTGCCGTTAACGCGCCGTCATAAATGAAGTAATAGAAACATTGAAACTAAACCTCTTCTGATCTTTCTCAGATCGCATGAGATAATTTTTTTTCAAAAAATTCTCGTCTTCTTGGCTTCGAAGATATAGCATCTCAGACAAGTTAACTCTGTAGTAGGGATCTTGAGGATAAAGATTTGAACAAGAACTTATAATAGTGTGATGCTTCTGCAAATTCTTTATATTCAAGATGTACTGATTCCCAGATCTTTTTCGGCAGCTCGAATTGAGGCATATAAATTTACCTCTGGTAACTGGAGGTAAATGTGGATAGCTGTCGTTAAACATTCTAAACGTTCTACTGAGGATTTCGTCGCACAAAAATAAATTAAGAATTTCTTGATTGATATAGACATTGTTTTCATTATTGTTATACATTTTAACTCGCAATAGCATAATTGATTTGTCGTTTGACTTGAAAAAATATTTATTGAGAATGCTCATTTATTTTCCATGGCACACAAGTATCGACAAGATATGTGCCCATTTAAGAAAAAACTTAATTATCTCCTAAACTATCAATCTCAGGTATAGGACATGTGGGGTATAAAAGATGTAAAATTAAACGCCAAAGACGACTAAGCAATAAAATATGGGGGGTGCTATTCAAAAAAATCAAGTTATGGTTCTTCAAAATGTCGAAAAAATATCGTGCCATAGTAAAGAAACCCTACAATGTAGACAATCGTTTTTGCCGCAAAACATACTCCAACATGTTGTTTACACATCGTTTGAATCCTAAATTGATATCCGAAAAATCTAGTGTTCCATGAATGTTTGAATAAATGTCTGCTACCGCAAGAAAAACTCCAAAACGGCTGGATCAAATTGAAAAAATAAAGGTATTTATGAAGATTGAGAATAGGTTAATCCAAAAATATACAGGATGTTCCATTTAAAATAACAAAGTAGATGCCGACTTCCGGTATAACCGGAAGCACCAGAAATCTAAAAATATTTTAGTTGAAGAGAATATAATCGATTATATATAGATCTCAATTTTCAATTTAATATTTTGACCAGAACCCAATAAACTTCTAATGAACGGTCTCGCTGAGACAGCCTGTATTTATAGGTATACTTTGTTTCACGAATGTTGGCTTCTGCCTTGAAAACACGAAACATGGATCAATCCAACTGACGGGAGTAAATCAGTGGTGTAATGATTTCAAGCTAAGATGTGGCATTTAAGGAAGTTCATATAATTAGAGGAAAAAATATCGATTGATTAAATAAGCAAACATAATATGAAAGATTTATTATCAACAATAATGCAGAAACACAAAATACAAATTTATTGCTTGAGTTATGAAATATAAATTTATGCACCTGAATTATCTGAAATGTCACATTGACTTTGTGACGCCTATTAAATAAAGATTGCGTTGCCTTCGGACATACATGCAGCGCCCTATCATTGTATGAAAGGAGTTAAGCTTGACATACTGATGTCGTAGCTTAGATCGACAAACGTAGTAGAGAATTTTCATGATACTGAGATGCGATGAGACGTATAGCGATATGTACGTAGCTCGTGAATGATTACACCCAATAGCCATGATTCGTGAAACAAACTGTACATATATAATCGTTATAAACTCATGCTATAAAATTCTTGTACATATGTACTTGCCACAGTTTTTCAATAGAATGAGAAATTATGTTGCAATAAATTATCTTAATGAGAAGTGTAAAAAGAAGGAGGAGAAGAGCGCAATGCGAGTCGGGCTCTTATTTAGAATTTTCGTTCAGTAAAGACAAACATGCGTTGATGCTATTTTTTTCAATATATTTAAATAGGCTGTTCCAAGTGAACAAGAGGACAGAGACTCTATTCTCTTATTACACAAAACCTCAAAAAGTTATATCTCATACTAGCCTAATTTCTTATTGATTTCCTGAAAAGAAGGAAGGATAAAAAAACTTCGACAATGTGTTTTTATTTTTAAGGAAGTGTTTGCGCCTTTCGCGTAATAAACGTTCACTGATTTTTATGATTCTTTCCTAATTGAATAAATGAGGGTTGAAAGATGGATACATATTGAACTTTTCAAACCCTATTATTCATGTCCTTAACCCACAGAATATATATTCCAGGCACTAGAAACCTGTAAGACACTTTATTGTAAAGTCACTGAATTAATGTTTAATAATAACATCCCACAGTTTTGATGACAACCTATGGGATGGAGAACTAAAAAATACAAAATAATTCTGTTGGTGCTAGTAAGTACATTTGAAGTTGTTGCTAAAACTCTTCAATCTACCTATAACAGCACAATTTTGGAAATAATAATTTCTCATTTACCAAATGCTGAACAATAGCATTTTAGCTTTGGAAGTACACGGGCGCCACTGACCACAGTCCAGTCTATCTCACTCCAATACACTCACAGTCTCAATTTTTCATCTCTTAGATTTGTTGATTTGGAGACCTGGCACACGTTTTCACTCGCTGCTACTCTCTGAGCCTCATGTTATTTCCGTCCACACGGTGGACACGGTGGTGCCTATTTTTGTGTCGAAAATAAAATCACCAAGAGTCCGACAGAGTAAGAGAGATTATTACTACTATTTCTGTGTCGGTGTCTGTGTTTGTGTGAATATGCAGATAGTGTAGTCTCTCAAGTGCGGCTGTTTTCTTGAAAATCCGGCAAAAAATCTGTGGTGCACCTTCTCTCTTTCTCTCTGTCTTTCTCAAGGGACAAATCACTACTGCATCTGATGGAGATTGGGGATGATTAGGTGATTCAAGGAGGGCGATTCTAAGAGGTAGGGAACGTGTTTTTTTTTCATCGCCTGTTGAATGCGACGACTTATACGCCGGCTAACTGTCACCAGATATTGTTTCTTAAACCTTGAAGGTATTATGCAATATGATATATTTATTTAAGAGTGTGAAATTAGATCAGCGTAACAAGGTAACTAAATATGTATAAACGAAATCAGCTTATTTATTTCTAACCCGTGAACAAAAGGATATAAATGACATTTTTTGCTTAAATTATGAGATCTTTTAAATCTGATAGTGGTTAACGCAAATGTTCCATTTTGCTAATATTCAATACTCCAGAGCTTTATTCAGTATTTCTGGTTGAATTGCAGCAACTTGCTCCGTAATAGATACTTTTATTGATCCAGCTTTTTCATCCATGTTGTGAACACCATATTTTTAAAATAACTCCAAAGTCAAGAATCCTCGAGATTAAAATCTGGCTATTATGTAGGCCATCAATCTACGAAATCCCTACATACAACATCAACTTGTAGAACAGCAGTTAACAACAATTCATTAACTGGTCAACGAATCTAAGGGAGTGTTCCATCCTGCATGAAAATCATGTTCCTTCGTTCCTTGCATTGCATAATACCGTAACATTTGCAGGTATCGTTCACCACTAACAATTACAGAACAGGTCTCTCCATTACATATCTCCTCAAAAAAGCTGTGGTCCTATGATAAAATGTGGAAGCGCACGCACCAATTGGTGAATTGCTTGGTCTTGATATCCCTTCCTGAAAGATTTCATTTAAATTATATGGTCTTACCATTTTGAGATAAATGATCCGCATTGATCCATAGGTACCTATATGAAACACGATAGCATAAGCAATTATTGTTTTGAACTTGGAAATCCCTAAACCTTGGTCTTTATAATCTCAGTAAGACAGATGCAGACCCTCCGTTCTTAAAATTATGATACGCTTTCGTACCAAATCATCGTAATGCACCAGGTTAATTTCAAACACATTCGTATAATATTGTAGAGAATAAATTATTTTTCAAATCCAAACGTACCTATGCTAATATTGTAGAAGTTCTGTTTTCTGAGCACAATATTCTACCATTTATACTTTTTTTTCGCTACTTGCATAAGAGAAACTGGAAATCTGAGAGTTGCATCATGGAATAGAGATAGAATATTACGTAAGTCGACGACGAAGTTCATGAGAGTTTTGAAATACTCTGAACTGAATGCTAAATTTGAGCCACCAACTTCGATTGCAATGATGCCCAAAACTTTATATTCTGGCAGACCACATTCCTGTTAGTATATTCTAGGAAAAGATGTGGAATAACAAACTTTGGACCATCACAAATATTTTCCTAGAGTTTTACGGAGAGGTAACAATGTTCTTACGTAGGCAACGCAATTTCTAATAGCAGATGATAAAATTCCACATATTAAACAAAGCCGGGAATTGAAGGTGTTGCTACGAGTCATTGGCGAGTAAACCACATCCATTTGAAATTTAGTGTAAAATTTACATAGGTATAGGTACTTTGAAGCGAATGTTCTAAATTACGAATGAGAAAGTTTAGACAAATTTGGATATCAATTAGTGAATTTCCAGTAGTATTTTTTAGTCGACGTTTATGTAAAGCATAAATTCAACGATGTGAACATTGTGAATTTTCGATTCAACACACAAAATGTTTGATCTAGTGACTTGAAAAATGTGATACAGTTGAATAATTTAGCATCCATTGCAATCTGGATAAATCATCTAAATTCAAAATGTATCGTTTAAATTCACATTTATTATAATCAACAATAAAGAGACATTGTAATTTATATTAATCACAGTTTATCCAACATCTATGACAACGTGCTTTGTAGATACGGCCTCTGGACAGTTGAAATCATAAATCAATTCGATATCCAACAAAATTATGAACTTGAAATGTCACACAATGATATACATACATAATTCAAATTCAATATAATCTATTAACTAATCATAATACTATTTCCATCTGCACTAATGTTGTCTATACAAGATAAGAATAATTTATGCAGACTACATACATTAGCATTACATGATGGTAGGTATTGATGCAATCATTATAATATGGTCTTGATATAAATTGTAGATTTTTCCTACCCACAGTGAATTTATTTTTATGGAAAATCGATGTATTTCAATAAATTGAACTGAACCACCTGCCACAGAGTACCTACTTGAATTGTTGTAAAATTAATATTTGATTTAACCAAAATAATTAATAACACTATTTTTATTTCAAACGTAAAATTAACACTACAGGCCAGGCTTCTATTTTTTTCACTACTTGCTTCCATTTCTGGCCGTCCACTGCTTTTGCTTTCCAATGATTTATTCCCGTTTTCTCCAAGCCACTCCTTACCTCCTCCATCCATCATTTCCTGGGTCATCCCCTTCTCTTTTTAACTCCTTCTCCTTCGGACAATACCTTCTTAACAATTATTTGTTCTGGTAGTTGGGTGATATCCTAGCCATCTGAATCTGTGGGCTCTGACTTGTTTTGTAATTGTAGGTTTGCTATCGTCTTCTTCTATTGCCCTATCCGATACGGACGTTGGCTATCATCATAGCTATGCGGATCTTATTGGCTGCGCAACGAAACAGTTCAGTAGACGTTGTTCCAAACCATTTTCGCAAGTTAGCCAGCCAAGAAATTCTTCTTCTCCCAGGCCCTCGTCGGCCATCAACTTTGCCTTGAATTATGTTTTGGAGAATTCTGTACTTGTTATTTCTCATGATATGGCCAAAATACTCTAATGTTCTGCGCTTCACAGTAAGCATGATTTCAGGCTCACATACCATTCTTCGGAGTATATCTTCGTTGCTATACAAATCATCTATCATCCATTTCCTTGTTTGTACGTCTTCGCCACATATCTCATTCTACTTTTATTCCTCCATAAACTTTTCTAAGGACTTTCCTTTCCCAAATTTGTAATGTTTTTTTCTGATTGCATAGTCATTGTCCATGTTTCTGATGCAACAGGTTTTATGATAGTTTCATACACACGTATTTTAGCAGTTCTTGAAATGTTTTTCTGTGTTCCTTTCATTGCCCTTTTATCTATTTCTTTATTTTCCTGACCCTTATTCGTTATTATCAACCGAAATATTTACTTCTTAATCCTTATTGGCAGTTTTAAATCTGATGATATCGTTTTTGTCTTTAAAGTTTGACAGCCTTACCATATATTTTGTTTTTCTTTCGTTTATTTTGAGTCCATATTTTTCAGCTTCTTCTACTAACCTTCTAAATACGTTGTCTAACTGTCTTCTAGTTCTTGCCAACAAAACTAAATCGTCTGCAAATGCTATACATTACTCTCTATGTTGGTAAATTATTCCAGATCTTCGGATATCATTTCTTCTAACTATAGCCTCCAGCCACAATATTAAACAGGTCCGTTGAAAGTAAATCAGCTTGTCTTAATCCACTTTTTACTTCAAACTCATTTGAGAAACTTCCATCCAGTAGAATTCTATTGTTTGACTTATATACCGTCAGGTTTATTAATTTAATTTATCTGGTACTTCTAACCATTTCAGCGCCTTATATATCTTCTTACGTGAAATTGAGTCATAGGCTTGCTTGAATTCAATGAAAAGGTTATGTAGACTTAGGTTCTGTTCGTGGGTATTAGTCTATATCATCTCTAAGGTAACATATAAAGACAAATTGTATGCTAAAACAAGAAATCACCTGTAGAGTAATAACGGAATACAGGGTGTCCAGGTACTCTACAAGTACCTATAGCTTAAGGTTGTATTTCTGATGCAATTTTTTGACGAAAATGCTTTTAATACCTATGTATATTCTCTTGGACTCTATAAATAAAGAAATAATAATTATTTGGTGGTATTAGGTTTAACAGATTTTATTAACTGTTTAGCTGACCGTTGCAATCGAAGATTAGGTCCAGATCTATGGTTACCGAGGTCACCTGACCCAGCAAATCTTAACTACTAACTTTGAAAGTACATGTTATGCATGATAATCTCAAATCATTTGTGTAGGAAGAGTTTTAAAGAAAGTATTTATGCATTAGGAGTAGTAATCTGTAACTGGAAAAATAGAAATTCTCTTTTTCATCGTTTTGTATAATTTCGTTGCAAAAACGCAGTTAGAAAATCGAACTCCCTTGCACCCTTCGGAAACGATAAGTATGTCTTCATCTCCTTGATAGGAAGATTATTTTCTCTGTTATTTTAGCAGCAAAACATGGATTGCGCAATACTGGAGATATTTGGAGATTACCGAATGCTAATGCTAGAACAACCTTCAAATTTCACTATAGCCATCATTATAAAGAACCTTCCACTCCAGGTGGTTATCTATATCATTGTTCTTCTTCTGCCATTGTTCCTTGCTTTATACTCTTCAGGGTAGGTGGATTTTCGGTGTTCTTACATGTTCAAGTATTTTGCCTCTTGTCTCTTCCACATAATTATGTAAATTTCTGCATCCATCATTTCTGGGATCTACGTCTGCCTCCTTCAATATTTTTGCTTCTCTTTAGCAACTTGTTTTCCACATTTCATTTTTGTGTTATACTCTGATTTGTTTAAATTATTTTGTTTCGGCTTCTGCATTCCCTAAATATTGTTGTACAATGTGTAATATAGGTTGAAGGTTTTCTTCCTCTAGTGATTTTTGTAGATGATGATAATTTATCAATTTATTTATTATTATAATTACTTACTTAACATCTCTCATTACACGACATTGTCTTCCTATCTTTATAGGTAAATTATTAAAACATATTATACTCAACAGACCCATCATCATTGTCTTTTCGGACAGACTGTATACCTACTGTACATATATTTTTACATGTATCTCGTTAAGGAATTAATATCCAAACAAGAAAACGCAGCTTGTAATTATCCCATAGAAGACAATAGACTCTAATCAAACGTATTTGTGGCGATTTATCACGCTGTAGGTACTCATTCACCTTGAATGTACCTTAGCATAATGATAATATAACAAAAGCTGCGCCCTGTTGTAACCCATTCAATTAGTACAATATTGATATTACGATACGCCTTCCGCTTCTTTTTTAACCTTTTCTTGTTGTCTTGGGGATTAGCAAGGAATGAAGAGCTTATCTCGACCAAACTGGCGACGATTACAGAATACGAAGTTGTGGTGGAATTTGTTTTATCTATTTCTTTTTTGTTTCTTAGTCGCTTCGAGAAGCGCCATTTAAAATCTTTGTTCTCAATGCTTGAGGATTTTCCCGTAAGTTTTTTCCATGTCTTTACAATATCCATTACACATTCAGTTCATAAATGTTTCTTATAAAAAGAGAATGCTGAAAAAAATATCAAACTATGTAAATGCTAATTGACAATGTCAATTAACTAGTTATATTCTTTTTAATTAAATTGTCATTATACATATCTACTACAATAATTGAACTATATGTTGACAATGAAATATGTTTATTTGAAGAGAAAAATATGCTCTTTTTAAGGCAAAAGTAAAATGCCAAGTACAGAACTAATGACTGTAAGTAGGTCATGTAGGACAAAAGAACCAGTAAAATAAATAATTTATCTTAAATATAGGTTGAGTTGTTCATTGGAAATATGGAAATGGATATATTCAAATTATTGAAGGCATATACATATAGGGGAAGGCCTAACTTACATACGTACATATAATGGAATGCATTTAACAATCTCTCCCAGCGCTAATTAAAATGAGATGCCATTAAACTATTCTTCGAACGGTAGTGGAGTGGAGAATTTGTGGTGAATTTGAAAAAGTCATTGAGCTAGGCTTGCTTGTAATTCCAGATACAGCTATAGCAGCTATTCCATAAGAAGGAGGTTGTTTTGGAATTGCTTGAATGTTTGCATAAATATATTCTATCTTCTATTCCCAGAAATAATATTATTGCTGCAACTGAAGTTGATATCTATAGAAATTTAGATTCTGTAAGACCTTCCTTCTTTAAAATGAATACCTAATTGATCTTGAAATATCAACTCGTGCATATTTACTCTTAGAATTAAAATTTAGGTCAGATTTTTTTTCCAACAGTAAGAGAGTATCGTGTAACATTAGTACAAAATAGAAATAATTAAGTTTTCCAACTTAGCAGTGATTTTTTTTGTTTTCTAGAGTCTTTATAAAAATATTGGCTTTGATAACATAATTCTGATTTCGATTTAAACTGATTGATGAATTAGTCATTGCTTATATAAATTAATATTATCCAGTATAGTTATTTATTTGATATTTGATTTGATTTGATTTATTTAAAAAACGCGTCATTATCAAGTAAGAATTATAGACTTTTAAAAAAAAAAACAATCTATGAATAATGAGAATAAACCTGAAATTTACAATTTCGAATAAAACAATCGAAAGAATTGCTTTCTAGGTTAACAGCTATATTACTTTTATTCATGTCAATAAATATGACAAACAAGTATAACAGTTTATCAGTTGATTACAATCAATTCCAATTTGAAATTATCGGAGATAGAAATTCACCTGTGACAGATCAACTGATCAGACAATAATGCTTGGGATTCTCAAGGGCGAGCCACAAATCCCTTCAATATGAAACTCATCTATTCAATTTCAATTTAACTTTTACAATAAATAATCAACTTATGGAAAGCGATCAATAAATTGATTTATATTGATACTATCTACATCTTTTGACTGAGGCATGAAAAGATTAATAATCTTCAATGAGCACTATTTGAGGTACATCTTTATTATACGATGAATAACATTTACCTGTCTCTATATATCTCCATTCTCCAATGAACGATGATATTGTCTATAAATATACGTATATAATAGCATATAAATGATAGCTAAGGATGTTTAATTATGGAATATGTACACAGTAAACAGAAACTATACATAAATGATCTCTAATATAAACACATTACTGAAGGATAATGGACATAATCATTTTTGGTATTTATATCTATGACTAAAAATAATTATCAAGAAGATCATATTACAGATTGGCTGATTACCAAATTACTGTTTGAGATCAAATATATCAGACTCATTTACAAAAGTAAATAAACCGAAACTTGTATGCAATCTACAAAAAAAATAATGTTTTAAAGGCACTCTTTGTTTTACCATTTTATAATAGGTAGGTATTAGACGTCCAGATTGCGCAGTTTTGTTCTCTGAGAATTACTGATAATGCTTGAGTATTGTGTACCTACGATTTTTATTGGAATTCTTATTGTGTTATTTCAGTAGCAACATAAAAGCTAAGCTATTGGTATTTTTCCTAATTTTGGATATTATAAGAAAAGTTATGGCTGAATCAATGACTTATAATGAATTTGGAGATTATATGAAAATACAAAAAATAAGATTAGATCTCAGAAGTCGAGAAGACTAAATAATAAAACCTCAAAATATTTGTTCCACTATCTTCTTGAAGTCCCTTCTCTAAAAAGCGTTGGCCACACCCTTTGCATAAATATATGGGACCTACAGACTATCGCCGTAACGAACAGCACTGTTTGAGTAGCTTGACTAGGGATTATTACCTACTCGTGGTAGGTTGCCATGTCTTCCCACGAGACGGTCACCTCATAGCTTAGTGAAAAATGTTCACGCCAAAGCCGGACCGGGATCTCATACACATACATGGCAATCGGTGACAAATTTTTATGTAATTAATTGTGATAAGTAATGTACAAATAAAATAGATCAATTCCAAATAATATTTAAATTTAGAATAGTATCTCTTTTAAAATAAACTTGGTTAATTACTTTTCTCGAAACTTTTTTTGATAATAGAATACCTACGTGCTCAATCAATATTTTCCATTCGAGTATAGATTGAGACGCAGTTACTGAAATTACATTGAGCCATATTATTGTGCCCTTTCAAAGCTTTAACTAGTACCTTCCATAAATATCACTTTATCCTTTTAATGGGACCATAAATAAATTTGTTATTAGCCTCTGGATTTCAAACGTGGATAATGTTTGCACTAAATCTAATTTTAATGATTCTAATATTAGAAGTTGTTTTAATTAGGCTATAAAAATTATTAGGTATAGTTGGTTTTATAACTTGGATATTTCACTCTCAATGATGGGATACCATTTGAACTTTTTGGTAAAATAAAGACATTTTGGAAACATTTGTACGTATCTTTCCCATCTTTAAACTTTGTCAATTTTATACGGTGATAAATAATATCAGTACCAACTTAGGATTCGGTGTTAAATCTAGAGTTATAAGGGTTTTCAATAAATATCTTCGTGTTAATGCTTTTACAAGATTTCAAAATTCTTGTTGTTTTGCAATAAAAACGTCACCGTAGATATTGCGGGTGTATCTATATTAAATCCAGTGTGTTGACTCTTAGAGAGGAATGTCATCAGCCGCAGTTTTTATTATTATGCTGGTATTGCACTGGTGAATCCACGTACCTACCTGCTTCAAAAACAACTATTATTGATTTGATTAACAACGTCTTAATTGGTGTATATATATAATAACTTCACACTTTCTTTAAGATTTAAACCGTACCGATGAGTACCTACTATTGCTATCCTTTTCTCGATTTTAACTATACTTATGTATATGTGTTTGCCAGCAACAGCAATTCCATAACAAATTACTGTTTGTCTACCACAACACAAAATTAAACTTTAAATTAACAACGTCTGACGTCTGACTATTGCGACATAACCATAGACGATCTTCCAGAAAGTACCTATATACCAGAGAACGAGACGTATATATACGCTCCATGCTAATAATGATCTTGGTTGAATGAGATTGAATGAGATAATTATAATTACCAATATTGGATCACACTTGGAGCTTAACAGGCGGCGAGATGTCTGCGATCTAAGTACGAATTCGAAATTTCAAGTCTCTAGACCGTATGGGGCCTGAGAAATCGCTGCGGAGTCCATTGATACAAGAACCGAAAGTAATAAAAACTATTTAAAAATAGAAGTTTGTTTATGTAGGTAGGTACAATGTACAATCATATTGTTTTAATATTCTATGAAATATTTCAATCATAAGTGATTCGACTCGACATTCTATGATTTTATAAAATGTTTTCCTATGAAGTGAATTTGAAATAAATCCTATATCTTAAAAAAATATTGTGATAGAGAAACTGTCCTACATTTACGTCAGTATACCTAAAGTGATTAGAAAAATAACATTTCTTCCAAAAATGAATATCTGCTAATCAGCTTGAATTTGAAAACAGAAAACTTTCATAACCAAATAATATGCCGATCTCAGTTTGATGCTTACACAGAAACTGGTAACTACTTTCTACAAGATGTTCATACCTTTTTAAGCACTAAGAATATATGGAAACTCTATTAAGAAAATATTATTTCTCCCTGCCACTTAAAGAATCACACTGGAGGTTTTGTATTGTAATCTTTCTTATCGACAGTCTTTGAATCTTTGAAGTACAAATATCAGATCATTTACTATCCATAAAACCGATTCAAATGTTAGTCTACTGTTGAAGCACATAAAAATTTTATGTCTCTGTACCAATCTGGGGGAAGCTGAATCTATGTGTAAATTGCAATCTCTACCTCCTCCATTCACATAATCTTCTCCCACTTTTTTGTCTCCCCGCGACGTACGAAGACACAGGAGAAATTATTATCCTTGATCGCATTTAGTATTTTGTATGGATTAGATTTCGTGGTCCAGTAGGCGCGTAGGTGTTGTTACTGGAACGACGTTCTCGGTTTTTCTTGCCGTGGTGTAGGTACGTTCGAAGTGCGTACGGCGTTTGTGATTTGTGAGTAGGTACCTATGTTTTTTGTGCTTGTGCAGAAGTTACCACACAATACAAGGTATTCACTTTGGTCGGGCAAGGTCAAGTGCTCCGTCTCAAGGATATTGGAATTATGTGTGATTTAATTCTTGTTATATGACAGGTGCGAATACTCTGTTATATAATTATTTGATATTTTTTATGATACAATTTTAAAGCATTTTTCGGTAATTGTCCCCGGCAGATATTAATCTATTTTAATAAATTCAAAACCTAATTTACGCTATTTGTGTTCCAGACAATCTGAAAACCTCCAAGAATAATTATTCTAAATTGTCATTATGACCTTTTCAGAAAGTGTTTTGGGAAAGATTTATGTCGAAAAGTAAAAATGTATATCTTTGCAAAGGTGTTTTTTTACTGCATAGAAACAGCGTATATTATTTCTTGAGAGGATTAATATCAATTTTGTTCTAAAAAACTATTATTAGCTTTTTTACTGGACAACAAGATACCTGTCCCATTTTCTATTACTACTCGAAATATATATTTGTCTGTAGTACCTATGAATGAGCTTTGAGTAAGTAAAGATTGTCAACCGTATGCATAAACAAATCTTCGGTCGTACTAGTTTGATAAGTTCAAATTTAATAATTACACAAAACTAGATGACCGTATCACTGTCGTATAGCATAAAATTAGGTACTCAAATTCTGATCCAAATTGTAGATTTTGTGGGGAAAATTGGAAAATTGAGTGAAAGACTTTATGATGCAGTTTTTCTAAAAGAAAGGGCTAATCATGCGAAAACCCTAAGTACAAAACCCTTTCCACACTAGCCCGATTCCAACTTGACCTCTTTTAATTTACTTTCCGACGACTTTTCAAATTTATAAAACAGATAATTTCCAATGCTATATTGAAAATTCTTTTAATTTAATTCGCTACATTTTTATATGACTTTGAATAAAATCATGTCGGAAACCACTCTGGATGCCAATTATAATTACTAAAAACAACAGCTTGTATTATTCGAATGAAAAACGAATGAAGATAAGGACTGCTTTCGGGATTAATTATTTTACAAAAGACAAGACTTTTCAATGATTTACTAAATTGAGTGCCTTATTTAATAGAAAAACACGATACCTGCATGACGAAACGGTGACTATAGTTCTTTCAAAAAACCTATCGCGTAGAAGTAGACAATTTATCTTAAAAGGCATGCAATATAATCAAATTCTCATTTAGATTCTATTTCACGTTTATTTCAATGCACAACGTCCTTTTATAACAAGTTACTATCGTATTCTAAAAAAAGCTAAGATCTTGATTTATTATTTCGCGGTCATGTCTATTGAACTTCATTACCTATTCTGTGGAAAGCGTAGGCGTGCACACATTTCTTTATTGTTATATTCACAACAATAATTGCTCTAGAAGGTGACGTTGAATTGTTTCAAGGATTATGATGGATTTGTAATTATAATTATACATTACGACTAGTTGTTGTTGTTGCAGCAGGTGTAGACTCTTTCGATTCTGTCCTCATGTCAATAAAATAGATTTATTAGGTAACAGTTCAAGCATTCTTTGTTCACATTTACCTAATGGTTATTTATGCTACTTGATAATGTATCATTATTGATTATTCAAAATAATAATGTAAATAAAATAATACCTACTAGACTCTAGACCGAACGCTCAGAATATACCTATGAGTTGAGATTGCATTTCTAATATAAAAAATTGGTAAAAGCCTTTACCCATGACTTCCCTCGACAAACCACCCCGCTTCGAGATGGAAACAACCTCGTCGCTTCTACCGTTCTTATATTGACAATTAATATTTTGGACACCCTGTATATATGATTAACGAGAACCCTTACATTGCGTCGCCGGTAGTCCTTCAATATGCATACCAAAATTTGTTGTCCTAGGTCAAGCCGTTATTGAGCTACACCGCCAACAGACTACAGACAGACAGACAGAACGACGGACTTGAGATACCATGATTTTCGTGATCTAGGAACCCCAAAACGTAAATATCAGCAAAAATCTCGAGGTCGATTTTTTACGTGAATACAATACTTCCCTTATTGAGGGAAGTAAAAATTTAAATTCAAAGCATTTTAAATTCAAAAATAAATTAGGTATGTTAAATAAAGTGCCTATGCCCAAACTATTATGTCATTGGGTTGCCTTTCTTATAAAAGTTTTAAATAATATATAAACCTTATTTTTTATTGTTTTAAAAGCATCACCACATAATTTAAAGCTGTATTTACACATTAGAAAATATCAAGTTATAATTGTGAAATGGTTACGTAGGAGTAAAATAAAAAATTTAAGAATATTCCTTACATTACATTCTCGTAAGTCATATTGAAGGAAGTTTCGATGCAGTAAATGAGCATTTTGTAACAATCACAGTATTGTTCATTTATGTTATTTAATTATTGTCTATCATCAATATTGCATTTTAAAGAACTATTAAAAGTGTTCAATGCGCGAATCAGATTCCTTGTAATATTTTTAAAGGGACTTGGCTAAGTATATATTCGCTCCGTACAATTCCTAAGGAACTCTGTGATAAAATTTGGTAGAAAGAACTAGCTAAGAAATTCGATATATATATATAATCCATTTAACGCAAGGATATGATTATTTTTACGTAGACTTCATTATAATACTATAAAACTAATTATTTATCTTAAAGTGATAAAAACGAGGATAAAAATAATTATATCATTTTGTTGTTCAAAGTGTACAGAAAAGTTTATAATTGGACAAACTAACTTAAAATTTGATACATTCTACATTAAACCTTACTGGACATGATATAGCATGTCATCATTTATTTTCAATTTTCTGTACCTATTATTTCTAAGGAAAAATTAACTGCGAATTTACACATAGAAAGGTAACTTAATGAAATAAACTTTCAACCATCCCTCCGATCTTATAAAGGGTATACTTCAAAAATATGAAAAGTAAAACTTCAGTTGTCTCAAAGATGGATAATATTTTTGTTGCCTTACTCATATAAAATCATGATTAAAAAAATAGTTCACATCTGTATGTCTAATGAAAAATTTCCCTACCATTTATATCTATATCCACATAATAACTGTATATGACCTCAAGAGCGAGTTTCTCGTCAAATGACTACCATATAAACATATAAACCTACCTATAATATATTATATATTCACTTACATATCGTTGAGTACTTTCGAATCCCTTTATGGTAACAATAACTACTCGATTGTAGCTTGACCGACATCGTATATATTATTAATTTTCCTGTCATGTGTGGGAGACTCAAGATCTTTTAAGCACGTGCAGATTTCTTGAACCTACGTTTATCTTTAAACGTTTGTTAGACAAATATAATTTTTACATTTGGAGCGGCATCTATGATAATCTTGTACCTCTAATTAATGATTCTTTAATTTGTTGAATTATGTGTGGGCAGGTAATTTCCTATCCAATGAATGCTTTAGACTTTGATGAATTAAGTTTATCTTCCTTATTATCATTTTTTTTCTTCATCATAAGTTTCGGCGTTCTTGGTATGTATAGTGGAACATAATATGAGATGATGTTAATAAACAACTAATTTAAAGGCTTTTTACAATTGATTTTTGACAAGATAAATGTAATAAATAACTGTTGATAACTACCTGCAAAGTAGGTAATATTAATTCTGGTACTGGTAATTTTGAAATTGTGCAGTTATATATAGAAAGAAGATATTTAGGCACAAACTTTAAATGTGCCAGTACCAAAAGAATTAAATTATTTCGTACTAGCAGGTGTCCGCAACTTCCTACGCGGAGAATTATTAATATACAAATGACCAGTCTCTTTTGCAATTCTCTAACTGGTGCCTTTCCGATAGATCTTCTTCTTCTTTGAGTAAAATATAATAAACTTCTCACTTCTGAATTCAAAATACTCAATCAAATCAAACTTGGTTAATAGATGCACCTAAATAGTACCTTGTATAAACAACAAAAGACAATTCCAAAAAAGTCCGTTTAAATAGTTGGAATTTTAAGCCATAAACAACATTTCATCTGCTCAGACTCTTTTGACTTGAGCATTGATTAAAAACATTAGTCTATGTTCTTCATTAAGGTTGCGTTTGGAGGAAAAGAGATAGGTATTGTCGGTGCTATAAAATATAGCTATAGCTGTAGCGCTGGCCAGTTTCATTTCTAGCACCAAAAATAGATATTTCCCACCAAACGCACTCACGTTAAGGCTATCTACATATCAAAAGTTATCTTGATTGGTTTGGCCCCTGCTTTGATGAAATCCCTTCTGATGTACATAGTGTTATTTATTCATATTCAGTATTAAAAAAAAGTTTTCCTATTTCTTAACCCATATAACAAAAATGTTGTAAAGTGCAGCCTGAGCGTATAGGACCCTATATGCATAATATATTTTATAATTCTCATATCAATAGAGCCAGTTTTTTTCTATATGTCGTATTAGCCAGAACAAAACCTTATATATAAATGTCTTAAATTTGTGCATATTCTCATTTTCACGCTGGATCCGGATTCGTAATTGCTTATACAGTTGAAGATTCGCAAAGCGACAGTAAACTGAACAGCTTTCTGTTGTATGGCACACAGGTTGGCTTCTGCTTTTTCTTCAAATTGTGGACCTCTCTGCTAGAAGTACATTCTATCAAAATTTGGCATTATCTCGAATTGAATATTTTTAAACGCATCTTTTGTTGAGGCTAAATTGTCAGCCTGACGTTTACAGCCGTCACATACAGAGTACTCTCTCATTTCACATTATATCCCTTAAATATGCTGTTAACGTTGGGATATTGAAATTAGTAATATATAAAAAGTAGCTTAAATTGTAGGAATGTACAATAGGTATAATGATGATATCAGATTTACCTATCTGCATTCATTCCTAAAATATTCTCAATAAACTCATTTAATATTTTTCGCCCTTTATATGCAAAATTTTGCAAAACTCCCACCTATAAAGTGCCTACCTAATAATTTTCAGCTTTATAGGTCAAGCAGTTTGTGAGATTTCGTGTCTAAAGACTTATGTTTAATATTGAGTGAGTTTTCGCTTTTATACATAAACAATATACATATATGCCTAGATAGATTCTCCAGTACATAATCTAATAAAATCTGTTTTTGTAAGAAGTTATCTATTTCATATTATTGAGTGTTTTATTGGTCTTGAAATATGAGCTATATGCAGCAGCAAACATTTTCTATATAACTCACTCTGAAAATCTTGTCGGAATTTCTTTCAACCTCTATATACAATTTACAAAACAATTTTAGATTTTTTCGGAAAGTACTTGATTGAGTTCTAAATGTTTCATATGGATTTTTTTTAATGAAAATGAGAAATGCAAAATGCAGTCATTCAAAAATCATAAAATCGAATTGTATATTACCTCGTCTTAAGGAAAGCTAACATTCAAGAAATCATAAATTGATGACTACCCTTATAAGTGCGAAAAAAACAAAATATTGATTATTTTGACTATTTATCATTTGATTCATGGTTTGTGAAATTATGCATTTCGATAAACCATTTGATTTTTTATTTCATTAATGACGTTGCCTGTTGAGAATTTTAGACTCATTTTAGCTGTAAATATGTTTTAACCCAGTATTTTCTATTTCTAAAAAAATCAGAATTGTCCCTTAGCGTTTCCATATTATGGCTCCTGTAGGTACGGTCCATATCATGAAGCTGTGAATTTTTCAACAAACCGCATCCTTGATCTTTATAAAATCAATATGACAATGTCCCTTCTGAATTTCTGAAAAAACCTCTTATAAAAGATTTGAATACATTATTAAAAAATGTATGAATAAAATTTCCCTTCATGATTTAGTATAAAGTCTGAAGATATTAAAATATATCAAATGCGTGGGTTCATTTAAGCTGTACTCAATTCATTCACTGTGAAATCATTTTGACGAGTCCTAAACTGGTGTGATATTTAAAAATAAACCGTTACTAAATTGATACTCATCTGTTTTATTAATAAATGGCAAAAACCACAACTAAAATTGATGTATAATTGTAAGTGAAGGACATCATCAGTATTTGAATTTCAGTCCAAGACAGTTTTAATTGGATTTATTATCATATTTTGGTATAATGTGTGGATTTCAATGTGACTGAATATGATCATTATTTTCATCTTAATTTAAATGTTTTAACAGATTGAGAAATTCGCAAACAATCATTACAACGTTGGAGAAATCGTTATGATGTAAACATCTTAAATACAAAAAATGATACTCGCTTCAATCTTAACATACTTAGGTAACGTAAAATGTTAGAAGGTAAATCGCGTTTTTATTCTCATAAATAATAACTCTATAATAATACAAAATTATATCTTAATTCACTTACTGTACAAGATCTTCATCATTAATCTTACTTAATGCTTAAACCAATTATATAAGCGGTTACAAAGAACAAAAACCAAATAGTTTCTAACTACCTTATAATTGCGAACTGTGCCCGAAGACCTTGTTAGTTCCCACGAGGCTGCACCTACAAGATAGAAAAAATGAGAATTACAAATAAAAATATTCGCACATTTATTTACAGACATTAAAGAAAGCCGCTGTCTTTGTCAAACAAAATACAATAATAACAATGAATAGGTATTATAGAAAATAACTCTGACCTAGGGCTATTTAAAAACTGAAAAACACTAGATCTCTGTCGGTCGTACACAACGAGCCGACGTACATTGGTTATTTTATTATGCATAATAAGTTATTTTATTACAGCACTAGCTCGTCTAATTTGCAAGAAAGAGCCGACAAATGTATTTAAATAAATTATTATGGATATATTTGCGCACGATTCTGGAATCCAAAATTAAGTTTGTGGATGCGTGAAGGCTGTATTTGGCATAAAATTACTTAATTTGATTAATACGAATATGTGTTGTGTTCACTTATACGACTTTCTTACCACTTTCATACAAATGTCACTAAGACTATTCATTTTCTCATGATTTTGTAAAGCAGTTGTGTTTTCTTGAAAGATGCCAAGTATGAAAATCTTCCGATCGACTCGTGTGACCGGAAAGTAGTAAATATTAAGAAGAGGCTTACAGCCGTATTCATAATCAAATCTTAGTTCGGTTCTATACTGCGTTTTACACTGAGAATTTAATGTGGCCGGGTATAGGAAATGTGTTTAAACTAGGAAAACGGCATACAGTGTTGCCGTTCTTTAATTTTATCAGTAATATTTTCTTCTGTAATTTTGAAATTGATTGTTTATTATTATTAAATTATTATTGAACATAAACATTTTTTGATCAAATTTAAACCTAAGCAGCAAAATTTGCCTGAGACACGACCTGATGGTTGGTCAAGCCCTGCATAACAACGCTTTGGCAACGATGGGATCTCTAAGACGTCACGGGGTGTTCTCTGTTGGAAACACACTATTGAGACAATTAAATTAGCATGCGACATCTGCGGTCAGTTTAGGAACTATCGCTACAACCGAAAAAAATCGCTTTTTTCCTATTAATCATTTGTCGCTAGTAGCGTCAAATTTTAATTCGGAACACTAGTGCCGCCATTCCCGCGTTGGTGTTTGATATCATCGTTACCATATTAACTGAAAAACAAACTAAACTAGTACTTAGGTACGTATCTAAGATTTGATTATGAATATCGCTGTAAGTGTACGAAAAGTTCAAGTGTAGGAGCATTTTTAATTTTTCAATACGCTATGCTTTAGTTAAGTTCCAATGGAAACTAATTTTCACAATTCACAATTTACAATTCAAGTTGAAATGGTGATAAAATATATGTCTACTATTGAGAAATCGACTAATGTCTTCAAATTCTTTATTATAACATAAATTCGTTAATTACGCTCATTAGATGTATATACCTACGTATACATACTTTATAGTATAATTGTTGTCATCCAGAACCAAGTCGGCTTGATTGTAATTATTACTATTAGAATCCTATTAAACGAGATTATCCAATTTAACTCATTCCCTCAAGTTCCGTATAGGTGCGCTCGCCTTTCAACTCTCTGTAGCTATAAAGACTTTTTGCGCTTCGTTAGTTGAAAATTATGATGTGTTTCACCTCGTTATCCTAATTGCAATCAGCACACAACTCATAATCAATTATCTAGTAGCTAGTTGATGACGTTTATATTTCTTCAAATTGTGTGCCCTGTTATTAATAATGGCTGGATCCTGACCAGAAGTTCTCTTTGACCTAGTTTTGAGTGTACTCATAGGTAATTGAGATAGAGACTGGTGCAGTTTATTCCATTATATTTCAAGCTTTTTTACTAGACTCAATTTTAATTGTTTTCGCTCATAGAAACTCCAGGATCTTATTAATAATACAAAAAGGGTTTTCCTTCAAATGACTCGTACGAACCTTACTTAAATATGCTAAATAAGCTTTACCGTTTTCTCTACTATTCAACTGAATATAGAATAGAATAGAATATAGAATTGGAAAGCATTAAGAAACGCTTAAAATCAGTTTTCCTTAATTTCTCAATCAAAACTACATCCTTAAGCCAATTCGACATGAACACTTGGCAAATTCAAAATATTTTTCTTGTATTCCAAGCTTTATTGGCTTCTGTAGGATTAAGCATATATTATATGAAGTGCAGTTTGCTTCTTGTATAATGATATAAGTGTACCTGCAATAAATTCAGATTAAAATATGTTTTGTCTTTAATATTATCATATTCTATTACTTCATAAGTAATATTTTGCAATTTATTTTCTTTTATAATTTTGTATTTCAATTAAAAATAAGATGCAAATATATTCATCACTCGTATAAAAAATTCAATACACCTTGATTGAAATAATCTGTATCCAGTTTACTTCTATATATACATATGTATATAAAATGTAACAAGATTCAAGATTTATTAGGCTCAGTCTCAGTTAACCTAACAGACAGTTTCCTCTTTGATGTTAAAGAAGCTCACGTTAATACTTCATAATACGATTAAAATAAAAGTATCGTGTAGCCGTAGCCCATTTCTGCGATTTAATCTTGAAGACACGTATAAAGTTTAACGAATATTTGTTCAGATATTATCTACATTATAATAGATTTGCTTCAGAGCATATTAAAGTCCTACAAATTCACATAAAACGTAAAATTACATGAAATTTTTAAATAAAGGGACCATTTTACCAGTAATCACCAATGTAATTCGCAGTGTCTTTTTTGTTATTCTAATGCAGTTTTCTAGGATCGAACCTTCAACAACTATTTATATTGCATAGGAAAAGGGGACTTGAAAATATAATTGCCGGATATCATCGATGGCATACATTTCATCTACGTCAATAAATCTATGAATTATCTACGAGCATATTGATTTATAGTAGAATAATAAAGTGCTGCATGTACTTTGTATTAAAAGTTTTTAAATTTATAGGAATTCTGAGATATGAATATTCGATAGCTAGGTACAGGGACATCCCAGAAAATACCAAATTTGTTGGCGAACAGGCAAAACACTTTTTAAATAGTAATATTATAAATACCTTCAAAAGCTAGGCACGATTTCATTAGATGTTGCAGTAAATAGTATGAAAGGACAATAGGTACATAAGAGATGGTGTATCAGCTATAGAAGATTATTTGCACCAACTTAATTTTTTTGTGATTCCTACATTATGTCTTTTTAATTTTTATTGCAACATGTAATGAAGTCGGTCCTATTTTTTTCAGTTACTAATTTTACTTTTTTTTGATCTTGTTTAACAATAATTATTCATTTTTGATACGTTTCATCAATAAAGTCACTACTCAAATATGTAATTATTATTTTCTTAATAAATCTGCAAGAATGAACAATTTATGTTGTTTTCTATTTCTTGTTCAAGTTCACTATTGAACAAGAAATAAAAAAGTGGCATTATAGCCAGGTTTATAGGTTTCCAAAATAAGTATGACAAAGAATGTTGTACCTTTTCTGAGCCATAACACCAAAACCGTCAGATTTATTGAAACATTTTCAAGTACAAATAATTAAGCAAATTATGTGATCTATAAAGTGAACATAAGAAAATTTCAATAAAAAAAATGCACACAGTTCTTCTTTTCCGAAGTCGGTCAAAAATTGGTGTATATTAGGGTTACGCACATAAAAGAGCCCTTTAATATTGCAAATATTCTCCAGATTTTCCCTCCCTAATTTCATATTATATCTACTATAGGCATTTCGCATTTAGACTCAATGGTTGAAGTATTAGATTCGTAGTCACTTCAAACATTTTCGAGCTATTTTATTTCTTACTCTATAAGAAATTCTTTTTTAAAGTTGATATTTTCTCACAACTAAAGTTTTCTTTGATAAAGTATGTAAAATATGAATGCTTAGAACTCTCGAGAATTAGTACCAAATACTAGAACTTACCGCAATTTTTTATTTTCTCAACTGAACTGTTTGTTAAAATTACCCATGTATTTATTTTGTACCTACCTAAAGCAGAGAATCATCAGAAATACCTTCGTATTCTTAGAAAATACAACTTATTATAATATGAGCATTTTGTTGATTATTTTTGTCAATTGATACATGAAATTATCTTGTCCTTTATCGAAATTTGATAACTTTGAAACGTAATCGCTACGCTGATATTAAGATGAGAAACTAAGCATAATAAAATATAGGCATTGATCTGTATTTATAAATGACTCAAACAATATGGGAAAGTGTTATTGTAAATATTTATTAATATTTGGCAATCAATGAATATTCTTTTGTAGCAAGTAATTTTTCCAATGTACAGTTTGCTAGTGTAAGAAATCTTCATTAAAATCATTGTTTCCATCCCCATTAAATAAAATTTAATATTCTCTCATTTTAAATTAGAATATTTTATTCCAGACGACGTCAACCATACATTTGGACCACTAGACGGCAGCATATACGCTACAATTACCAAAAAACCGGAACTGTCTCCGGGTGCTGTTTCTAGTCCTTTGACTGTGTCAATGGACAGCGGCATATCTTCAGCAGGTGAATATTATAAACTACAGTCAATTAATCTCCTACATTTAAATGAATATATTTTATACAACCTGTTGCCCACAACTACATCCGCGAACAAACAGGCTTACGACACCACTTACTCCGGAAAATCGAGTTTACTGTAATGGTCAAATTTAATTGTCATTGTTAAGATATATTTCATAGACGATCTCTATTTGGTGGCATGATGGGAGTGGAACAGATACTTTTAATATTGAGGAGATTCTATTTTAGTATTTTCTTCGAGTACCTACCTAGTCAATATCAATAAATTACTATATATACTTAGTTACATTTGCTTCTGTCAATGAAATAAATGTCTGACAGCTTATTTATACTGCATAGAGTGACGTAGACGCATCGATGAAATAAGCCATAAATGTTCAATTGTTGCATATTTCTCCAATTTTGATTATGTATTTTATCTTTTGCCCATGTCACACACGATACAGGCACTTACCTGAACTTACATTCGTATTCCAAAATTTCACAGGCCATCACCAACACGCCAACACGACCGCCTCCGGCTCGCCGCCACCCACCGCCCAGCCGTCCCCCCTGACGCCCGAGGAGCAGCATCGCGAACTGGACGAGCTCCTCTCCGACATGATGCTCACCGTCCAGTCCATACCCGATAGACCTACGGCGAGGTCGTCTTCGTCCTCCTCGTCACAGCACCAACAGCATCGACACGCCTCGACATCATCGTCGACAGGCGACTTTTTGGGCGCCACCGAGCTCGACGGTGTGCGTTTCATCGACGACGAAGACGAGAAAGGGATACCCTATCACGCCCGGCAGACCAGCCAGCCCTTCAGGTGAGCCAAGGACAACACAGTGGGGTCTATGCTAACTGCTAACAAGTATCACCACAAAATCTAACATTATTTACCTACTTCATGTGATCTTATAACAAGGCAAATTATGCTTTATTTGAGCAAAAAAATTCAGTGTATCTTGCCAGCACCAAGTTACGAGTAACCAGACATAATTCATCTTCCAACAATATTCCTTTCCGACACATAATTTTTATTTCTTTTAAATGATCCTTTGAAAATTTGTATTTTCTGTCTGCTCTAAAAGACCTAAAAATATACTAAATGATTATACTGAATTGGGCTATAAATTCCTAAATTATTGGCCTTTGAACCATCAGACTCAGTATATACCTTCTTGCTCTAAAATAATATGAATTTTTCTGGAAGGCATTCAGGCTTCGCTAATCAAAGTTTTTATATTACCTATTGAGAATGAGCAGAAATAAAAAAATACCCCATCTGAGATTTTTATTGTATATTTAAACTAAAAAAACAAACCTGAAAATGAAAAAGCAGTGGGAGGTTGGAAGAAAAACTTCAAGAAAATAATTTGAAAAAAGTCTAAATGTTTGGAAAAGATACAGAATATTAGTTTAAAGGACAAGCTAAGTGAAAATCCTAAGTACTTGAACCTCTCCACATGACCCCAACTCAACATTGACCATGTTTTTACTTATACGAGTACATACATCTTTTTCAGTTACGGTGTCAACGCCAACATGATCAACGAAACCAAGGGCCTGAACAGTCCTAGCTTGGTGCGCAAGGCCAGCATCAACAAGAGTTCCGGTGACACTTTACGCAAAGTTCAAACTCAAGTGTACCCGGACTTCTCGAATTCCACCAAATCTGTGCCAAATTTTTCTCACAAATCCCTAAACAACAACAATAATAATAACAACAACTCCCTGTACAAATCGTACCAACATTCCGACACTTATGGTAGCACGACTACCAGGAAACACGATCCCATCGATGACATATTCACTGCAAGTGCCAGACAAGCGCACCAACATCAACAGCCTATAAAAAGGGAGTTCAGGGAGGAGTACTACAGGGAAGACGTTAAGCGATACGATCCATTGAAAAGGAGCTTGACAGAAGGTACAATCAGGAGAAGTCCAGAGAAGCTGTATAATAAGAGTCCAATTGTGACCAGTCCATATTCGGATTCGGAGAGCTTATCACCACCAGGGCAATTTAGAAATACTACAAAGTCACCAGAGTTTCATGAAACGTAAGTAAATTTGTCCTAATATTATTTATATGTTACCCTGCAGGTGATATTATATTAATAAATGATCAAAAAACTAGTTTCGAAAACTAGTTTCTTCTATAATACTACGTTGAAAAGGTATAAAATTTATTCGGTGATTTGGCCTTGTTATTGACTTCTCTATGATATTTTTAACCTTGAATCAGATATTATGTTGTATATATTTGTGGGTGTTGAATATTTATAGAATCCGATATTTTCATTTGAAATGCCAATATGCCAAGTCCTACACATATATAAAATCTCCTCGTTCGTTTGATCAATATAAAATTGATATTTAATTAAATAATAACTTAAGTCGATAAATCTTTTTTTGTTCTATTATTATGTATCTACCTACATAAGTTTACTAACATCAAAATTGAATTCTCTGAATATCTTAACATCACTCAAAACAATTAAGTATGTGCATACAAGTATTTTATTTGTAATTTCTAGTATGGACTCCACAACCAAATCTGTTGCTTTCATTCAAATAATACCTAATCTATTTATAGATGTTTGTTTGACGTATTTATATGAAACTAAGATTGAATTACTACTGTTTCTTCGCTGTTCGAAAAATTAATTCAAGCTGCACGTTTATTTTAATGTAGTAGCACCAAACATTACAATAAATATTTTTTACAAAAAAATGGACCGACGTTATTAGTTGGTGCACTGAAAAATACGAAATAATATTAATTCTAATGGTGCTGTTACTTTTGAGGTTGTGCAGTTGTAGTTTGATTGATAACTTCTGGCACCAACTTCACAAGTACCAGCACCAATAGAATTAAAATTATTTTATATTTTTCAGTGCACCAACTAAAAAGGTCGGTGCAATTTGTTTTAAAAAATATTTATTTCACAATTTTGAGTGTAACATTAGTCACAAAAATTGTTGAACGTTCACTAATACCAAAGAAGATAGTACTTATACTATTACCCACGTATATTCTGTACTTGTTATTAAGCAGAAATTTCAGAACATGGCTACGGAAACACGCATAAGTATTTTAGATTTAACCATTTTCCACCGCTTAACTCGAAAACCGTAACTCTAAGAAAAAAATGTTTATTATAAATGTTGCTACGAATATTATTGTCTTTCATGTCGTACCAAGAGATTTTCAGTTTTCGAAAGAAATCGCCCCTTCCACATTACATAAATACATATATGTGAGATTTTAACATAAATGTAGCTTTAAAACCGTAATTCTTTTGAAAAAATGTTCAATTTAAACGTTTCCGGATATTGTCCTATCTTTAATTCTGGCATCTCGAATTTTCAGTTTTCGAGAAAATTTGCGGAGGGATAGAGATATCAGATTTGAGTTTTTGCGTATATATGACCATTTCTCAAGTCTCATCTTTCAAATTAATCAAAATTGGCGTAGGTTTACTATATACAACGCGCGAACAAACAAATAAAAAATAATAAAAAAAGCAGACAGTCGAATTGTAGACCTCCATTCTGGGTTCGCCGGTCAAAAATATAGAAAACAGGGTAAATTGTGTCTTGATTCGGACAATCAGACGCAGAAAATAAGAGGCACATATATATTACTGCATAGCCTTTAATATCTTATTGATACACGTCAGGTCAATCATACCCAAATCATTTAAAATATGAAAGTAAATATCCAAAACAACACTGGAAATGATCAAATTTCAAAACCAAGAAGAACATCTTTAGTCGACTCAAACCAGATGTATTACGTCACTAGTGAGTTGCTAGGCCTGAGATTTTCAGCGTTTTCAATTCGTAAAATTGAACCTGCTGCCTCATTCTGTAAGCATTCGAATTGGAGCTGTAAATGTTGCTGGCTAACCAAAGACGATTATCTACGGTAGTGTGTTCTGGCGTTCTGCTTAATTAGAATCCGTTGTTTAATAGGTTATGATAATCTTTGTCACATTCAACGTTCAAAATATTTGACATATGCTGATTTCGAGATACAAACCCAACAAACATTCTGTTGACCAAATATAAAATTTCTAATACATGACTGCTGCGTTTGAAAGTTTAGCTAGTTTCGATTGACTTCGATGAACACAACGCTTGTTGTGTTTTGTATCACGAAATCAACATGAAACCGATAAATTTCAAAAACAATCTTGTTTACCTACATTATCAATGGCAAATGACGATGTAAGGTCAATAAAAAAATCCCTATATTATGGTGCCGTTATCACATTGATCAAATAGACTAGTTATACATACTTAACCCTTCGGAACACGCTCTTATTTTTGTTGTTGAATATAAATCAAAATTAAAAGCCAGAAGTAGGCTACAAAATTATATTTGTCAATAAATATCATAAATTTCCATACTAACTTTTTTACAGTTTTGAAAGTAACATGAAGAAATGTCAAGGTACTCTTAACACTGCTTATCCTACTTTTTATAAAATTGAACATTTTTCGACGAACCCCGAACGGAGAATTTATACAATGTTCACGCGTTGTGTATAGTAAACGTACTCCGATTTTGATTAATTTGAAAGAGGCTTGAGAAATAGTCCCATATTCAAAAAAACGCTAATCAGAAACCTCCTTTCCTCCGAAAACCGCCCTCGAAGGGGATGAAGGGGGCAAATTTTCTCGAAAATCGAAAATCTGAGATGGTATAATTATTAAATATAGGACAATATCCGGAACCGTTTAAATTGAACATTTTTTCAAAAGATTGACGGTTTTCGAGTTAGAGACAAATATGTGTATATTTGCAATGTGGAGAGGGTGGTTTCTTTCGAAAATTGAAAATCTGTGGGTACTACATAAAAGACCTAATTATCTGTAGCAACATTTATACTGAACATTTTTAAGGTTTTCGAGTTACAGAGGTGGTAAAATGGTAACATCTAAAATACTTATGCGTATTTCCGCAGCGACGTTTTGAGATCTCTATAATAACAACTACAAGCAAAAAATATATTTGGATAATAGGATAAGTACTGTCTTCATTGGTATTAGTGAACGTTCAAAGATTTTCGTGACTAATGTGACTAATGTCACTCAAAAATGTGAAATAAATATTTTTTACAAAAAATTGGACCGACGTTATTAGTTGGTGCACTGAAAAATTCAAAATAATATTTATTCTATTGGCGCTGGTACTTGGAAGTTGGTGCCAAAAGCTATCAATCTAACTGCAACTGCATAACTTCAAAAGTAACAGCACCAATAGAATTAATATTATTTTGTATTTTTCATTACACCAACTAGTAACGTCGGTCCAATTTTCCATTTTCTTGTAAAAAATATTTGTTCTTATTAAGAACAGTACATCCTAGTGTTACAGCTACTGAGGATGAGATATAGCCTATGTTCAACTCCATGATTTAATGATAATCATGAATGGCTGATCTCTAAGATCAGGTAGTTTTCAAGAAGTTTTTTCTGCTATGAAATATGAATATCAACTAAATTGTAATGGGATCGATTTTCTGAAATTGTAATTTTGACTAATCTCCACGTTTCAGGGTACCTAGACATATAAAATGGTTTACATATTGAGTTTTGGCGACCTTTGAAAATTTTAAACAAATTACAAAAACATTGTCAAAGATTTAAAGAAACAAAATTCAGTATACGGTAGGGTAGAAATTCCACTCGTATCCATTTACAGGGTAATTCGTAGTTTTTACCTCGAAGGCAACACACTCTTTCTGCAGGCTATTTTTTCAAGCATGCATCATGCAAAAATTTCTGAATGGGTTTTAATGGAACATGATAATCCATTTTGGGTTCTGTCTAGGGATTCTTTAATTTCGATATCTCAACTTATTCGCGAGAAAAATATTTATACCTATGTTGTCAAAATTATCATATATTTCCGCGGGGAGCTCTCGTGAAAAATTTGTATAGACATTTGATTTATGTGGTATATCACACTGCAAAGCCGCAAAGCGCGGCTAAAGTCTTGTGATAAAACGATCAATTATACTTCAAACTTACAAACAAATATTTCTTATACATATTCCGTGCTTGTGCTGAGCTTAGTTTAAAACAAACTCCTCTTGGGAAAAAACAGATGGTTAATCCGCCTGCTCCCAAAACACTGATGAGGTAACTAAAAAATAATTCCACATTCCTCGGTTTGTTTAACATTCCCGAAACAGTGTGTGGAATAAAATAAACCAAGACTCTCTAGCTCAAGCAACATCTAGAGAAATTATTCTAGAATTCTGGTGCACAAGATTTATCCCGCTCTCTTTTTCTGTTAACTCATTATATTAATAGCTTTCCGAAGCGCCAAGGCTCTTTGCAGCAATGTTTACAACATGCAAAAAACACAAACACATCAAAATGAACAGTGTATCCACAGCATGGTTCGCCTTGCCAATAAATTATGAATTGAATGGATATCTGGCACGAAAAAACGTCGTGAATCAACTTCTTAGCTTCTTAGAGAGGCGCTTATACTAGTGAAAGCAAATAAACGTTTTGAGCCATTTGTTTTCTTAGTGGATTTTATATTAAAGATATGAGTTTAGAAATAGCTAAATTAGATGATGATTCATTTACCAAAAATAGACATCGAAAGAATCTTTTTCCACTGACGAATATTCTCTTTTAATTTGGGCAATCAATCAAATATATATATTAATTTGATACTATCACTGGTTATAATTTGAGTGTCAAAGCTTCATAAACTGTTGAAATGTTTGTTGGCGAATAAACTTTTGAGAAGGTTAGTTTATTATTCTTATTGCTATTTGATTACTTTAAATATATATCAACAAGTCCTCTAAAAGCACAAATAAGAGCGTATTTCACAATCTATCTCTTGTTTGTGTTTTCTTCAAATTTAAAATAAATTAACGTCTTCACAATAAATGTTGAAATACATTATTACCGAAAGCAATCCAGGTAAAACATTTATAAAATTAAAATTAATAATTTCGAAGATTTATCTGGACACAGAAAAAATTCTAAAGAATTTAATTTAATGGATAATTCATATTCTTTCAATCTATATAATTTTTCAATTCTATATCAATGCTAGGACTTTTAGTTTTATTGAACGTACTGTCCATTACCTTGTTTTACATATTTTTAAAGATATAATTTTGTTCAGAAATTCTGGTTTGTTTTTCATTTCTACACAATCTTGCGAATAAAAGATTGATGCCTTATTTATATCCTAAATTTGCTAAAAGCTCCACTTGTGCGTTGTAAACTGATTTACGGTTCAAGAGCTATAGCTCCACCGCATTCCTTCTATCTCTCTGAGGGTCGTAATTACCTCTTACATGTATTTTTAATGGTTGCCATTTCGCAAATATACAAGATGTTTCTAACAATTATATCATCATCGAATGAGGTGAATATTTAGATTCTTCTAATAAATACTTACCCTATCCAAGGAAATTTAGGATGTTGTAGTTTAGAAAAGAAAAGTGCTTTCCAAAGAGTAGCAGTCAATGGAACTAAATCATTGAATGTAATAATCATGGTTCACAGTTTCTTATGTAGAAGCAGCTTTATATCTACTGTCAGTTATGAAATCATTTATTTCAAATATATTCAAAAGAGAATTAAGATTACCTTGATAAAGTAGTTGACGTCATCTCACGTACCTCGACTAACATACATCTGCATTTCTGTTACAAATAAAGTCATCCCGAGAGTGACAAACAAGACAAGACGGTGGACATACATCTGCATAAATCTGTCGCAAGTTCGGTGGCATAAAAGACAACACAAAGAAGAAGACCAGAATGATTCAGAACTGTACTCGATGACATGAATGTACCTCTACAAAGCAACAGCAAAATTGGTCATGCGAGTCTCGAGTATGTATTTGTTAGCTTATAGGCCAGGTTACAGAGATTTTGATACATACATGATAATTGTTATAAGAATTTTAATTGAGTGATAATTTAGAAAGAGCTCATTAAGCAGAATGAAATTTTCATCAAGGAAATAAAATTCCTGTTAGAAAAAGTTATTGATGCTTTTATGTGAAAGAACAAAAACCATAGCTATATTTCAAGAACTATTAAAGTAATCATGGTAATAAAATGTGAAAATTCATTGACATTTAAAAATACATCGATAACGTCATATTTCTTTCCTGATATTGTACTCTGTACTTATACCTGTCTTACCTCAAAGAGTATTCTACAATGAACTCAAATGGACGGGTTCTATCGTTTTTAGGTAAATTTCTTATAGAAATGTACCTATTGCGATCGTCCACACTTTTGAATTTCGAAAAAATTTCAACGGCATGTTGTTATATATCTATAAGTTAGTCCAGGTCGCAGTATTATAGGTATCAAGTTCAAATTTGCTACGAAAATCAATCTCTCAAATATCTCGGCCGAGTTCGTTATTGGGCAATATCGGGTAAGTAGTTTCAAAATAGCGACCGTTCAAACATTAAAAAAAAATATATCAAAAAATAGTTTTTATATCATCAAAAATAATTTTAGGTTATAGATATAATCAGTACCTACAACTTTTGCAAAAAGCAATTTTTCATAAAATGCACAGATAAAAAAATAAAAATTAATAAAGACAAATAAGAAATATTCATAAAACATGAACACTCAATATAAATTTGATGTAATTGTACTTTTTCTGGAGATCTTAATATAGACCCTGATTAAAAAAATATATACTATATTTACTGAAAAGAAATAGACGAAAAAAAAAATTCTGCCTTGAAGTGGAACGCGAACCCTGTCTGCTTTATATTTTACAGCCAAAACAAAAACCTCTAACCGCAAAGCTATGACACATACGACAATTTTATGTAATAACATGTAGGTATACCAATGAAAAGGTTGTTCAAATTTCAATTCAATCAATTTTGAAAAATTTACCTTTCCGCTGACTATAGGCCATCGGAATTTTTTATTTTTTGTTTCTAAAACGATTTGTGCTTAATTCACTCACCCCCTTAGTCGTTGAATTTCTACTAATCGCTTCTCAGTGAGTCTCTACGCCAAAAAAAGAAACTATTGTCCAAATTTCATGTTTCTAGCTCCAATAATTTCGGCAGCTGTGCATTGATGAGTGTGTCAGCGAGCTTCTTTATATATTTTTTGGGAAGATAGAGATATCCATAAAATTCTGTAGAAAAAATAATATGTGCAAAATCGATATTGAAAAAGGGTGCAGATCTTTTTTCTTTTTCTATATGGACTCGGTAAGTAGAGAGTCCAATTAATTAAATATATATGAATTTATTTTCTGTTAGTGCGTTAGTAAAGCACTAAGCACGGTTAAAATACTCGTAAACATCCCAAAAGCAGCAGATTACGTTCTAAGAGTATAAGAAATAACTGAGGGTCAGTAATGCTACGTCAGGAGCTGAATAGCTTAGATTAATGTTTAAAGTTTAATCTTAACTACTTAGATAACGAATTTACTTACAAAACTCAAATAATTCGCCCGTGTTCGCAGGAAGTATGGTTCAAACGTTACCCTATTGAAATCTGTAAGGTTATTTAAATTACAGCAGTCTGCTCCGTGATAGAGTTTTTAAATTCTTCCAAAGTTATTGGTCGTGCTCTGAAAATTATGTTTTCAACCCCAACGTATTCGTTTTGTATCAGTGGAATGGCATAAATTCGTTAAATCTGCTGGTATCGTTCACCATTCACCAGTGACAAAGAAGATAGATACTACATAGAAGTGTACATCGTACAGTAAATTTGAGGCAAAAACCGAGTGATCTTCGTTAACGAAGTGTCGTCTATCAGGCGACCAGAAATGGCTATAGGTACTTATGTGTTCCTGGCGTCTCTCAACGGCAATCACCAGCCCGCTGCCCGCTAGAACACATAAATACCTTCTATGTAGTATCTATCTTCTTTGCCAGTGATTGTTCACAGATATGACCTCTCCATTTTGTACTGTCCAAACATAAAATTAGCTTGCAGACCGCACCAAATGGTAATTTTTCTATAATGAAGATCTTCCTGAACGAGTTCATTCAGATTCTCTGATCGCCATTGAATAGTTTTGAGTTGAGAATCGACTTTATGAGAATGGAGAAGGGAAAACGTTCTAGTGAAACGAGTTCGGCAACCAACATCTTATGTTTTCTTGGTCTTTTCTCATCAATAGCTCAATAGGTCAAAATTAGTTTTTTTCCTAGATAGGAACTATAAGATCGATACATTTTCTCTAATATACTTGTAGAAAACAAAAATTAGCATAAAGCTCTATAGACTGGCCTATTAGCATGCATCACTCTTTCCTTAAATTGACTATGACACACACATTCCTGTTCTCGACTCACGATCGGTTCTCAGGATCCAACAGCAACAAAAGGAGTGCGTACTTACGACGTTCATTGATCCAATGAATGTGCATATTAGTTTTCATCATTTGAAAACTGCCATATCGGCGCATACTACTCTGTGCTGGTTTCCATCTAGGGGATCTAGGAAATTGAAAACATATAAATATATCGAGGACATTGTCGTCTCTCAGTTAGTCGATATGCGAGATTTCTATTAGACGATGTTATTTTTTTATTGTGCTTTTGTCTTTCAGTGATTGGAAAGTCGTGATCATCAGAATAGACAAGCATTGCGATAATCAGAAACATGTGAAATAAAGTAATAAATAATTCGAGAATAGAGAGAAAACAAAGTTATCAGATACTAATTGGAAGACCACACAAAACCAACAGTATCAAGATCAGCGATATGAATGAATTTCCCAGTAGATTTATACCTACTGTGATCAATGAAATTCAAGAAAGTTGATAAATAAATAAATAAATAAATAATAATTTATTTCCAAGTACGATCTTATTAAATTTATTGCTCTTGTTCTTTATTCTCTACCATTTATACTCAAAAACTAATACATAGATTTTCAACTATTTTTTAGCAAAAAAGCTTTCACGTATTAATAAATTCGTTATCGGATAAATTAATAAAAAAATGGTAAAAGCCTTTACCTATGACTTCCCTCGACAAACCACCTCGCTTCGAGATGGAAACAACCTCGTCGCTTCCACCGTTCTTATATTGACACTTAATATTTTGGAGACCCTGTATATATGATTAACGTAAACCCTTACTTTGCGTCGCCGGTAGTCCTTCAATTTGCATACCAAAATTCGTTGTCCTAGGTCAAGCCGTTATTGAGCTACAGGCAGACAGACCGACGGACTTGAGATACCATGATTTTCGTGATCTAGGAACCCCAAAACGTAAATATCAGCAAAATTCTCGAGGTCGATTTTTTACGTGAATACAATACTTCCCTTATTGAGGGAAGTAAAAAGATCCTTCAGAATTTTTGAATTATCTCACTGGATTAACGGATACAACAATCCATATTCAACTTACAACAGCATACTTGATCTTACCAAAAAACACTTGGAAAATCCTTTGTCTTCAAACTAATTACCAAACAATCTGATCGATAATCTTATGTAGATCCAATGTAGTATGAAATCGCTAAGAATATCCAACAAAGCCCGTATTATTAATTGCACACAAGTATCTAGTGTGCGGTTCCAAGCCGCAGCGTGTTCTCGCTTCTTGTCTAAAACTCACTAGCAAAATGCTAATAAGTACTAAATCTAGGTTACGACACAAATCATAATAATAATACCGATAATGTTGGTGAAATCTAGCGCCACTTGACATTGTTTCATTAAATTTGTCCACACCCTTGAAAATCTCTGAATAATTTCCTTAATGAAGGATATGAAATACTTTTGTGAAGTCTAGACATATGAAAAGTTTAAACATTCGTATGTACATATGATATACATATACATAAGTAGGCGTGCCAGAATCGCAAGCTATCACGTCTAAAATACAACGACAATTTAATATTAAAGTTGATTAACACGTAAATTTATCCCAGTAGATAGCAGGGCTTGGGATTAGCTTTGTCCGATTCTTTTTATTATTTTTTTACCCAAAAGAACGAGGTAGGTAGGTAGGTATTAGGTATAAAATACGACTGTATGTTTGTTTTTTTAAGTATATAAACGTGGACCGATTTTGATGATTATTTTTTCATGAAATAGGATGATTGAGAGATGATCCTGGTAAGAGTCTCATAAAGATCATACCTTTGAAAGCTATAAAAAATATTTATTAGATCTTGTAGAACGTATGATTTGTTAAAATATTTGTACTCGTAAAATTCGCGATAAATCTAAGGGTTTTGTAGTGGCTCTGAGAAGGTTGAAAATGTATTTAAGTAATTTCATAAAAAGCTGTTTATAATTTAACATACTTTCTTATTAAATTTGTCTATCAATATAAAAGCTATAAATATAATTGCTTTCCCATTAATGATCAAAGTTTGAAATAAGATAACTTTAAAAAGTCTGACTACATATTTTGTTTATATTGAACCAAATAATTATTTTCTTCTATCATACGGTCAACCTCATGCAGAGCTTAGGGTGTGTTATTAGTATACCTATTGATGTAGAGTCGATCGCAACGCGCCTCTTTTACTCATGTTTCATGTTCTGTACTAATAACAACATTATATTTTAAAAAAATGCTTGAATTATTGATTTTGCATATTTTTTCTTCATTTGCGTTTTCTTGATTTATGAAATTATTGTTATTAATTTATTAAATTATTATTAAATAAATAATTTTGAAAAAACTAGGACCGACTTCATTCGATGATGTACTAAAAAGAATAAAATAACAATACATAATGTAAGGATCATTAAGAGTTTGGAGTTGGTGCAAATTATCATTTGTAGCTGATACACCATCTCTTGGCACTAGTGATACGTAAAGCAAGACCAAGACCGATATGGTTTGGCCGCAATTTATTGCATGGGGGATGCATAATTAATTGTTAAAATTTGTAAATTATTATTCATAATTGACAAATGAGAATCATATCTTACTAGCGCGACGTTGTTTGCTTGTGCTTTCTTGGTATCTGCCTTTGCACCTGAGGCAAGATACCAGAGTGTCTGCTCTGGAAAATTACCAAAAAATCTCTCAGAGTGAGCATTGAATCAAAATTATTTCTGGTTTATAGCTTTTAAAAAAATATAAAAATACTGGTAAGAAATTTATTCATACGCGAATTTGTAGAAGTATCTATTTCAAAAATCAGTCGTTTGAATATTTCAGTTGCGTTAGTTAATGAGCACGATCGAAAGCATTGTTTAAAAATAAGGGCTATCTAAACTTTAAAAAATCTCAAAAAGTGGCTATTGGATAATTGTCATAAAAAATTTATCAGATTTATAGATGATTTGTAACTTCAACTTTTGCTTAAAAATTCTGCGTGATACAACAAATAATAAAAATAATAAACTGTGGAGTTCACTATCCCCTGGATACGAGAAGTCGGGATTCTTTGAAATCAGCTCATTAACGGAAATCCTAGAAGGGTTGAAATGACTGTATAGGGTGTTTCACAATTTTATGAAATCAGGAAATCCTAGAAGAATACTCGCTGTTTTCCCAACAACTTTTAATTCAATATTTTTAGAACAAGTAAAATAAAGATCAATAATAACTTAATTCAAAGGTTAAATTAATTTACCATATTTTCTAATCATTGACCAAAAAAATTTTTCCTACCAATTTGCTGCTTGGTTAAGAAACTGCGAGAGTCTTGCAATAATCGCAAGTTTTACAGAAAGACCAAGATCAGGTTAGTTTTGGTATTGGTCTTGCATAGACAGTCTTGGTCTCTTGGCCTTGCAATTTTGCAAGACCAAGACTGCAAGACCAAGAACAGACTCCCAGCATCACTACTTGGCACCAACACGAAAATCTGAATGATTCTTACATTATTCATTGTTATTTTATTTTGCAGTGCATCATCGAATGAATTCGATCCTAGTTTTTTTTAATTACATATTTATATTTGTATAGATTTGGCGGCAACTCGGAAAGCGCTACCTAATATGTAGGTACTTTCCGATCTAAAGAATGCTTTGCTGTTGCTATTATAAAATACTTTAAATTTGTAATAAAAATAGTGTACACATTCAGGTACATTTTACTTTTAATAACTATACATAAACTAACTATAATAAATTTAATGAAATGCTCGAATGATTTTATTATTGGTATAGCTGGTCTTCCATAACAACCCACTCATCCGCAATAAAATCAAACTACATATAAACTCGTACTTATATAAAACGATTCAAGTTTCGCCACTACAACATCGGCATTAAAATGAAATGAATATACCTCTGATCCATTTCACAGACAGACAGACATCTTGTGATAATTATTACATCCTTAAATGGTAAACATCCGCATTCTCAAATGGGCAAGTCGTTAGAAGCAGAAAATTTTATCTGAACGTAAGTGTGTGAAAGTACCCATATTTGGGTATCGAGATATTGTCGGCAGAATTGACTGACAAATAGTAGAAAGATATTTCCTCTAAAATAATGTTTGTATATGTTTATATGTCAGATCGTAGCTCAATTCATTTTTATAAACCTTTCTATGCCTGAATAATTTACAATATTTTGATATTTTACTCGACTACATAATTCTGAAAATTAACATTCAGCAATTATTAACAATTTGAATTTACAAAATCAGCCCCGATTGTTATTAGTCTTTCTGCATTTTTTATTTCTACCTGAATTGAAAAATATCAAAGATATGGCGGTTAGATTGAAGACACTATTTCGTATCCTCAACTCAAAATCAGATTAAAGACTAAGTAAAAACCTTAACCTGATAAAATATAAGTAAGCTTACCATATATCCCATATTACAAACAATATAAAATAACAATCATCAAAATTGTAATTATTTCTGAGAATTGAAAGGGTTCCTTTGTCCTATATTTCTAAATCAATACACATAGATCCGCAATTAGATTAGATTGTCTTCTTGAATCTCGAAAACAAATAATTTTTAAAAACGCTTTGATTAGGATCATGTTAGTTAGAGAACTTCTATAATAATTTATTTCAGTTTTAGAAAAGTGCATTAGTGAAATGTAGTACTCGTTGATATTTTTTTATGTGAAGAATTACCCATTTAGGATAGCAACATCGCTAAATTCTTGAACTAATAACATTAGGTAGGTACATCGTAATCTTTTAAACAGATACTAAGTCGGAACTATTGAAATTTCTTAGAAAATAATTGAAATTACTTTTTTAAGCATTTAAATTTTACAATAAAAATCGGCCAAAAGTTACAACTGCTTTTTAACACATAACTTGATTTGACTCATACTTAACCTCGAATAGTTATGTTATTTTACAATCTTTTACTGTTAAGAAAACATAGATAAAGTATGTACCACAGCTTTATCAAACACGCACAAGGAAATACTCAAAGTATAATAATGACGTTTGACATATTGGTTGACTTGACATAACGAATGTTGATCTGTCTCTATCGTGTAGATTGAGTAGACCTTAGAGGTTTACTTAGTTCCAGTGACCGAACTCATAACTATTCCTTGCACAGATGTATGTGTATGTATATGGTTCCTTGTATGTATAAAAGATATACTTCTGATTCAAGCGGATATTAATTAATCTTTATCGGATCAGTATTAAACCTGACAGGTAGCGAGATGCCACATGTCTAAGCACGAATACTACATTTTAAACCAGTAGCCCGAATGGAGCCTGAGAAATCTCTGCGAACACACCTTATCCAAACAACCGAAAGTTATAAAAACTTTTTCAAAATCTTTTCAATAACCAAGATCTGATGAGCTTTACAAAGTGCACTTATTTTTCACGATCATCTTCAATAGTAAAAAGCTCTCAAAAATTTACAATACTAAGATACTGCATTTTATGCTACTTTATAGATGAAGAATTGAGGAATAACATTTGAAAGAACCCCAAAACCTCTGATGTTATCGTTTCTAAAGCAATTATCCTTGAACTAATAACGCATATAACCTTTAAATCTAAATCTTCCGCTTTCTTTAAAACATTTTATCTTAAACTATTAAGCGCATATTAAGACCAGCAACCAAAAAACTCGTCAATAACCGTCGATACCTAAATCTGTCGACAAAAAATTCTTCTTTCGTCAGTTTTTCCATCACTTTGTCCAATGATTACCCAATCTTTTCGGCGGCGATCGGCTATATGCCCACATACTTTAAAAGGCACCGTAGTCAAACTGCCGCATAATTAGCAAAGTCCAAATTCGTATGGCCACATCTTTCCACAATTGAATATCATTTTAGAAAGCTTCGCATTATGAGCAAAATACTCTGCTACAATAATAATATGTAGTTGTTGCTGTCTGTTTCTTGGCATTCTTCTATACTGGCTCCATTTACGGAGCGGCACGATAATGTGTAATTATTCCAAGATGAAGCCTACAAAAAACAAAATAAGAAGTTACAACCGAATGACATTCGCGCGCGATTCGATATTCAATTATTTTTCAATGCGTGGTCCAACGGTAAAGAAGTAAATATGTACCGGTAATTCCATGGATATTGTAATAGATACAGTGACGGTTCTTGAAATTTATTCAGAGGGAATAAACAACAATATTTTCTTTACCTACTACTACTACATTCTATTTTCGCGGCACCGCTTTAGGAAAATCCTATGTTTGAGATAAATGGATGACTTTCTGGAAGTAGATACTACTACTACTAATATAGACCTACTGTACGTCACCTTTGAAAATATCCATTTATCATACGGTAGTGGGTTATTTGAAAACCTTAACCTTAATTTTGCTTGTTTACAAAATTCACCCTTTCGCTGCTTTTGAGTTATGGCTGCTATTTTGCATTTTGAAACCCGAGAGGTTTTGAGGTATATGAACTCATAAGCAGTTTTTTCTTTAGACACTTTTATGAAAAGATAAGCGCTTCAATGAAGAGAAAAAAATATTGGTGTTCAAAGTCGAATTATTTTTTCAACCTAATTCTTTTTGAGAGATTCTTTTTATACGTTTTATTGGCAAACCATTCAGATCCAAAATTATTACGGGTGTTCGAGCAGTAAATCAAACCAAATTCAAATCGTCAGAAGCAACTTGAGTCTATTTTTCACCGATATCCAAACAGCGTAGGTATACCATTCGATTATTTCTCTTTTTATACATTTCTTTCATTTAAATAGAAGAGGAGCTTGGAGCGATGGTCCCATATTAATAAAATTTAAAATCCAACATTTCGTTCCTCCTGAAAACCTCACTCATACAGATGGTTTGCGATTTACAGCACTACGAATGTGCAATTTTGGTGTCATTATAGTTTGAAATCACTGAATATAAGTGAAATACTGTAAAATACAAAATAATATCAATACTGTTGCTGCTTATACTTTAGAAGTTCAAGTCAAAAGTCTTAACTACCTAACCACCCATAACTGCACAACAAAATTACTAGCTCCAATAGCATTAATATTATTTCTTATTTGTTATCAACTAATAAAGAATGCCCTATTTTTTCTGTACATATTTATTAAATTTACCATTGGGCTGGCTACATTGATTGTTTTCGATCCTATGTTTAATGATTACGATGAATACAAATTCAACCTTCACTACTGAATTCCATTCAATTTCATCCTTAAGGAGTGTCCGGGCCACAACAATTGTTTCCGAAGATTTGACTGATTTGCACCGCTACTGCCAATAATAATAATAGTGGGTGACGATATTCTTTATGTGTAGGTAGGGTCAGTAATTTTCTTGTTTATATATGGGCGTTGAGTAATCTACCACCAATTACCATTCGTATTGGTAGTTAATTGATCAAAAATTCAATTGACCGACTTACTCTAACGGTCTTGACTGCAATAGAACATAAATGACGTATTAGAAGAATGGTTTAACAAATAAAAACATTCAGATGGATTTATTTATCTTAGAAGAAAATCCGATATCCAAATACCTATAGTCAATTTCCAACATCATTTGACATCGATACAACGATTGTCAAATCGATTCATTATTGACGCCTATTGACTAACGCTTTAAAAATTAACTTCTTCACGATTACAAATTTAGGATTTCGTATATCATTGAAAAGCTTCTTTGAATTTGTATACAGTATTTATGATATAAATAACGATCATGGCGAACAAGAAATAACCAGTGTTTCTAAATTATTATAAAATCTGGATTATTTTACTGTTATAAGCTAATAGCTTAGTAGCTCAGATATTAACAATGCTACCAATTAAGGAATCCAATCCCGTAAATGCGTCCTATTTTGTATTGTATCTACATGCATTTAATAATTATCTTCCTGCAACTAAAGATACTTTGTTTTTGATTGCATAAAAAATGTATTAGCATATTTAGTAGCAGGTTGAACACAAAGAGTATTATTATTGTTCACAATCCTGCAAATCCGCAATTGATGTTCTGATGGGGGATTGGATTCCCTAATACCCTCGATGATACCAATACTGTCATCTCTGATTTGGAACATTTGGAATATTTCTTATCAAATAAACTTAGAATTTGATGCAGATTTATATAAAAAAATCACGGTTTCCATTTGAAAATGAATAGTTTGAATATTTTTGGATCGTCTCATATATACCAAAATATTTCCTAAAAAATGCTCATGTATACATATCTATTGCGTCTATACATATAAATATAATAAAATTGTAACAGGCTGACTCTGTACTTTGGAGATATTTAAGAAAAAATAATATGGGAGGTCTTTATTAGAGCAACAGAAGCCAATACAACACTTTTTATAATTTTTGTCTTTCTGTCTGTCTGTCTGTATATTTGTTCGCGCATCACGAAAAACTAGTGCATGGAATTGAATGCAATTTTCACCGATGTATTGCTAGAGGTCTAACTTAAAATATAGGCTCCATTTTACCGCGTGTGTCTATCTGTACATTTGTACACGCATCAGGCAAAAACTACCGCATGGAATTCAATGCAGTTTTCCACGCACACGAAATCGCGGGCAAAAGCTGGTCCAATATAAAATAGGTGTCAAAAATTACGTGCACTATTCTTATTGAATACATTTTATTCAATCATTCATTAACAATTAGTGATTGCTATGAAAAAAATTATTACTTCTTTATTTCAATAAATTAAATAAATGTATATTGCAAGACAATCTTGGATTTATACATTTAAATTAAAGAACAGTTATGCAATTTCAACAAATAGGTATTAACAAACTCCTCGATTTCCATGCAATATTAGGTACCTTTTGATTCAAAGTATTCTACAAACCGCCCGCAAAGATAATGTTGGACCAATGCTGTATTATGATATGGAGCTCTACCCATTTGGAATATAATAGAGAGTTTTTGGATACCGTAAGTATGAATACGGTAAACGTTAAAATCACGTGGTTTCATTACCTTCTCTGAAATAGCGTATACGAAAGTAAGGGTCGATTTGCATAACGTTCGGTCCTAACGCTAACGCTGAACGGGTGTGACTCACACCCTGTGAGTGTGTGGTTTATTGGTATTTGCGGTATCATAACACAACACTTCTCTTAACAAACACAGGTCGTCGGTAATACTAAATCGCAACCTTTCTTTTGAAGTGGCCATGGTTCGCTCAATGAAATACGGGTAAATATTAGATATAAAACTTATAAAGTGAAATTAGGCAACAACTTTTAAATAGTTTCAATTTCAACTTGAAGCTGGCGCGAAGGTAAAACTGACAGCTCATACCAACAGTAAGCAGGTCTGCCAACAGAATATATACGATTTTCCTACTTACCGTTAACGTTAAACCAACACGCTAACGTAGGCAGATAGCCTATACGGTAAACGCTTTTCGCTGAACGCTAATCATAGTACACACTGCGCAAGCCCAGTAGTACGTCACGTGATTTTAACGTTTACCGTATTCGCACTCACGGTATCCAAAAACTCTCTAATACTATAATTATGTTATTCATTGTCCAATAAAGGGATTGTTTATTTTTGTAATTAATTGATTCTCATTTAAATTTAAAAAAAATAGTTGTTCTAGAATATGTCCCATGTGGATTGTGGATTAAGCCACGAGACATCTAAATAAATATTATCATCTCCAAATACAGCGAAATATTTTCATGCATTTTATCTGTCGAAACATTTTATATTTTATAAAACTGGGATTTCTTCAGTCTCGATACGCGAAGAAATTGATTTATTCTTCTTTCGGGGAAGTTTCAACCATAATTTCTAATGGTTGGTGCAATAATTATATTGTTTTTGATAAAATTTTCGAACAAATTGAACTATTGTGACAGTTTGACATTTAACTAAACAAACAAGATTTCATTTTTACTTTCCTACGCTACTATAGTAGCTGTATAAGGAAAGTATTGTAATCGTGTGAAATTTTCGAGATCGAGATTTTTACACATTTTGACGTTTCAGAGTTTTCTAAGTCTAATTTACATATTTTCAGCCATTGGTCTGTCTGTCTTTCCGTCTGTCTGTCTGTGACAGCATTATCTCGGGAAAGGTTCGGTGAATTTTGTTGCTTTCTTTTTTATTTTGTTTGGAACACTGTGTGTTGAGCTATAGTCAAAAAACGTGATTTGCTCAAGACTATAGCGCGAAAACGGCTCTTAGGATTTTGATTAAACTTACCTAAAGGATTCTTCTGAGAGCCCTTTACTACCCACATATATCGCCATCTCTGAGAAAAAAAAAACAAAAAAAGTGCTTGAATAAAAATCTGTATTTTCCACATGTTTCTTCAGATTCTGGCTAAACGTTTCATCTTGCGAAAAAATGTTACATAACCATTGTTGTTTGTCTTGATATGCTGCACAAAATGAGTGTTAGCACGATTTGACCAGATGATTTTTACTTTACTACCGCTATGTAAGAAAAATATTGTAATAGTGTAAAATATCATTCACTGGAATTTGCCTGCGAGCGGAAAGTTGTGTGAGTGGACACACCAGATTTTTTTCTATTGAAATCACTACATATTGAATTTGTACCTTATATTTCACAACAGCTTTGAATTTTGATACCTGTATCATACAGATTATATAGCCAGTAAATACGAAAGAAAAATAAAAATTCATAAGACTAAAAAAAAATTCCACACCTTTTTCGTATTTCTTGTAGATTCTGAGATAAGGCAATAGAGAATCTTATTCACGACAGCCTGTACAGCAAAAAATATTAAAGAAATGAAATTTATAATTTTTGCAGAACAGGTAATATTTATTCTATCATTTGAATAAAAAATTATATACATATGTACATGATTTATTTATGGATTGAAATAATTAAAATTGTCATATCTCTTAGTCATCTCAATCTTTAAGTCGTTATCGAATATAATTATTATAGAATACTATTTAGACTAGTAACAGGAAATTTCTTAGTCATATTTTCCCAAAAATGCATCCGCTCAAAACTTAATCATTGCTTACCACTCGCATTTAGCAATAACCTGTGGGAGGAAATATTTATTACAAACACACATACGAAACATTCCTGTTAGCTTAGTCCTTGCATAATAAAAGATTGTATCTTGTTTATAAAGTAGTTGTGTTAGTCTTTCATCAACTATTTGGTTTTAAACGCTGAAATACCTCGTATTTTGTTTGTATATTTGTGGGTTTCATGACAGTTTTTTTCGTAATCGAATAACAGGAACATCGTTGAGCAAGATGATGAAAACATACAGTGCTCTGTTTTCAAAACCTAACATAATTCTACGTCAGATTTAACAAATGCGGCCAAGTGTGAGTCGAACTCTCACACGAAGGGTTCCGCACCATTGTAAAAGCAAAATGTCACTGTCTACCTATTACGGTTCATGAGATATAGCCCGCTTACAGACGAACGGACGGACGGAGTTAGTATTTGTTGTTAAAATTAACATCTTGAATCAGGGTTGGTTTATTTACGCTATAAGCCCGCGATGTTGTCAACTAACTCTTTATTAGTACCAAATTCCAACTCTCGCCGTTCAGTAGATTCGAAGAAAATAGGCTGTGACAGACAGAGAGACATTCTGACACAGGACTGATCGTATGAGGGTTACGACTCTTCGTTTGTCCCTTATATGAAATGCAGATGATTATAAAACATAACACCGTTCACAATAATTCCTACCCATCTGCATGTGACATTTCCGTATGGAATTCTAAAGGAAATAAAACTAGTATCTACGGCAGTTGTTGATGCAAGCACATAAAAGTTATGACATACCAGAGACAACCACACTACGGTGTCATATGTGGCAACAGTTAATTCTTCTTTTTTGTCTCCTCTGCTCTTGATCCAATGACGAGGTCGTTCAGCAACTGTCTGGCCAAATTGAGGAAGGCCTCTTGGAAAACAGTGGCGTAGACACTCTTTTATATTCCTAGTCTAAAAGCTGATTTAAAAAATCTTACAAGAGTCATGGTTGTTGAACAAAAAATGTTCTGCAGAAAAGAAATATTTTTACAAATTCTGCCTAGGCACCTCATGCAAAACATTTCATCCCTATAATCGATCGGTCAGTTTTTTCTGTAGTGATTGCTAATAAATAACAGAATATAAACTCAAAATCCTTTAAAAATATTCTAATCCATTTTTAAATTAAATTCTTCTTTTCAGATTTACCACAAGCAGTAACTTGACATGGTTGCAAAGGCAGCAACAGAAGCTGAAGGAAAGACGAGAGATTCAACTTAGAGAGGAGAGGCAACCACATGAGACACGTTTATTATCTGAGTTAAGATCTGTTCAGTCAAGACATATGAGGCCAACAGCAAGTCATAGGTAATTTCTGAGTTTTATAATTCAAATTCCGTATTAAATATACTATACAGAGATTGGCAAATATGTGGAATCATCTGATTCCTGGGTATTCCGTTATATTTTAAAAAAATACCTTCAGAAAAGTTTTTATAAAACATTAGGGTAACTCTTTTAGTGGCACACTGAGATTTTTTCAATAGCTACGCTGATTTTGACATCTCTAGGTGTAAGAATGGTCATACTCTTGAAGGCATATTCTATGGTCAATTTTTAATTGATTTGACAACATTTATCTATATACAAAAACACACCCTTAAAAAGTTACGGCCCTTCAAAGTTGCATGACATCGATAAGTCTTTTGGATATAAAATTCAATCAGAAGAAAATAATAGCTTCAAATTTTTGTATCTTCTATTTCTTAGGTTTAAAAAGTGTTGGAAATATTCCAAGGGGATGAAATTGGCATTGCACCCCCTTTCAACCCCAATAATTTTAGTTTCCTTTACACCTAGAAAACTTTTTTACTCATTTTGAAAAGAATAATTCCTTAAGAAACCTTTTTGCTTTTTTGTCGATTTTTGAACCTAACAATTGGTAGATAACTAAATTTCAAGCTATTATTTTGTACTGTTTGAATTTTACAGCCAAAAAACTTATAGATTTAATGCAATTTTGAAGGGCTGTAACTTTTTAAGGGTGTGTTTTTGTATATAGATAAATGTTGTCAAATCGACTTAAAATTGACTATAGAAGATGCCTCTAAGAGTATGACCATTTTTTGTGATACACTCTGTATATTATTATATTTTTGCATTGCCACTTTTTCAACATTGTAACTAATATAGGGTTTGGTAGACTTTGGGTCTTTAAATATTAAATAAAATAGCATATCCTGTTTCCTCATTGTTAAAGTACTCAATTTTTAAGCAAGTTTTGTTTTTCAACTAGTAAATATCAAGTTCTCCTTCAAATTTATTTTATTTATTATTTAAAAAGGCATACATTATTTAAATTGTTGAAAAAGTCACTACGTAGAAATGCAAAAATATATAAAGAGAGATAATGTGTTCTAGAAAAACTTGTTCCTGTTTTATATAACTTATAGTTTAGCCAGACATCAGAAAGCAGATAAGATCTCTATATATTTGATTGTTTATATTTTACATTAAAATGATGATGTTGGACCCAGTCCTATTTTGGTAAAAAAATATTGATTTTCTCTTATAATTTCACAAATATTTGGGTCCTACAGTTTATCGCCGTTTTCAAACAGCACTTGCCACTTGTTGAAAGGTAAAATTATTCCTGGTCAAACTTTGTTTTCCACGATGAGGCCGTATAGGTCTGTGGCATATTAAGAATTACCCCCAATGTCTTTGGTCTTTATGCTTTAAGAGACGAACACAAAATACTTATAATTGTAAATTTCATGGTGACTAGATTTCGTAGAATGATGTTTAAAAAATAATATTTAGACATACAGTTGAGTGAAAACTATTTTTCCGAAGCTAAGATGCTGCCGAAGCTCCGCTCAGTAAGTCACTCATAAAGACTGTAAATATAGCATGAGCAAGTTAAATCAGCCTAATTTATTTTGTTCATCATTTTTTGCAGGCTTGATGGTTATACGAGTGACACAACAGCCTTTGCTGATGATGACGAAGACTACACCATTCCACTTCACATAAATACGATGCAGAAGAATGGTACTTCCACTTTAGGATCAAGTTCAACATACAGCACCTTGAAATCGACTTACAGCACCAAAAATGAAAGACCATTCATGAATGTGAAAAGGGCTCATGAAAGATATGCACAGGTAGGTAAATGTTTTTTTTGTCACACGAGAAGTATTTTATTCAATATTTTACTTTGGCGCCCTCATGATGTTCAATGTTAGCAAATTATTTTTTCTCATACCTATTCCACATATGACTTACCTATCTCACAGTATCGGATAACAATTTAGATCACTCTGAAGAAAAACTAATAAACATCGTTCATAATCACTGATGACATCTATTACTAGAAAAAAAAAATATGGCAAATTTCAAATTACACCAAACTAACGCACTTTTCACCTGCAGAACTCGAACCAAACCCCAGCACAGATCTTGGCAGCCAATCCCTTGGGTCAAATCGTGCGACCTCCATCTCGAGGCGCGTCCAGCGATCAGATTGACAGCGGATTGCTGTCGCTCGTAGAGGAACAGCAACAGTACAAGAACGGCAGCAGTTCTGGTGGCCGTTACAATGGGGCTGGCAATGCCTCTACCATGGTGGGTATTGGTAACGTTGATGCTGGATCTTCCGATACAACCACAACAACCAATAGCGATAGCTCACCCATTTCTGACACCATCATGCAGAATACTAGCAGCACCTCTTCCATCCGATTAGACGCTCTCAATGACCTTATCACGAATCTATCGAGTGGCTCTGATCACTCTAGTAACGGTCCTAACACTCTTATTCCATGGCAGGTACTAACAAACACATCACATCACATTATTAACTAACACAAGCTTTCACATTCAGTTCATCTAATGATAATTATTTATAATTTGTATCTTTTAACGGAAGTTAGTTTTAGTTTGCTCCAATCTTTTCAGATCATCCTTTATACCTACTTAGATATAGACGATTTTTGATATCTTTTAACCGTGAAGATTCTTCATTTCTTCAAACTCAAATATTACAAATTTATAGAAGACCTTGCTTCAGGGTTCGAGTGGCCAAGAGGATATTTTCTTGCAAATTTAAAATTTTATTTGTTAGGACTAAAGGAATGTTATATTTTCAAAAAATTCAAAGGTTACCGAGTTAGAGCTCTAGATAATTAAAAAAATGCTCCTTCTATTTTTTTAAATCACAAAATGTAAACCTTCCAATAATTTTGTAAGAAGTTGCTAATTCTCAGAGGTGCATTACATAAAAATCTATAATACTTATATTCAGTGAATCTAATTCAGAAACCATTGAATTCAAAATATTTATTGATTAGAATAAATGAAAGAAAATATCATCAAAATAGTTACACGTTTACTATGCAAAATGTGCGGACAAATATAAAGAAACACAATTATATACAATACTTTTTGGGAAGTCTGTCAAAAACCATGAGCGCCAATAATGTAGGTCCTTATGTACAAGAATATAGCTACTACTTCTTTTCTTGTATATCTTGAAAGGCATATGATTTTTGCTTTACTTATATGACCTGTCTGACATATAGTTGATATATTTCTTGTATGAATACAATGAATATTAGTTGGGAGTTATTAGTTATTATAAGTTATAGTATAATTAAATATGGTTTCAGTATAGGAGCTTATATAGTTATTTATTATACAAGAAAAAAAAGTACTAAATTTCTACATCACCCAAGTTTACAATAGTTCCTTATCTCTAACCACAAAACCAGTCAAAACTTAACTATATTGACTCATTATTTATCTGTGATACGTCAAAAGGAAAAGTTGATTAGAGCTCGAGAAATAAAACAGTTGAATAATCTTCTCATGGGCTCGTCATAGAATAAATACATCATATCGATAAAACAAGGACATTTTGTAATAAAAAATCTGATTCATAGTTTTTTCTTCTGTTATACCGTATGCTGATTTCTTCAATATTTTAGTACCAGGAGACGACTCACACATGGCGATCACAATCAGTAAATGAAACCGACAGTACGTCATCGCCTAGACCACAGACACCGGCTTTTCCAGTCCATGCTCGAACCCCATACTACAATGCTACCACACCAACTGTACAATTCGATATACCCGGCGAACGACTACCACCCAAGAGTCCTACTACCCAGCGGTAAGTTCACTTTGAGATATAAATAGACCAATAACATTGCTGCTTATTTCTCATGAGGCTGATATATTCTGTTGATGGTATCACAAGTCAAGATTGGAACATAATTCAAGGTTTCTCACTTGTGATGAATTCCTAACTCCTTGTATTCATATGAAATTCATCTTTCTACATGAGTTAAAATAATAAATTGTATTGGACCGATATCCATCTTCATGATATATCCAAAAGAGAAAAAAGTTGACGAAACAATCCGTGCTTTTCTAAGACCTAAAAATAACTTATATAATTTGTAGCCGATTGAGCTTTCCATCATCAGCTACTAAAAATACCATGAAGTGGTCGCTTTCTCCTGAGAGGTAAAGTAATATGTATATCACATTCAGACTTGTGTGTTCACCTAACCAATATATAAAAATCACCAGCATGGCGTTTTACTTATGATTTTGGTTTTTTCCTTTATTTTGTTTTTATTTTAATTCCATACTGTTATATGAGATCATAATATCAAAGTCTAGATAGTCACTTATGATGTCACTTATAGCACACAAAGATCACTTAAACTGGTTTACACAATTCAGGCTAGGCGCACACTGAAGTTTTGCACTCTATATAAGTTCCTACACTTGTTCATACTCAGGAAGAACCTATCGTGACAAAAATCATCTAAGGGTGTATAGCCTGACACCTGTTTGAGGCATGTTATAATTATGCAACTTTTCTCATTGAATTTTGTATTAGCCTAAAATGTAATTTAATATTCTTCAAATTTTGAAGCACGTTGCATGACAAATATTAAGATGTAAGTACATTTTATCTGATACATGCAATTAAACCTAACTAAGAGTCCTTAGAAATTACATTCCAGATATGACGAACTTTTCCACTAACATGATTATAAAGAAAAAACAAAAATGTATAACGTTCTTATATTCTCTCATATTTCCCAAGAAATATCAAATTACATTTTAATAGGTATCTTCTATAATAACAGACACATTGATTTTGGGCACATTAAAGCAAATACATAAAGTAAAATAACAAACATATCAAATTACAGAAAGGACCGACCAACTTCCCCGACTGACCTAACCAACGGATCCACACCTGAATACTCTCACACCTTAACACATCGCAGCATTTCAGCAACACCTACTTCTGGATACAGGGATATTACCAATGAGCAAATCTATCAGCACAGTCCGAAGAGTCCAGGAGCTGGCTACAATGGCTCCTCATCTCCCACCGTCTATTATGGTACCTCAAGACGTAGCTCTATTACATCATCGAATGAATCTCCACACGAAGTCTCAGCTGTTCATGTTAAATTTGTCAGAGACACCTCCAAATACTGGTACAAGCCAACGATTTCAAGGGAACAAGGTAAATAAATAAATGACCAAGATCAAAAATTTCCATACTAATTATATGGCTTTTAATTTTTTAGCCATCAGTATGCTGCGAGATCAACCACCTGGTACTTTTGTCGTACGGGACTCAAACTCCTTCCCTGGAGCCTTTGGTTTGGCCCTACGAGTTGCCACTATACCATCAAACATTCAAAACAAATCTGGTAGCACTGACGAACTCATAAGGCATTTCCTCATCGAACCTACCTCACGGGGAGTAAGGTTGAAGGGCTGTCAAAATGAACCAGTATTTAGCTCATTATCGGCATTGATCTACCAACATTCAATCACCCAGATGGCGCTGCCTTGCAAATTACTGTTACCAGAACAGGATTTGAGGTACCAGGATCAGAACAGCGGTCAACAATTGTCATTGTATACACAAGGCGCAGCTTGCAATGTCATGTATTTAACAACAGTTGACATGGAATCCCTAACAGGTATGAAAAACTTTAAAGGGGATACTTTTGATACTACAAATGATTCAATGATTTCAGGACCTGAAGCTGTCAAGAAAGCAGTGATGCAGCTTTTCCAAAAGTCTCCTTTACCCGAAACCGCTGTTGTGCATTTCAAGGTCAGTGACCAAGGTGTAACACTTACAGACAGCAAGAGAAAGTTATTCTTCAGAAAACACTATCCGATTAATACAGTTTCACATTGTGGACTTGATCCTGATGAACATAGATGGCTAGTGAATACTGAGGAAACGGGAGCTTCAAAGAGCTCAAAGTAAGTCAGCCAAATAATAAAATACGTACAAATATAAATAAGAAAACAAAATATTAGTTATATTTGACTATTGACTATGAATTTTAAATTATTTTTCAATTAAATCAGATTATATTTTAACATAAATTTTATTTTTCTATTCTTTTTTCAGTCGAATATTTGGATTTGTGGCGCGAAAACCCAATGTCAGCAATCCTGACAACCAGTGCCATTTGTTTGCAGAACTCGAACCCGAGCAGCCTGCAACAGCCATCGTTAATTTCTTGAATAAAATTTTATCTTCCAGTGGTCTTAAGCCGAATATTGTATAAATATAATGTATTGTTGAAATTTCAATGAGGAGGAATGAAATTATCACATCACAATTTCTTTTTGTCAAAATTTACGCAGTATTTGAAAAATACTTAATTATTTGAATATTATTGGAATATAAATTGCAAAATTCTAATACCTAGTCCCACTTATTTAAAACGAAAATTAGATTAAGAAATTATATTTTTATTCCACGAGATAAATCAATATATCTCGTGATGTAAATAATAAAATAAATTATGTATCACTAAGCGTGCCTGAACACTAATTTCTCTAAAATTTACATGTGAGGTGCTTTAAATATTTCAAATATTTGCATTTTTCACGCTCTTCCTTCTATTATCACCGGACCTTGTTAGTGTTTTTGTTATGGAAAAATAACAAATAAACATCTGAATAAGCTTATCAAGACAAAAAATTTGCATTTATAGACAAATTGAGTCAATGCCAAAATAAGCTACCAAAGTTCAGTGATTTTTTTATTTCCAAAAAAATGTAAATTACCTACTGTTAATATATATATTATAAATATTTAGGATAGAGCTTTGGTGGACTTATCATTTTTTATTAACAACATTTCGCACTAACAAAGTCATTTAATCAACAAGAAAATCATTAGTTGTCAGGGTAACTAACAAAAGATGCCACACACGCAAATGTATAGTTAGTTTCTAATATTTATGTATATTCTCCTTTCTTGTTCTATATAGAATCTCCTAATACCTACTTTCACACAGGTATCTATTATTTCATCAATGAAAGAGTATATAAAGGTGTAGAGCATCTCCATAATTTTATTTATATATATATATATATATATATATATATATATATATATATATATATAACAAAAAAAACTATGTACTAAAAATATGAATGTTAATATTACCTATTGATCATATTTCATCTTTTCATTCATTTCATTGTCGTAGTAAAATTAATTTTAATTTTTGCGTCAATCAAATCTGTTAATGATTATGAACATCTAAAAATTTGTTATCATGTAATAAGGATATCATGTTGGTGTAATTAGAGAGACTCTATTAAATATATAAATATACATACTATTTGATTTTTTTTCAATTGCACACCTTATTCATAAAATTCATACAGTATGAAAAGTACCACTCGAAAGCTTTAGCCTTAGCTTTACAAATAATGTATCTGTAATTGACAATCTATCGTTTCTAAATAATGACATCAAGTCAGCAAAAAGCAATTGCCAAACGTATAGAGCGGATATAATTTTTGATCTTTTTCTCATGTGTTTGAAAATAGTTATTTTCTCTCGAATGTCCCATGAAGACACGAATTTTATACACGAAATACAAAGAATATTTTTGGTACAACTGTCAAAAATTTTGACATTTCTGCATACATCTTTTGAAATTTATGTTTGAAGTGATTTTCAAACTTTACTATCAATTATTATTCCAATAAATAAAATTGTTTTATGATGAATAATCAATTAATAATTGACTCTGTGAAAAATAAATCCTTTAGAAAGTAATATTTTGTGAATTATTTTGAAAGTGAAAAAAAAGTAAACATTTACGCATTAATAGAGATGCAGAAATTTTAAGTTTTTTTGACACTTGTACAAAAGGAGTGTTTTGGATCAATAAAAATATTTTTTTCCATAGCAATGTTCGACAATTTTTTCGGGGCTTAGATGCAGTCTGAAGCCCTAAAGTCAAGGAAAAAGTCTTAAAGGGAGACGCCGCATTTCCCATAATTTTCGTAAATAAGAAATCTACACAACATAATGTAATTTTAGGTTTGGGATTTGGACGAAATGCCTTTTTCATCATGAAAATGAAGCGCTATATATTTATTTTCTGTTAGGTTTTTCTAGGTTATATAATATTAGATTATTTTCATTTAAGTGGGTACCTCTTTTAAAAATAGGCCCGAAAACTTTGTACAATTGCACTAACAGTAGTTATTGATGGATAATTATAAACATCCATTTTCCGAATATCAGTTCAATATTAGTTTGGGAAAACAATTAGAAAACAAAAACAAGTCTCAAGAATACATTTGACAAGCTGTTGAATTTCTAAAGCTACGTAACATTCTATTAAACATAATACCTTTCATTTACAAAGAGGAATTTTGATGACACTCGAACACACATGACAAGCAAAAAAACGGGCGTCGCCCATCTCCGTCCGAGTAAGCAGGAACCGCGCATAAAAATATCCCAAATGGGTCCACAACCCTAAATCTACCTGTTTCGAAACTACCCATCTCCGCCCCACCTTTACTAATTAGTGCATATTTAATTCCTGCACAGAAATCGTATGACAGTTTAAGAAAAAACAACATATATATTTTTGTTTGAAGGTTTATTGAAATTTAGATGAAGTGTACCGTGTTTTATATAATATGTAGGTATATTCATACACATATGGATGATAATAATGAGATTAAATATTTACATATTCTAACTTTAGATTTCCTTATTCTTGTACTATTGTATTTGATTATCTCCAAAGTACCTACTGCTTTTTCTTATTCACATGTCTTGTGCGATTTGGTATGTTAATACTATTACATTTAACGTAGCTATCTGTTAGTACATTTAAAAGTACCTTAATAAAAATAAATATAGATGGGTGTGTATTATATAAGGAATTGTTAAAATTTGCATGGAACGATTCACAGGAGTTCGTAGTTTTATTAAGCTCTGCTGAAGCACTTGCCCAAATATGAGGTGGAAATTTTAATTCCTTGGTTAAATAGGTAACTGAAAGGTAATCTGAGAATCTCTCTAAATTTGTATTGTCAGACTTTAGCTTATTCAATTCAAAGAAATACAAATCATTTAATTCACCTGGTTCTAAAAACAAAAGCCCAAAGCAATAGTGCAACCACTTACCAACATCAGGTCTGTTATCTTTAAAATATTGAGTTAAACCAAGTTTCTGTTTTTGACGATACCACGCTTGAGTCAAGTGAAACCTGCAGCCAGTAATTCTAATATTATTCCAGATTTGCAGGACAGCAAAAACTATTGGAATGTAGTGAAAATTGAAAAAAGCCTGGATGTCGAAAAGTTGTTTGATAAATTTTGAACAGTAGGAAAATAATTCGATCAGACTTATTTTCATAACGCACTTCCACATTGTTTCCCCGGAACTTAATTTACGGGTAAATTCACTAAATTTATATAGATTCAGTACCAAAAGAAGTTTGCCTCGTTCGCTAGTTAATTCACTAATCTTAGCGGAGTCAGTCATTTTCACGATCTATCAGTCTTCGAAAGATAAAAAAAACTAAGAATGGATCTCTTTAGAAGCATTATTTATCTTTAAAATTATTCTAAATGGTTTTCCTAGACGACGGAATGAAAATACTGTCATTTACATAACTAGGAAAATAATTATCATTTACATTACAGGCAGCGGGAAAAATGTAATAAGTAACACGGAATGTAGTCCTTGGTACTTAAATAACTATTCTTATCGTTCAGAGAACTGAGTGAATTTTGTAATATATAAATTATAATCTTTTTTCAATATCAATGTTATGCAGTTGTCAGATACAAGACATTATTCAAGAAGATTATACGAATTATTTTAGATACCTACCTATACCTAGATATATTGGTCATACAAAAATAATATAAACATCTCGAACGGTAAAGGTTTATTGTATCATTATTGTATTCTTTCTTATTATTTTCCAGTCTAATTTCGTACTAGTTTTTGCTATGGAAACTTATGATTTCCTATAACAATTCGGAGCGTGAGATTTGCAAGTGTCGTTACTTTCTTTACATCAATATATTTTTGATAACAATATTTATTTATTGGTTTATTTCTGCTACAATATACTCCAACAAATCAAAAATATACAAAAGTAACCATTTTTATATCATCACTCATTCAATATCCCTGCCGTTACGACCGAATCTAAGATGGCCATAATCATCCGATACTTTTTCCTCATCACGTTTTCCAAACCTCAGATGACCATAATCGTCTGACGTAGGCTGCTGTCTCTTTGATAAATCAAAGAAATCTTCATCGTCAACTTAAACAAAGGGAACAAAAATACGATTATAAATATAACTTCATAATATACGTACATAGACAAAGTTCAATATGGAATACCTATGATATATTTAAAAATAGTGCGATATAACATAAATTGCCTTTAAAATGGACCAACAATAATCTTATACACATGGAACTCACCAACAAAATCTGTGATGATAGGCTCATTTTTCAATCTTGTGTATATTGGGAGTCGCGAAACCTTGCCAATACTCCTAAGCCTCTGTCGATGATGTTCACGATTACCATTTGCATCAGAAGCAGCCATAACAGAATCATTGTGATAGGATAGGATCAAATATACACTGGTGATGATGAAAACACGGGTACAGATGTTGCTGAGAACCATCACAATTCGCTAGTGATGAATAAAACGAAACAAATAATTTTTGTGTTACTACACAAAAGGAAAAAATAAAAGAGTAGATAAATAATTTCCAGTTCTCACCTTTAAGCAAATAAACCTCTTGAAACGGCACTGATACAATGCGCTCAGCATCCGGTGAAACATTTCTTATATATAGGGGATGAAGCATCTCTGGTCACGTGGGAAATACAAGATTATTTTTAAATTCAGCTAGCGATTTCAGAGAAGAAAATGCAAAGGCTGTTTTCATATTATTATGTATTAATATTGCCACAACGTAGCCTCAGATATAACATTATTAAACCCCATGTCAGAGCAACAAGTTAAGTTTGTTAAATATGAAAATTTTTGATGCTACCTTTCACTCTGACGCAGTTGTGAGATACATTATTATATAAAAGGGAATTGAAATGCTGTTGGAGTAGGTACTTAACATGTCAGAAACGTTCGATGAGCGATTAGTGACAGGAACTTTAACTTTATTATTACTTGATGTTCTTGGTAAACGAAGCAAGCTACAAAAGAATGCATCAAAAGGATTGGAAGAAAAATGTCGATAACAAACGAAAAAATATTAAATCATCAATATAGGTAGGTACTTATTTTTCTGAAATATTTAATACATAAGTTATGCGGATCAAGACTAATTACGTCAAGAGGCAGGCAACTATATAAATATCTACTAGAAAAAAATATCAACACCTATCATCAGGAGAATCAACATACTAGGCTACAGACCCTAACAAAGTTCCTGATTTATTAGATTTCTATATTTTGAAAGGTATTTCCTCTAATTATTTAAATGTCAAGAATAGCTTTCATATGACTTCTGATCATATCCCTATCATAAGACAGCATCAAAACCATCACTATATTACAAAAATACTAATTGGGAACTATTTCGGGAGCTACCTTAAAAAATAGAACTGTTAGTCTAAAGTGTCCGGAAGAAATAGATGACGCTGCAGACTACCTCAAAAGGACCATACAGGAAAGTGCATGAGCTACCACACCAACTATTCAAAATAAAGTTAGACCCGAAAATAATACTCCGATTGAAATACTTGAATTAGGTAAACAAAAGAGAAGAACAAGATATAAGTGGTACCGAACTCAAAATCCTGTGGATAAAAATAAATTCAGCAGATTAGGAAATTAACTTAAAATCAAATTAAAACAAATTAAAAAAGAACCTTTTCATCACAATTTAAATAATCTGTCAAGATCAGACCATACCATTTGGAAATTAACTAACAAAGTATTAAATCGCCAATAAGAACAACAATCGGTACCTAGTTGAGCTAGATATGTTCAAGGAAAAGCTGATGCCTTCTCTCTTCACATTCAAAATGTATTCACTCCACATGACGACAATCCAGCTCCTGCTATTGATGACTTCTCGGAAGCACCGCTTCAAATGTCACCACCAATAAAACATTTCTGAATATCTAGGATCGAGCAAGAAATTAAATGCCTAAATAACACAAAAGCGCCTGGATATGACCTGATAAATGGTAGAATATTAAACAAACTACCTGATAGCTAGGAAACATTGACCAAGTCAATTTAAATTTGCTCAAGTTATCCTAAAACCCAAAGTCGGCAAACCTCCTCGTATTACTCAGCAATCTATCCTATCAACTCTGGAGTACCGTAGGGAAGTGTCCTTGTTCCGCTAATATTTACTTTGTTTAAAGCTGATATTCCAACAAGCCATGAAACAAAATTGGGGACGTTTGCAGATCGCAGTGTGATTTTGTGTCTTCGCAAGAATGCAAGGCTACCCACTATACAATCACAAGTACACTCAAATACACTATCTGACTGGTTGAGAAAGTGGAAAATGAAAATAAATGAGAGAAAATCTTCTTATGAAATTCCCAGAGTAATTGAAGCTAAGTACCTAGTACACATGGACTATGAAAGAAACATATAATTGAAGAAAGAAATGGACCTAAAAATAAAAAACATGTACTTGTTAGTTGTTTGGCAACAGATTATCTTTGTCCTTGGAGTATAAGCCTATCAACATACCCATATGGACATACGCATAGAATTATGTAGATGCTACAGGAAATAGATCATAAATATTTTCCAAAGCTTCCAATCAAAGTCATTAGGAATAATTACAAACGCCCTGTGGTATGTGTCAAACTACTCTTTGCACACATTTCCTATGTTGAAAAAGAAAGCAGAAAAAGAGCCCAAAGAAATTTCAGGAGACTTGAACATCATCGCAAAGAGCTAGCATCAAATCTTGTCAATATCCTGAATCCAAACTGACTGCGTTAATGGATAGGTACGGTACCGTTCCCGATAAGAAGCCATACAATTAGCTCCCAGAACTTATATTGTAGGTATAAGTACCTCTAGTATACCTATTATAGTTGTTCTGATTGTTAATAAACATAATGACAAAGAAATAAAATTCACTTTTTTGGAAAAAACAAAAAACTAAAGGATGTTTTTGATCATGGTCTATAAGTTTATAGAAACTTTCTTGGAAAGTAGAGTCTACGATTATCATTATCCCGAAACGATGGCATCCAGAAAAAGAAAAGCTGTCAAATTTAATAAATCTATTTGTACAAACGCGATATGTAGAAGATAAAAAAATATGGAAATGATATGAAAATAGTTAAAAGCTCTTCTAGATTACAATCTATGTCAAGAAAATACATATTTAGTCATAGACAGTTAAAATAAATAATGGTAATGTTAATAATTTTGGAAATCTTAACTGAAGTACAAATAGACTCTTGACAGTCAAATAATCATTAATGTTATTAAATTAGAATCAACACTCATATATGATTGGAAAATATACTCAGAACTAAAAACTGGGCTATAGATGAGGGGACTTGAGATGGAGGACCCAGTATATATCCCTGGTCTGCCTAAACACATACGGCCAGCCGTATTCATAATCAAATCTTGGTTGGCAAAATTACTATACTATGAACACGGCTGATAAGATAAATAAGAAAATGGATTAAGGAGCTGCAAGATCGTCCATTAGTTTTCGAAAGCAGCAGTGGGTAGTGGATTTTGGAATTAACATCTGGACTAAACTACACCATCCTACCAACCAAACATTATTTTCAGATGCCAATAATGTATTCAAATCGAGACCAATCGTAACGAGACCATTCGGAATTCTACTCAAAGAATGTTAGGTCGGCTAGAAAGAGCTAAAAGAATTTTACTTCCAATATCAATATATATATCTGCCCTTGAGCCCAGACCTAAAATTATTCTTCGAAAACCAGTCTTTTGAGAGCAATGTTCAACAAATTTTTGACATAGATGCTGTCCGTAGCCCTAAGTCAAGTGGAAGGTCTTGATGGAAAAGCCCCATTTTTCAGAATTTTCGAAAGTAAAAAACTTTTACTCAACATTTTACGTCTGGGCCCAAGAACTAAATATACCTACCAATGTCTCTGTAGATAATTTACTGAATAACCAGTAAAACTAAACCCAACCGAATATATATCAGTGTATTGTAGACTTTGAAAGAAAAATTGAAGTACTGACTAACAAGCCGATGGCTCGTAGGCATCATATAGGTATAATTTCTAATTTTTGTTATTTTATCTATCACTTTAGGGAAAAATGTTTTAAACGAAAGTTGTATGTATGTATATATTATATAAACTTTCGAAAAATAATTTTGGACTTCTTTATTCACATATTCACAAATTCAAAGTGTGAACTATCGCAATAGATACATTTATTTCTATACGAAATTTACCTAAAAATTAGCCGAACGAACACACTGAAACCAACTGTGACGATATTAGTTGGTGCATTGAAAAATACAAAATAATATTTTTTTTATTCCAATTAACATGGCAGCATAGGCCATTGACAAGGATTGCAGAAATTTTTTTTACATATACCATAAATAAGGATCTTACTTCGCTTGGTTGGTTGCTTAAGGCCTTACGGCATATGCTAAAGAGTTCAGCTTTGTGTATGCTGCAATGACTGGGGATGTAGTATTCGTTGTTCGTTGTTGTTATTGCATAGCCAACGCTATTTTCGTTCTTCGATACATCTGTGTATATCATTGTGTCGATGTGGTCGCTTGGATAGACTCATCTAATATTTTTGTATAAGTACAATCTTCCGTGTTTCTTTCTTATTGTAGTTGCAGATGTTAGTGTTGACGGTAGGTAGCTGTCTAATCCACGGCGGGGTTTTAGTAGGATGTATTTGGGTAGTGTTGGATAAGTTTACATTCCCTACCACTGAATTTGGTACTTGAAAGTCAGTTTGGGAAGTTCTAAGACTACTGATAGTATTTGAATAAGATCTCGTAATAAGATTATATGTAGGGTTGCTGGTCTGTACAGATACTCTCGAGTACTTAGGAGTAAGTGTTGTATTTTAATACTGAGTGGAGGCTTTAGAATTACGATTTGAGGGTTAGGTTCAGGTTTGATTTGCTAGTAAACATGAGAAGGATGCATCCATAATCAAGCTTAGATCTGATTATAGTTCTGTAAGTTCTTAATAAAATCTCTCAGTCAGCATCCCATGTCTGATGAGCAAAGAATCTTTACTCTCTTCAAACAACTAGGTACTTTTTATTTCTTTTATTTGTTGTCGTCAAGTTAGCCTTTTATCAAATACCACTCCAAGTAGCTTGATTTGATCTACGACTTCCAACTCGACTCAATGTATGGAGAGAATTGGAGATAGAGGATACGCTTTCTATTAAACTGTATGACTTTTGATTTCGATGGTATAAATTTAAATTCTGTGTTTTGGGACCATGAAAAGTATTGTCCAACTCTATCAGTAGAAGATAACAAGTAGAATGGATATTTTTTCTTGGAAAAAGTAATAAGGTCATCAGCGTATATAGCACACTTGACTGGCCGGGTTATTGTGAAGCATATTTCATTAAGGGCCAGAAGAAATAAGGTTGTGCTTAGGGAACACCATTTTCTAATGTATGAGGATGATACATTTTTCCATTTATTTTTACTGTGAAGGAGCTATCATAAAGAAATTTTTCAATGAATGAGAACATGTTTCCGGATATGTGCAGGTTTTGTAATTGTGTAATAATTCCAGTTCTCCAAGTAGTGTTAAAAGCGCTTGCATTATCAAGGCTTACAACTATGACCTCGTACTTATTACTCATAGCTTCAGCTATTTCTGTTTGAAGTAGAACGAGATTTTACAAGGAGCAGCTATTAGGTCTAAATCCTGAATAGTCGTTATCTATAGAGTTGTTCTTTTCTAGGAACCAGGTTAGTTGTTTGTTTATTACTTTTTCTAACAACTTGCAATGAGAGGACGTTAGAGATATTGGTCTGTATGAATTTGGAGTGGATGGTTATGTATCATTTTTCTTTATTGGAACTAATATTGATTGTTTTCAGAAAGTTGGGAGTTGTTGGGTGTTCCAGATTTTATTGTACCGTCCGAGAATTTTTTCTAGTGTGTCTGTATGCAGGTTTTTTAGAAATATTATGGGGTCTAGCAGCAGAATTTTAGACAGATGAGAGAGCAGCTTGTAGTTCAGTGAGTGTTAGGGGTAAGTTAATATCATAGCAGTTTCTGGTCATGACGGGGACGGGTGCTAGACTTTGTGGATGGTCAGGCATGATAAAGTTTGTTTTTGATTTGTTGTAGAAATGTAATGCAAAGATGTTGGCAATATTTTGATCATCCGTTACGACATCGTCTTGATGAAGTAGACCCGCAATCTATGGGATACGTTTCGACCTTTCATTTGTTTGATTTTATTCCAAACTTGGGCAGGAGGTGTATTAGTTGTAATTGTATGAGTATACTGGTTCCAGGATTCCTTTTTGCTTGATTTTAGCACATATTTTGATTTTGATAATGTCTCGGGCATATATGGCATATATGTTCTACCAAGGAACTGTTGTTTTGTTTTTGTTGTGCTACGTAGATGCCTTTATCTCGAATGGCGCCACCCATCTGAACAACTATATATTATCCTTACTAACCACAATATAATTCCAATCAATTCCAGAATCCAGGAGCTTCAGGACCGCTTCTGCAGCCGTGCCCTCGAGCAACCAGAGGGTCACCACAACAGGGACACCCTTCTAGCACACTGGTCTAGACGGCCCATCTTCACCAGAAGACCAGCCAACCGATAACCGCACCCAACCATCTGCCTGCTCGAGGCCATGGAATCACCACCTCCTGAAGCATCCAACATCATCGACACGGCGCCGCTGTCCATCCGATGGCGAAGCCATCAATAGGTTCCCAAATTGTAAATTTGTCAGGCTGAGGTCTTCTGCAGTTTCCCTCATCCCCAGCTTCACTGGGTAGTATTACTGGCATCTTAATCCCTCGGCATTTGCTGCAGTAAATTGCCGCTCTAACATTGTTACCCTAGGGCGTGCCTGACAAGGGAGACAGCTCCCTACCAGGCCTGAAGATATAAAATTTTAATCAAATATTAATTTAGAAATGTACAACTAGACTTTGATCAATAAATGTTTTGAATTGAATTGAATTGTTGTTTTGTTTAAATTGATTGTTTGTTATCAATTGGATTTGGAAATGGTTACACATATAAACTATTTGTCGTGGTCTTACCGAGATAAGGTATAATTCTTGGATCGCAAAATCTTAGATCGATCGAGGAGAAATTACCAGATGCTAGTTCACAGTGTCAGTGTGTGTATTTGCCTGAGTTTAAAATATTGATGTTAGAATTTATTATGACGTTCTTTACGAGTTTACTTCTCGATGAGTTGTAGTTTGATACCCATATTGCATTTAATGTAATCTCCTCCTGAGAGGGTACCTAGTTTATTAATTAGGTTTACGCTTTCAAGGAATATGAGGGGGTATTTCGCGAAAAAGTACATACTGCAAATTGTTATTTTATTGGGAATGAAAACTGAAACTGCTGTTGCTTCAGGTTTGGTGGTTATTGGATATTCCTACTGATATACGTATGTTCCACCACTGGCCCGCTGGTGTGTAGTTCGGATATATTGGTGACCAGCGTCTTTTTTCAGGTATGGGTTGTGGATTTGTGTAAAGTTAGTTCCTTGTAGACATTAAGATTTCAGGTGAGTAGTCAGAAATGAGTTGCTGTATAATAGTAATAATTTTATGTATTTGGTAAACAGTTTTGCAATGTAGACTGGGTCTAATCGTGAGGATTAGTATAACTTCACTAATGAATTCCTGAATTTCTGGTTGAAGATGATTGTTTGACGATGGAATAGCTGACTGGGATGCTAAAGGCTGTGAGAGTTCAGTTACTTGATTGCTTGGTGTTGAGTTTGGGCAGTTTGCTGCGATATATAACCAGAAATTTTTCATATGAAGCATTCTATCTTATGGTCGGTAGAAAGGAAGATTTTGTTTTCATTACTGACATAGGATACGATCAGGGATGTCTGTAATTCGATTGGGAGCTCTAAGATATGAGACTGGAGATGCTAGTTGTAATCCTAGGTTATTAACTGTGTTTTAATTTAGTTCGTGAGATATGCACGGGGATACGTTGGATATGTTTGTCACTAAGGGTCAGTATTATATTTTCAACTTTATTAGTGGGACTATTATCATTAGAGAGTACTCAAATCATTAGCAGCTTCTCAGCGGAGGCGGGGCCTCCTCTACAATTTTAGGCAAATTCATATTTTTGACGTAGGTGCCTATCAACTCTGAAACGTTAGTTCTCTCAATAATTATGAACGACTCCCCAGAAAAAAATACAAGGTGCCGTAGCACTACCTCCAGGAGTCGAATGAAAAAGTGCAAGTTGTATTCTTTTAGTAATTTAATAGTTGGCCTCCTCTGCAATATGACACGAGTTGCCAATGACTGAAATAGCTGTGATCAACATAACATCAACCTAATCTATTACTCTATGAAAGAATCATAGTATCTGGCTGTTCCAAAATTCAAAACATTAGTCTGGCCAAGGTTAAAATGGCCTTCGAAAATTGATAGATATATGGACTCAATACAGGAATATGACAGTGACTGATGACATAATTTAAGCCTGGAGGCGTATAAGGCTTTTCCACCTGACGTCAGCGCCAATATGAACTACTGTCAAAATCAGCTGTTCTGGAGGGCAACAAATCCCAAGTTTGAATTTTAAGACTGTTCTTTTTACTTTATTTTAGTTGTTTTATACAGTTTCAAAACACTAATAATAACACTAGAGTGATTATATATTTGAGAAAACTAGAGTTTGTAGTTAATTATTTAAAAAGTAGGTAGGTACTCACTGAAGTTTTAATCCCTTAAATAAAATTATTTTTATGTTCAATTGCCACGTTTTTGTGGAGTTGTGCAAACAACAGTAATAAAAATGTATTTATATTACAATCGGAAAAAGACACTAGAGGTAGGTCGGCAATCCTGGATCTAGGCCTTACATAGAGATGATTTAACATAAAGTAAAATCAAATGGCAAAGAATTTGAAGTGACGATTTTATTTATTTATCTTATTATTTCTTAATGAATGCATTTCTTTATTACATACATTATGTGTTTTATGTCAATAAACCAAACAATTTAAATAAATATAGTTAGTTATTACAATTACTTATATAAATAGCAGTGTAATTTGTTTTCAAATATATCTCAAGAAAAGCCAGCAAATTTTGAAAACAAGGTGATCCCATATTACATCCCAACGGTACATACGGGTTTCACCCGATCCAAATTAAAAACAACCCCTAAAGTAGCGAGAGAGAGGTATACTAGGACAAAAGAACATTTAAAAAGGAAGGAATATAGTTTTAAGATTCCATTTATATTATATTTATTTTTCATTATACAAAATATATAAGAATTCATCGAAACAATATAATTTTATTTTTATTTGTATATAATCAATTAGATTTAGATTTAGATTTAAGAGGGGGTTACATTGCACTGCGACCATAAGGTCTATTGTGCCCCCCACCAGAGTTGCACTCGCCTATACGCGGTCTACAACTCGTCTTCCAGTTCCAGAGTTCTAATTGCAAGCAATTCTGCTTGAAAGACGCTTGGGCAGCGGCCTAGCGCAAATGAGCATTTGGTGCGATTCCCAAACACTCCAGCGCCTGTCCCCGTCGTGGTCTTAGAACCATCAGTGTACCATTTGAGGGTATTCTTTTTGAGAACTTGGGTTGTGAGCCCCCTGTCCCAATCTTCTCTGCTACTTAGCACCGTGGTGAAAGTTCTCTCGATGCTAATTTTCTTTGTCATTACATCACTGGGAAGGTTTGCTGATGGGATGTGTTTGGACAAAGAGGACCAAGCCCTCTGATTCCGAATTCCCACCATTTCTGAACCTTCCCTAGATAGTCTTAGAATGGCCTCATGGACCAATCTGTCTATCACTAGATGGAGAGGTGTGAGATCTGTGATGATCTCTAGTGCCCTGGTCGGGCAAGTTCTCATGGCTCCAGTGATACAGACACAGGCTAGTCTTTGTATTCTATCGAGGGTTTTCCTCGTATTGCTCTGACTTGCCTTGCCATGCCAGGCTATTGACCCATATGATATTATCGGTCTTACAATCATGACGTACATCCATCGCAGTATTTTTGGGTTACATCCCCAAGTCTTACCAGTCAGATTTCTGCACGCCATTAAGGCCTTTATTGCTTTGCTAGCAGTGGCCTCAATATGTTTGTTCCACAGAAGCTTGCTATCTAGTGTTAATCCCAGATATTTGACTTCAGCCTTCCAGCTTATTATGTCTCCACTTAAAGTGAGAGGTTTCATAGCTGGAAGTTTCCTTTTCCTAGTAAATGGAATAATTGTGGTCTTGGATGGGTTTATGCTAAGCCCCACTGACAAGCACCATTGCTCAATAGTTCTGAGGCCCTCCTGCAATAATTCGCATAGGGTGTTCGCGAATTTTCCTCGGACTATTAGGACTATGTCGTCGGCATAGCCTATACATGTGAAGCCAAGCTCCGTGAGTTTGTGGAGTAACTCGTCTACTACTAAGCTCCATAGGAGGGGAGATATTACTCCTCCTTGTGGTGTTCCACGAGTAGCTTTAACAGAGGTGGTGTGATCACCTACTTGGGCCTCAGCTATTCTCGTCTTCAACATCTCATACATCCATTTGATAATGGTCTTGTACACTCCTCGCCGTGTGAGTGCCTCCCTGATTGACACATGTGTGGTGTTGTCAAAAGCCCCAGATATACATTGCGATTTCTTTATTGTTCAGAGAACTCTGAATGATCTCAGTTAGCTGATACAGCGCGGTGCCTCCCTGATTGACACATGTGTGGTGTTGTCAAAAGCCCCAGATATGTCCAGGAAGGCACACATTGCGATTTCTTTATTGTTCAGAGAGCTCTGAATGACCTCGGTTAGCTGATACAGCGCGGTTTCTGTTGAACGCCCCGCCCTGTATGCATGCTGACATTTATGAAGTGGTTTGTCCTTCAGAATCTCTGTTCTTATGTAGTTATCCACTACTTTCTCCATCGTTTTCAGTAAAAACGATGTTAAACAGATAGGTCGGAAAGATCGGGGATCAGTCCCATTTTTCTTCCCTATTTTCGGTATGAAGATTACTTTGGCTCTTTGCCATATGCTAGGTATAAAGCCCCGTGCTAGGCAGCTTCTTGTAATCTTCAGGAGATGGGGAAGGATCTCCTCCATTCCTTTCTGTAGGAGTATTGGGAATATGCCATCTACTCCCGGCGATTTATAAGGTTGAAAGGTGTTGACTGCCCATTCCAACCTTTGTCTTGTAAATATCTTCTTAGCAATACTCCAATCTTCCTTGCGAGGATTCTTGGTTTGGATTGCTACGTCAGTACTACTGAGGGGTTCACTTCCAGGGAAGTGTGTTTTGAGAAGTAGAGCAGATCGCTCCTCTTCTCCCTCAGTGTATGTCCCGTCTGGCTTCTTGAGCGACATTAAGGGGCTGATTGCCCCTTTTGCCATGACTTTTTGCAATCTGGCTGCAGTAGGAGTCGAAGTGATCTTTTCACAAAAAGCTTGAAAGTGAAGCCTCTTGGCCTTCCTGATCTCCTTATTGTATTGTGTGAGCTTCTCGGTGTAGCCCTGCCAATTATGGTCTCTTTTGGCCCTGTTGAAGAGCCGACGGACCTCTAATCTGAGGTTTGACAGGTTTTTGTTCCACCAAGGTGCTTCCTTGCTTGGTCGAGCTTTTGAGAGTGGGCAACTTGATTGGAATGCCTCCGTTATCGCCACACTGACCAGTTCGACCTCTTGATCCAGATCGCAGTGTGGGTGTTTGACCCCATTACTTTCGATCTGTTCCAAGTTTTGCTTCAGAAGGGTCTTATATTTAGACCAATCTGTATTTCTAGGGTTACGAGTTGGAGACAGTGAGGTTACTTCCCCCGCAATCCTAAACTCTATAATCCTATGATCGGAGAGAGAGGGTTCCTCCATCACTCTCCAATCAAATACGTTATTCCTGGCAGTAAAGCTGGCAATTGTTACGTCCAGGACCTCTTCTCTTGCTCTCGTGACATAAGTGGGGGTTGTTCCCACATTAAGGGTTTCTAGATTAGTAGCTAAGAGATATTCAAGTAAGCACTCACCTCTAGGGTTGTTGTTCGAGCTTCCCCAAATAACACTGTGCGCATTGGCATCACAGCCTATGATGACTGGCAGTTGTCTGCTATTGCAGTATTGCACTAGCACTTGAGCTTCTACTGGAGGTATTGCAGTATTGTCTCCAGCGAAATAGGCAGATGCAATAACTATGTCTCGGTTGATGCCCCCAGTGTTGAGGTGTACTAGAATTGGAACTAGATCCCGAGTCATGAATTCTGAAACACATGTGTAATTAATGTTGTTTCTTATGATCACACAGGCACGAGGGGACTCCTGCCTCTGGTCATAGATCAATTTTGAATCTTTAGATGCCAAACCTTTAATTTGGCCTGCTTTGCCTGTCCAGGGTTCCTGGATCAGTACAAAATCCAGTTGGGATTTCCCAAACAGCCTTGCAATCACTGCTGAAGCTCCCTTCGCGTGATGCAAGTTCACTTGCGCCACCTTGGAGAAAGCGATGAAGGTGCTGTAGTCTGGGGTGTAGGAGCTGGGTAGTCCAGCCTCTAATTCCCCCCCTCCTCTCTTTCCTCCTGTCCCTCATCGAGATCCATCGGGACACATCTCTTCCACTAGAGTATCCTCCAGTGTTGAGAGCCGCTGTGGTTCCAGGATTACTCTAGGGTAATCCTTGGGTATGATACCCACACGAATAGCCTTTACGGCCTTGGCAGCTGCAGCGTATCCAGTGGCATGCCCGGGTTTTTGCTGCAGCTGTTTTCGGCTTTTTAGGCTGAGGCCGTTCCGGAGGAGTGATATGCTCCGCGCCTCTCTTTCCCGTCCCTTTTCCCGTCGGTGTTACCTTCGGGGTCGGGACAGTAGGTGGTGTGGAGTGCTGAAGAGCCTGTTTTCTGGCCTCCTCAGGTGCAAGTCCCTGATGGAGGAGTCGCAGGTACTTCCGCACTCCTGCTCCACTGAGCCCCTTTCTCAGTGGATCGTCTCTGCCGCCCGGCTGTCCGAGTTTCGGCAGGTCGAACGGCAAACGATTTCTTTGCCGTTTGGCATTTCCCTTTTTTACATGGAGCCCGGATGAAGAGGTGGAGGCTTTCTACATCTCTCCTCCGGTGAGTTGGGTTTTATGTGTATTTTCCATAAAGTTCCCACGAGTAGCTGGGGACAAATCGGTCCACTCCTGCAGAGCCCCGCATGCAGGAGTAAGGGGTTAATACAGTGGAGTTCCCCCTTGTGCTCCAAGGTCGAAACCAGTAGAGACCAGTCCTCTATCTGACCATGCATCCCTCGGCCTGGTTTCCCGCCTTGGATTTAGAATTTTTGATGAGGTTATTTCCTCTTGGTCCGGGCGGTTAAGCCAAGACCCCCCCCCCGCATCACTAGCCCTCGAGACATGACCACAGACAACCAGGATGCGTTGGTTTGACAGGGTGGTTTCGAGGTTAGCTCGAACGCACACCTGGCATCGTTGTACCTGAGTGCAATTCCCTTAGCCACGACACTACAGCTGGGACAGGTGAAGTTGGTCCGCGGCAGGGTATTCGTGGCTGCCAATTGAGTTTTTAGTCTCAATGAGCCTTATTTCCCTGCAGGCCCCCTTCTCATATAAAAGTCATCGTCAGAGGCCCCCTCCTATCCGCCACCTGGAGACGCGCCGGGTTGGCACTTCGCTCCTCCCAGATGCTGATTGACAACATCCGGACCCGGTATATAATCAATTGGTGGTGGGGTAGTTAGCTTTAAAGCTTAATTAGCTTCTAAACATGCTATGTAATGATAATTTAGTACCTCCATATTTTCATCTGAAAAAAAGAAATCTGGTGGCAGTCGATTTGTGAGAAAAATTGCTGCTCGAAAATATCCACTAATGCGTTAACATATTATAATGTTCATGATATGTTCATAATCGATTGGCATCATGTTCGTTATTGCATCGAAGTCTGTATTCTTTGTTATATAAGAATCAATTCTAAAAAGATCTTCTTTCGTCTTCAAAATCCAGTCCTTCAAAATATCTACTTACATTGGCCATCTGAAATAGAAACATTTTTTGAAGCACTCTCATGTTACTAAATATACTTTTGTTGTATTTTATCAATAAAACAAAGAATAATCTATTTTTAATTATAAATAGAATTCATATTAGTAAATGAGCATGGACCCCATGGGTAGCATCCCTACATCTGCTACTTTCCTATCCCAAACACATGGGGCCGAAGCATTTTTCCCTATCAAGGGAAAAAAGCGCCAATTTTCGGTATTTTTGACCTTAGAATTCCTTATGGGAAATTACATGTAAAATTGTCGATTTTGGTCCCGAACTCTCCTAGCTCATTTAGGTACTCTCATATTGCCATTTTAAATGATTATTGTGTCTGTAGAGGTCTTTCAAAATAAAAATATATCAAATTATATTTCCTGAAATAACATACTTAATCTTAATTATTTCTACTCAAATTTTAAATGCTTGCCTTCAGAATTACTTGAATTAAGAATTTTATGGTTTTGTTGTAAATATACAGCAGTAAAATATTCAAAATTTTCGTGAAAACTAACAAAACTTACAATGGTGTCTTATGGCAAAGTGGCTTTGTTGACCTCTAGAACAGCTGTTTGCGGCCATATTTGTGACGTCGGTGGAAAAGCTCTATTCTGTACATCGATATCGACAAAGATTCGACTGAAGTTGATAACAGTTGAAGATCGAAATGTCATCTCTGAAAATATGCATATACTGAGTGATGTTTCATTATTATAGAAAGTTGATGCAATGTTATTTAGTTTATGTTAAAATAGTAGTGATGATGATTTCGAAATACAAAACAAAACGAGTTTTCTGTTGAGTTAGCCGAACTTTTAAACGTACCAATCACATATTAGAAAATTGACATTTGTTTAACATAACGCTTGTTGTGTTTCTATTTCAAAATCACCATGAAATCGAGAGAATTTTTGACGAGATTTGGAAAAATTAAATATAGGTTAGATTTGATTAGAAAACTAATGGAAAATGAGGTGGCATTTGGGAACAAACCTTATTAAATTTCAATTATCATCTAATGATAATTTCCACAATATTGCTGTAAAAATGACTATTGTCAATAAATTAAGAGTGGAAAAACTGCGATTTTGAAGAACTATCCCTAAATTTATCTACTTGCGAGACAATAATTACAAATACCTATATTGAAAAAGTGTTACAATATTGCTATAGGAATGGGAGTAACCAGTAATTCAGAATGAAAATGAAAAATCGACAAGTACCTACCTACCTTTTCAAAAATCTGATCAAAATCATCCTGAAGAAAAAAGACCACGGCATCTGTTTAAGTCCTATTAATAAGTTACAAAGACAAAGGCTAAATGACAGTTTTAAGTGAAAAACATGAAACGTTTGAGGTTTACAATTAAAATGAAATACTACCAATTTTGAATTTATATTGTTGTTAATACATTTTTCATACATACACACACAAGTTTCACATCTCATTAACTGAATATAAGAAATAAAAGAAACATTTTGCCTTGTATCTTTATTTTTCAAATCAAATGACATCTTATTGCTTACTATAACCTTACTTTACATTGTTATTCCACACAAACTATGGGGTGGGTGGCTTAGGAATTCACTGATTCATGCTTGATGAGGTGATCTGAAAAATAAAAAATACGTGTTGAACAGTATAGACATACATATAAGAATACTTACGAGTATTGAGTGAAAACAAAAGGTACCCCATAATCAAAATTGTATCCACTTACATAATTTATTCCTTGCAAGTTATTGCTCTAACTTGAGATTCTGATTAGCAATTCTACAATTATCCATCCATCAATACTCTATCACGTAGCCAAACTCAGCACGTATATATGCAGGAGATCCTAACATAGAACGTAATTACTTATTAAAACAACAATAAGTTAATGGGGTATGTTAACTTTCCCAAAATAATAAATATACCTAGATGTATATTGAACAACTAAATATAGGTGAGACGTACCCACAAAAAGTTGTAGTGTTCTTTGAAACAAAACTATTAATAATACATATGTAATTAGGTGTTATAAATATAATATACTTACTATCTTATAAAGTCTTGAGAACTTCCCGTCGGAATAATTACGAAGAACTACCTACAAATTACAAATAGTATTGTTTATCTTAACAGGTGAATCTTAAACAAATAGGTATGCAATACCACAGACAATCTTGTTGGAATAGATTGTCTGTGGCAATACTTACCAACACAATTATTGGAGATCTCTTGGTTTTGGCAACTTACAACAAATCACAACAAAACTATGAAAGTTTATAGTTGAACTTCAACATGAACAATTAATCACCAAACCATAATGCCAATAATCACCACAGAAATATTATAGTTCTATGTTCTATGATAATCACACACCAAATTCAAATGAAAAAGAGGCAATAATGATGAAGCGATCACGTGATGTCGACATAGACTGTCAACTGTTATCGACTTAAGTTTCCTAACTATGTTGCGCTCTTCATACCCCCGACTTGCCACCGACTAACTTAGAATAAAACACCAAAACGTCATGATACAGAAAAAAAATTTTTGGTTGTGGATTGACACCAACTGACCCATCACCATGTATTAGTATATCTATATATATAGATAAAGTCGATCCTTATGCTAAGAAGTCGATAAATGTACAGAATACGCCTCCAGAAGCCAATGTTTTGTGTTTAGGAATACACTGTAAATGTTTTACTCGTTATCTAACTACATTAGATATTCACTCACACCTTTCCTCCTTCTGGTATCCCAATTAACAAAGAATACTTTTCCGCATATGTTCACGATTTTCTACTAGTATTTAGTGTTTTATTTCTGTTCTTAAATTTATAATTGTTGGCGCGTTTCCTACCATCAATTTATTTGTTGGTCACCTCTATTTAACGGCATCTATTGGCACATTACTTTCGCCAATATCGTAAACATAATTTTAATAGTAGGCTGCTAACCTAGCGCAAATCCTGTGGTGTCGATTGCCTACACCACAGGTAACTGACTGATTATTTTGTGATAATTACTCCTAAATTAATGAATGTATTACAAAACTTTCATCAGCTGGTCTGTGTGTATAATTACAAATACAAATGTATATCAAGAATACTGCTGCCACTGCTGTAATTTGGAAACTGTATTTTTACAATGTCCAGTTTGAATGTTGCTTCATATGGTCTTTTTTTAATATTGAGATCTCATATTCTCGATTTAAAAAATTTGCCACCCTACATAACGAGAACAAACATAACTCAGATTTTACCACTGCTGTAACTCGGAAACCTATGATTATTTTAAATGAATTTCAACGTTACCGGATGGAGTTTCTTCTTTAATTTTGTAGTCTAAAATTTTTCAATTTCGAAAAAAAATGTTGGGGGATGGACATGTTGAATAAAAAAAGAAACATAAAACAGGAGTACCTACGTTTACTAAGTAACAGGTGCGAATTTTATTGGTGCTGGTACTTTTGGAGTTGGTGCCTACAACAACATGGCACAGCGTCCAAATAACCAGCACCAATTTTATTAATATTATTTTGTATTTTTCAGTGCAACAGCTAATAATGTTGGTACAATTTTTTGTAAAAAATATTTATTTCACATTTTTGATTTTAGGATTAGTCATGAAAATTGTTCAACGTTCACTAATACCCAAAAAGATATATGCTTACTTGTTATTTATTATTCAGAGATCTTAAAACATTGCGACGTAAATCTACATATTTCAGACTTTACTGCTGTAACTCGAAAACCGTAACTCAATTGAAATGTTGTAAATATTTTCTTTAATTTCGCCGTCTCATATTTTCGAGAAAATTGCTCTTCCACGCATAGCGAAAATAGACATATCACATATTTCAGAATTTACCATTGCGAAACTCGGAAACCGTAACTCTTTTTAAAAACTGTTCAATTTAAATGTTTCCGGATATGGTTCCAGCTTTAATTCTACCTTCTCAGATTTTTGATTTTCGAGAAAAATTGCCCCATCCACACCCAATGGGAGCAGTTTTGGAGGGAAGAAGATTTCGGATTTGAGTTTTTCTAAATATGGGACCATTTCTCAATTCTCCTCTTTCAAATAAAACAAAAATCGTCTAAATCGCAGTACGTTTACTATGCAAAACGCGCGAACAGCCATAAAAAAGCAAAAATACAACCGAATTGTATACCTTCTCCTTTTTTGAAGTCGGTCAAAAAGCAGACGAATAGTCGAATTGTATGGCTTCAGCCATTGATCTGTCTATCTGTGCCAAGATTATCTTGGGAACGGATTGAACGCTTTTGTTGTTTTCTTTTTTGTTTTGTAGGGTAACGATAAAGATCGCCAGTGACAGAAATTGGGCATCCTGTTAGCTGTAGTTGCCAGGCAATAGAAGAAATACTTGTTTTGTTCAAGACTGTAGCGCGAAAAAGGATCTAACGGTTTTGACGGAACTAAGACATTCTTCTTAAAACCCTCTACAACCAAATCAAGGCGCATCATAGAGTTTAAGCTAAAAAAATGGTTCTTCCTACGTCAAAATTGAATACCTATGGCCTATGACCCTTTTTGTTTGTCCTGACACGCTGAAAAATGAATGGTCGCACAACTTGATTGGAGGATTTTTATACTTGATTGATTTTTTTAAATAAGAAAATAGGGTGAGAGTGAGGGAACTCATCAGATTTTGTCTAATAGTGTTCCAATAAAATAAAGCAATTTGGTATGTCATTCACTCTTAAACCACAGGTTATTAGGTAAGCTTTGCTTAAACACCAACACCAAGCATTTATCTCCTTCAATAGTGACATATTACTTTGGAAACAAATGAAGTGCGAAACAAATCCGTTTGTAATTTAGTGCTGTCAAGCTGTAGTTACTTCCACTTCCATTTAAGTGTCATTTATCTTAATCGGTTTAAACTCCATTATTAATATCTGTGCAATATTCTAAATTGAAACTTATTTTATTTGAACTAAAACAATCCCTAGTAAGTCTTCTAAGAGAATAAATACAATCAATAACCTTATCTTAACAAATGAATGAACATGTATTATTTGAATTCTTACACCTACCATAATTCATATTCTTTTTTAAGAAATATAGCTTTTTGTAATCAATTTCCAGTTTAGTTATTGCGAACAGTAGGTATCACTATAGAAGCACTCCATAGTAACTAGATATTTTCCAATCTAAGTTTATATAATAACTAAGTGGGTGGCCGGAAGCCTCAAAGTTTTTCAAAATCGAATTGTGTACGTATTGCTAATTAGATTATAGCACGAACGGAGTGGACCTAAAACGGTAAGTTGAACACATATTTTTAGCAGTTGTTATGTTACACTGAAACTGTAGGTATATAGTATAACTATTAACTTGATATCTTGAGAATATAAGTTTCATTGATTCTGCTTTCTAGTATACCTTACTCTTTCAAGATTAAAAGAATGGAACATTGGCTAAGAAATCAGTGCGATATCTACAATTATAAAGTACATTCCTTTAGGATATCCACTACCATAAAATCGATCTTTAAATCCAGTAGTAATGCTGAGAAGGATAATTTAAGAAATTCATTGATAGAAGAACACAACAGAGCCAAGATCATCTTGTCTTCGACCAAAGCTGACAAAAGAAAGAAAATAGATGTGAATGGTAATGTGAGAAATGGAGAGAATGAAAATCATGTTTGGAGAAGATTGAGCCTTCAAAGCTATCGAAACAAGAAGCAGCAACGACAAGAAGAAAAAAGTAAACCTGTTATTGCAGCTGTCTTACGCACTTATGATAAAGGAGGTCTGTCAAAAAACAATAATGCAGAGTGGCTGTGAAAGTGTGCAGCTATAATTGAAGTGATTGTGTCTGTGATTTTTAAGTTTCTTATTATTTGTTATGTAATATACGGTATGCAACAGAAATATTGTAATTGCACTGTAACTAATATATAAAGACTTTCTACAAAAGTATATTATTTTATTTTATTGTCAACATATGACCTACAGTATTTGCGGAAATTTGGACATTATTTTATACATATTCTATTGAAAATAAATTAATTCTCAAAAAATTTTTTGTTCAATAGAAGCACAACGGGATGGATTTCAGTGAAAATAAAATTGAAGAGCTCAAAAATAAAGCTATGGTGCTGGATTTACCCGATTCACTTGAAAATGACTTGCGAATGTTTATAACAGAACTCTACATCAAAAGGGTAATTTACCAATATAGTCGGAATCAAGACTTCAGGCTTTCAATAATATGAATATTGTTGTTGTACCAATTATATAGATACCTATATATATAGAATTTACTGTTTAAGTGGTTTGCAATGAGTTCGATTCATTAATTTATTTGTGTAAGTAGGTATATATTATCCATAGGATCAAGTCAGTCAGCTAAGGAGCGATTATGCTTATCTGGAAGCCGAAAATAAGGAACTAAAAGGAAATTTGGAAAAAGCAAATAAAAACCTAGAAGAAAACCATTTCAACTTGTCCATACTTTCAAAAAAAGTACATGGACTTGAACAAGAACTCACTGAAAAGAGACATACTTTGTTACAACTCAATTTGCAACACAAAATGACCGTAAGTAGACCATGAACGAAAAAAGCTGCTTTCAAATTCTATTTTTCTACTAGACCACGGAGGTTACGAGTTTAAAAGACATATTACAAAAATCAGAAGTGGAAAGGGCTGAACTGTCCAAAAAGGTTCATCTATTTGAAGCAGAACTCAAGCATCATAAAGCTTATAATAATGAGTTTCCTAAAAGGGAAAACAACCTGAGGGTATTCATTGACGAAATGAGCGAGTAAGAAAAAATATATAGAATGTACCTTAATATGAATAAAAATATATTTTTTCTATTTACCACCAGGATTATGAAAAGTTTGAAAGAGGAACAATCACAAATTATTGAATTATTCAAAAGCATTGACTTGGCACAAGGTGCTCTATTAGAGTTGGAAAAATTAAAAAAAGAAAATGAAGGCATTGCTAGAGAAAAGAACGAATTGGAGAAAACTCATGTTAAGGCACAAGGTCGGTAAAAAAAATCTCGATTTTTAAAGTTCTAATTAATATATACCTAACTTGAAATAATCTTCCAGCAAAATTAGATAAACTAGAGGAACTAATGCAAACCTTTGAGAGTGAAGAACACATTGATACCACCAATATTATTTTTGTGCAGGTATTGAAATAGAAATTCACTGTTTCTCAGAATTAACTCTTAATATTTTTTTAGTGGAGACTGAATAGAGATCATTACAGACAACAATTGAAGGACACTCATGAAACAATATCAAACTTGATAGAATCATATAACAATGAAAAACATACGAATTTGAAACTCATTGAAACAAATGAAGAGCTTGCCTCAGAAGTTGTGCAACTTAATAAGGACAAAGAAGAATTGAATGCTAAGATAAATGAACTTTGTGGTCAAATTAGTGGACCTGAGAATATCGTCCAGATCAAAGAAGAGCCGATACTAATTTTTGATTAATTGGAAACTCTGTTGAAATACTTTAATCAGAATGGCCGCTGTTATTGAGACAATATAATCAAATATTCTTTATTACAAACTATGAAAATCATATTTTCTAACAATGCTTAATTTCAGAATAAAGATCACAATAAACTTTGTTAACTTCCGTGGAAGTTATTTCAAAGGACATAAATGAAGACCCATTTCTGAACTGGTATGTATATTTTTCCAACAGATGTTTGGCTAGGTACCTATATCAAATGGAGAAAACCACGGGCAAAATATATAAGTGTCCTTAACATTCACACATAATATAAATAGTTTATAGGCACAAATTCAATGTGCAATTGATCAATCTTATTTCGAGAATAATTAAAATTCTTATGAATAGTCATCATCCTCTTCAGCAGGGGGAAAGGCTGCCATATGAGCTTGTTGTGCTGCAGCTTGTAGCTCCTGCCACTGTTGTTGATCAACAATAGCTTGCTCTTGTCGAGCTTTAGCGAATAATTCCTGTTGTTGCCGTAAAAGCTCTTCTTCAGGTATACCTAGATTCTCCAAACGGGTACTTTGTCGCCGACGCTTTGCAGCTACAGCTTTACAATCTTTGAGAACTGCCTCAGCTTCCGCAGTATAGTCCATGAAACCCAGTTTATTTAAAGCTGAAATGTTATTAAGACAGTACATTCTCGAATATATTCCAAATTTCAACATACCCATAAGAACATGTTCTGCATTTATAGTCTTCTTATTCATGCTATTGCATATTTCATTTGCCTCAGAGCTGAGTAAGTGTATGAACTCCGTACAACAATTGAGTACCAATTCTCTTGCTTCATTGGCTATACGGACAGATGGTACTAATTCCTTAATCATTTTATTAATACTAGCTCTGGGAAGGGTTAATTCATCATCTTCAGTGGTAGTTGCGAGTGGACCAAGTGGATCTAAACCAGCCATTACAAGAAATTTCAAATGATTAGGGTAACAACGTATTTACGTTTTTGTTCTTGTTCGCAAAATTTCGTATTTCGTATGATTGTGTTTATATATAACCTCACTTAAATTTAATCAGAATCAGAGAACATTACCTCCAAGCCTCCAAATTTTAATTCATAGAATGTGAAATGATAAGTTCTACATAAAACAAGAAATGGTTGCGGTTGTCATACGTAAGTCGTAGAGTAGAAAACAGCAGACTGTAGGTACACTATGCCTACGGTCCGTAGACAGAGACACGGTTGTCTCGATCAGCAGTTGACCAATCAGGAGCGAGCGCGCGTGTTACCTAGACCGTAGACCTGAATTTAAATCGTTTGCCACTCTCACTATGTATTGCCTATATGTTTACTACATATATTCTAGTTTTTACATATAATAACAGTAACAAAAGCAAGCAAACCAGTATTTTATTAAGGTAGGTGCATTTAAACATAAGAACAGCAGTAGTAAATTACAATTTCGGGAAGCATTGCTCATAAAATTGTTGAAAATCAATCAATAAACGAAAAACAGCTGAAAAGGAAATCACAAATTTATGCAATTATTCGAAAGTTCGGGGTGGGTACAAATCGAAAAACAACAGGTCGACAAGTTTTCCAGTTTAAAGAAGAATAGGTACCTCCTCATAGAAATTTTGATTCAGATATCTCTTAATATTACAACTTGAATGACCAAATAAGCTAAATTGTGCGAACGTATTAGTTAAAACCGAAAAAAAGTCAGGTGTCCGTTTTTTTGTGTGTCAAATCAAGTCACGATTTTTATCATTTTTTACCGACAAACCCCGAACGGAGGTATACAATTCGACTGTTTGTTTTTTTTTGGTTCGTGCGTGCATTTTATATAGTAAACGTACTCCGATTTTGGATTTTTGATTCATATTATATTGATAAACATGCAAATCCGAAATCTCCTTCCCTCCGAAGACTGCCCTCGAAAGGGTAAATTTTCTCGAAAATCGAACATCTGAGATGGCTGAATTAAAGATACCAAAATATCCGGAAACGTTTAAACATTTTTTCTAAAGAGCTACGGTTTTCGAGTTATAGCATGTTAAAATCTGAAATATGTGTATTTTCGCTATGTGGAAGAGGCAATTTCTTTCGAAAACTGAAAATCTGAGAATGGGAAATTAATGATCAGATTATTTGTAGCAACATTTCTATGGAACATTTTTTCCATAGAGTTACGGTAAAGTGGTAAAGTTTATAAAATGCGTATTTCCTCGACGATGTTCTTAGTTTTCTGAATAATAGCAACTGCAAGCAGAGCATATATGGATAATGGCGAACGTTCAACGATTTTCTTGACAAATGTAACACTCAAAAGTGTGAAATAGATATTTTTATACAAAATTGGAGTTATCAGTTGATGCACTGAAATGTATAAAATAATATTAATTATTAGTGCTGCTAGATACTTGTGAAGTTAGTGCCAAAAGTTTTTCAATCTAACTGCAACTGCACAACTTCAAATGTATCAGCACCAATTATAGATTTAATATTATTTTGTACATTTCAGTGCACCAACTGATAACGTCGGTAATTTTTTTTTTTTTTAATTATTTTGTTTCTCCTTGAACACTTGTTGCGTAATTGCGTTTCATTCGTGCAGCAACCCTTTGTTTTGTATTGAAATATTTGATTCTTTTGTAAGTTCTCTGTAGCAGATATTAGTCATTTTCTTCACAATGTTCTTGTTTTTTTTAAATGGAATGGTTTAATTGAAACGTAGAAAAATTTCGTCTGAAAGCTTCGTGCCCGCCGCCTGTTCACCTATAGTGATTTTTCACTTTTTATTACATTCAGATTGATTAGATGTATGTATATCGTAAGCAAAAACATTAATCAGAAAAAAGTGCCAGTCGAACGCTGAAGCCCTCTAGATACGCAATCGCTGAGCGGGTCTATCGGCTACGTCACAGATTGCTTCCCGCACCGAACGCTTCCGCCGCCCTAGTACCCAGGATTGAGACAACCATGTCTATCTACAGACCGTGGACTATGCCTAGGTGGTAAGGCGATAGTGCGGAAATCTATGGCGGTAATTTAATTTGTTGCTTTTTCTGATTAGCTCTCTCTATTCATTATTTTTATCTAATTACTAATACTAAGGCATGTAGGTATCAAGTCACAGGGATGAATTATTAAGTGTAGAAGACAAAGTCTATTATTATCTATGTCAATGGTTATATGTCATTCAAAATCAATGAAAAATACAAATCATTTTTTTAAATAGTTTTTATTACTTTCGGTTTTTGTATCAATGGACTCCGCAGCGATTTCTCAGGCCCCATACGGTCTAGAGACTTGAAATTTCGAATTCGTACTTATATCGCAGACATCTCGCCGTCTGTTAAGCTCCAAGTATGATCCAATATTGGTAATTATAATTATCTCATTCAACCAAGATCATTATTTTTTCGACATGGAAGGACAATGTCGGACAATGGGATCCGTCACTGGAATTACGCACGAGCATGGAGCGTATATATACGTCTCGTTCTCTGGTATATAGATACTTTCTGGTAGATCGTCTATGGTTAATGGTTATGTCGCAATTGTCAGACGTCAGACGTTATTGTTCATGTAAAGTTTAATTTTCTGTTGTGGTAGAAAAACAGTATTTTTTATGGAATTGCTGTTGCTGGCAAACACATATACATAAGTATAGTTAAAATCGAGAAAAGGATAGCAATAGTAGGTACTCACCGGTAAGATTTAAATATTAAATGTCAAATAAAAACTATTTTTGTTTTTATTTTATTTTTTTAAAAAATTTCACTTGTTTCAGTTTTACTCATGATATAAAAACAAGTGGTTTTACTGACTTCTTGAATAATTGAGTTGAAAAAAAACGTGCCCCGGGTGAGGATCGAACTCACGACCTTAAGATTATGAGACTTACGCGCTGCCTACTGCGCTACCGAGGCCTGATATCAATTTGTATATTTGTCAAAGTAGTAAACGATTATTATACCTATATGTATTTTCGTGCGTGTTTGTATAATAGAGGTGCTTTAACTTTGATGATGCTTCTTACATATGAAAACAAATGCTGCCCTGTTAAATTTAAAAATCCATCATAATGTATAATATATAAAAGGTATCTACCTATATGCCTTCACACAAATACCCTCGAAACGGGTTAGGTACATAGGAAGTTTTTTCAACCAAATAAATATTCAAGATTCAAGAACTCTAGCGGTTCCCAAGTAAGAGCTTTTGGAGGTGGGGAAATTGATTCCCATTTTTCTCGTTTTTATTTCCCTCAATAAGGGAAGTATTGTATTCTCATAAAATATCGACCCCGAGATTTTTGCTGATATTTACGTTTTGGGGTTCCTAGATCACGAAAATCATGGTATCTCAAGTCCGTCGGTCTGTCTGTCTGTAGTCTGTTGGCGTTGTGGCTCAATAACGGCTTGACCTAGGACAACAAATTTTGGTATGCATATTGAAGGACTACCGGTGACGCAATGTAAAGGTTTTCGTTAATCATATATACAGGGTGTCCAAAATATTAAGTGTCAATGTAAGAACGGTAGGTAGAAGCGACGAGGTTGTTTCCATCTCGAAGCGGGATGGTATGTAGAGGGAAGTCATAGGTAAAGGCTTTTACCATTTTTTTTTTGTTAGGTAGGTATCATTAATCTTCTTAAGTACCTAAGTATACGCAAATTATGTATGACGATGATAGTTTACAAATTGCGTAGATATTAAATGTCTACGACAATGGATAAAAAAAAATCTAGACGATTTCATAGGGACATCATTGCTATTTCTTGAACGGTAAGAAATATGAAGATGATCAAGTTAGAGAAAAATTGCGTAATCTGGACCTCTTCAATATTCTGATTTGAAAAAATATCAGCCGCCTCTGAAAAAAGGTGATTTTGTTTTCATACTATTCAGTATAACAGGTTGACTGCGTTTTTTTACCTGGGACGGTTTGCCATAGGCCGGCCATAAACATGTAATAAACTCTCGATCAGTGTCGGATCATAAGACGTATAGTTGTACCTATAATGATATTTAAATATCTTTTTTTCTAATTAAGATCTATTATCATGTCATTAAACATATATAAACATAAAATGTGAGTAAGATTACTTGTTGCCTAAATACCTCAATAATTTTAATTTTAATTAAATTACCTACCTATATTATACAGGGTGACTGGTAAGCGGACGTATTCCTTTGAGCAGGTGAAAGTAGAGCTTAGTTGCTAACGATTAAACATGATTTACCTCGATACCATTCTTAATGGTTTTCGAGATATTTCCTTTTTTTGAATTTTCAATAAATTCAGTTCTTTGCGAAGAAAATAGTTAAAATCAACGAAAATAATAAGAACCTCTCTAAATGTCGCTTTCTAAATTATAAGCTGACAGACATACCAAAAATATCGGCAGTGAAAATTATTGAAATTCTAAGGTTAACTATAAATTATTTCGGTTTAAACTCAACTTTCCTTTCCAAGATTGTAACCAAACGGTTCCTTTATGCTAAACATTTTTAAAAATGTTATAATACATCAAATGTACAAATTATTGATGAAGGTTCTCCATTTTATTCTCTTCAAAATAACGTACATAATTTCAGACTCAACTTTTTGTTTATTTATTAAATAAATTATTTTAATTTGTGAGATTAACGGTTTTTTGTTTTCAAAAATTCACATTTCAAGCAAGAAAAAATTAGTTGGTTTGTTTTTTCAAGAGTTGCAATAACAATGTTGTCCAATATTGGTATTAATTTTAGCTTAATTAGGTAAGGCCTAAACTGTATTTTTTTTCTTACTACATACCTAGTATAGTAATAACTTCTAGTAAAGAAGTAGTAAAATTATTGTTTTCTGCTTAGAAATTTGGACTTTTTCAAATTAAATTATATGTGCAATTGTTTTTCAATCATTCCCAATTGTACTTACTCTCTTTCAAGTAATGTACTTAACTGGCACCTTATTCTATCATTTTATAATAAAACACTAATTAAAAAAATACTCCCTACCTTATAATAAAAGAAACAAAATTCTCAAAATATAATGGAAAAACTTCTTTAACAAATGAACTTCTTTAACAAATGATATAATTTTAATTTATAACCCATTCATTTTCAAATTGGATACCTCCATTCCTTATGCAAGCACGAGCCCTTTTTCTTATTTCTGACCTGGTAACTCGATTCAAAGAGTTTTGTCGCAATATCTCAGTTCCATTCCGTATCCTTTCAATTAATTCTTCACGCGTATTTACCTCTGTTGCGTATACGATATCTTTTAGGTGCCCCCATACATAAAAACCTAACGGAGTTACATCGGGGCTTTCAGCAGGCCATGATACGGACCCACATCTTGCAACCTATTTGTTTGGATACCATTTTCTTTGAAAACTAATTTGTTTCTCCTGAAATGCGACGGTAGGTTGCACCAAACACACTTACATGCGGACTGCGCCTATTTGGAAAGCGACATACATATTATCGTTGAGCTTCAGCTGCATTTCCATTAGAGAAACCAGACATAAATAAAATATCAGCATATTCAGCATAACTAAACGTTGCCATTTTAGACACCGTAAATAAAAGTCAAAAATTTGGTCAGACCTCTTTAGATCTATACTTTTGACGATAAACTGAAATGTTAAATGTTAATAAATAAATAAATACCAACATTCTTAAGTCAGTATCACACCTTAATGCGGTAGGAAAATAAATTCGAAAATAAAACTGGTAGTTGCAAATAAAAGTTATTTAGTTAATAATAATAAAAAGCTAATTCTGAAAAAGGTACCTTATTTTGAAGGCAATAAAATAGAGAACCTTTTACATGAATTTGTACGTTTGATGTATTATGATATTTTCAAAATTTTTGTGTATAAAGGAACCATTAGTAATAGTTAACATTAGTATTTTAATAATTTTCACTGCTGATATATTTTGGGTATGTGTGTCAGCTTATAATTTAAGAAGCGACATTTACAAAGGCCCTCATTATTTTCGTTGATTTTAAATATTTTCTGTGCAAATAACTGAATTTCTTGAAAATTGAGAAGACCGTTAAGAATAGTATAGAGGTAAATAATGTTTAATCGGTAGCAACTAAGCTCTACTTTCACCTCCTCAAAGGAATACGTCCGCTTACCAGTCACATTGTATATATACCGAATTAAATATAAAAAGTCCGATCATGTAGTGTATTTGCGTGTGGATTGCGTACATAATGAGAATACACCCGGTAGTTTTATTGCAGTCATAAAGACAATACCATTTATTGTGAAAAGAACTATACCAAGTCAAAGATACTCGGATATCTTTCTTATTTTCAAAGATATGCCATATAACTTTTGTTTTTCTTATGGAGGACGATTTTTTTCTTATGTTATTACATAAAGCTACAATTAAGTATAACATCTGAACATTTAAACCCAAAAAAAGACACAGAAAAACGATAGGGATTTCAACTTATTGTAAAATAAATACTGCGATTTAAGGGCTGATATTTGGTATAGGGTGTTTTTATAAATAAACACACATATTAATGAAATAGAAAATAATATAGGCAAGTTCCTTATGAAACTTGGATTTTCAAAAATTGTTAATAATTTGAATTTTTTTAAAAATGGACCGTTATAATCTTACTTAGAAAAGATATGTATATGTTCATTGCAAGATTATTGTATTCTGAGAAAAATGCGCCTATGGAAAACATTTTAAACAATCAAGCGAAGAAAATATCTTCTGAGAAATCACATCATGAAATGAAGGTATTGCTTCAAGTGGGTATCAATTCAGAACTATCTTCAAATACATATTGGTAAGGGTTATGGAAGATTAGAAACTTCGGTCTAGAAAATTCAGGAAAAACACAATACAAATCTAGAATTGTTTACAAATTCCATACTGGAGTTTCTTAGCCTTGCTTGCATTTTGCAATTAATATAAAGTCATGACAAACGACGAATAATTATTGTGTCAGATCACTATTTTATGAAATGTTGAAATATGATTAACAAATAGTGGCATTTTTAATAAATAGATAAACAGATAATCATCATTCAATGCATTAAACTATAATATATAGACCCCACGTTTGATATAGTAATTATAAATACTGTGGAATCATTGAAAATAGGATTTGCACCTAAACTAAAGTATTGAAATATGTGGTAGAATTTTCTAAAGACCTAAAGGAATTCAAGATAATTGAGCAAATAAACACATATTTCACAATTTAATCATTTTAATATCGAACACGAAGAGATTTAATACAAATTAAATGAATATACAATTATTTATACGATATGCTACAAATTAATTTGAATCTTTGGTTTCCGCAAACACTTAGAACTATATTTGTCTATGGTACATTGCACATTCTATATTCTTAAACGAGATATCAAAATTCTACTAGTTCCAATGATTTCGACAGATAATGAAATTGAACTAAATAGTAATCTTTGGAATCAAATAATTTTATTAAAGATTTTCTGTTGTCACCATATAAGTATGTAGCTGGATTCAACATTAGAAAAATCGTTAAATAATAATTCATAAAAGTAAAAACATGATGAACAGAGTTTGGTTTTAAGGAAAAATACATTATAATATATAGGTACTGGCAAGATAAGTATCCGTAACCTTGCGATATTTGTTTTGTGTAATTTATTTTATTTTCTGATAGACATAAATTTCAAAAGTTAAGAATTAATGAAATTTTGAAGATATAATTATGGAATTTTTGAGAGGTTACAGGAGTCTTAGGTACTTTAGCATATTTATCATATTATAACCTTTATACAGAGAACACTTTGGCTTCAACATATTAAGGTTAATATTATATATATATATATATATATCACATCCAATAATTAACTAGACAACGACACAAAAACTTTGTACAATTTATACACTCGCAGATATAGGAATTAAATATAGAAATAATTTTCATAGTCTGCATATGAAGGTTGACCAATTTTGGAGAGTTGCGAACTACTTCCCCATATTTTCAAATTGGTATTTGTAATTTTTGTAATGGCTTTTTCTTTGCTCAAATTCTGCTTCTGTTTTTCTTCTTGCTTCTTTTCCGATGAAGATGTTGGCGGTGATGGTAGTGACGGCTTCGAGAGTTTCGAGACGTTGTTATTATTGTTATTATTATTATTATTATGATAAGTAGCAGGGTTTGGTTGAGATGATCGAAACAGTCTTGAAGCAGGTAGGGGGGGTAGATCAGATACCCAGAATATCTGAAAATACATTGATAATGAAGTTATAAGCTTTGAATTTATTATAGGAAGTATTACAGGGGACTATTCCAATATAAAGGTTAATTGAAGCTATTTTGGGCGCTGAAGGAAAAAAATCGTTCATTTTTTTAAATAAAATGTTATCTAATATATATCTAAAAATAAGCAACTGATTTTTCATTAGTATTCCTTAGGTTTTCAGATGCTGTTTTTTCATGAATAATAAATTCCTGTAAAGATTTTCATTCAAAAGATAAAGTTTTCATTGTAGTCCTATATACCTACCTATTAGTTATTTATTTGAAAATTGGTTCAACATAAACAGGTTTGTTAAGAATAATTACTTATTTGAATTTTACATACAGAATACCCTCGAGAATACCGAATGAATGTCCTGTGTACTATTACTATTTCTGGTTTCCTGGGTTGTTGATGCACATTATCTTAAGCATTTTTATAACATACACGAGATTATCATTGTTATCACAATTTGAAAAGGTTTTGAGAAAAAATAAAACAACACGCAAGAACGAACATTAAAAAATAAACATACGTACAATGCAATTGTAAATGCACACTTTTGGGGAAGTCGGTCAAAAACTATTAAAATCAAGTTTATTATTAGTATTGTGAACAAAATTGTACCAGAAAGGAAATATTTTCAGTCAACAGAGCAGCAAATGGAGGAACTTAAGAGTTAAAAAAGTTAAAAGAGCTACTACAAATAAGCTAGTGAAATTATGAGTACAAACTACAAACCTTTCTTCGTGAGAGTGGTAAATAATCTGGATTCCGTCTAACCAAAAAATGACACTGGTGTGAAGGTAGCCACATTTGTTGTACGTGCAAAGGTCTATCATCAGGATGCAGTTTCCTCTGTTGCTCCTTATCAGTATTCACTTCGTATAAGGAAAATTGTTCAACACGTTCTTTGCTATTGTAGCAATTCAAGAGCAAAGCAATCACCTCATCCACAGTTGTTCTGGCACTGATGAGGAGACTTTTGTACTGGGAATTACTGTTTAGTACAGAATCGAAGATTTTGACAAGTCCACCTCTTCTGGTCTGCAGAGAGAACCTTGAACAAAGGAAAAAATTTTATATTCTCTATCAAACACTAATAAATAATGCTTACTTTGAATCACCTTTCGGGTGGCAGCTCTGAAGTGCTGCAGGTCTGGCTTCATCATCTAAAGGCAAATGAGTTCGAACTCCAGCCTTTCTCACTGTTACTTCCATTGACAGATAGAAAAGTTTCGGGTCTCGGTGTTTCATCTTATATTTACCTAGCAGTGTAGCTACCACTTCTTTGCAGGTAGTTTGAAAAGTTATGCTAAGTGTCTTGTATTCAATATCAGGTCGCAAACATCTTGCATATACTTTTATCGTGGTCTGTAACAGAAAATTAATTCGTTAATAATAAATTATGAATGTTAAAAAAAGTTCTTTGTAAGTGAATAAATAAGGAAAAAAATTCCGGTACCGGGAATCGAACCCGAGCCTCCTGGGTGAGAGCCAGGTATCCTAGCCACTAGACCATACCGGATTAATATTAAATTATATTACACCGTACATAAATATCACTAATGAATTTTAACAACAATACGATCTAAAATTCTCAAATTTCAGATAAATTAAAATATTATATCCGGACTGGCGGTAATATATATTATTCCTATTATAAAGCGACACAGGTCAGCTACAGGAAATTTCGATATAGGTATGTAATATAAATATTAAACATTGCACACATTAAGTATTTTGATGCTGCATGTAGGACGTTTTTATTTAGGTAAGAAGATATTTAATTGAAACATCCGCCATCCGTTATGTTTTTCATGTTTATTATAACTATCACTCATTGTTACTACAAACAAACTATTTTATATGATAGCAAATAGCGGAACAAGAAATATTTATTTAACTATTACCTACCTAAGAGAAAAATGAGCCTAGTAGGTACCTACCTACGAAGAATGACGATTCATAGTTAGAAAAGGTAGGTAGGTACATTATAAGCGATTAAGATTCATTGCTTTTAATTAAAATGAGCTCAATGAGACCAGATCGCTCATAACTTATTACGACTTACGTGAATATTTTCGGCCGGCACTATCAATTGTGTGAAATTCCCGAATTTTGAAATGGTATACATCACGGAAACAAGAACGTAGCACCACAAGAGTTCAACCCTTAATAAACATAATAACGGAAAAGCAGCTCAAAACATACTCGATGGGTCTAGAATTAGATTCAAATCGACACCTAAAAGGCGTCCCACGAAAGAAGCGAGTGTCTTCCTGTTAGTGAGAAATAGAAAAAATAAAAAATAAAAAAGCTTATATTCTAAAGCGGTTGCCTTTAAAACGATATGACAAATGGCGTATGAGTGTGTGAGTTTCTGGTGTGACTATTTTGGAATCGGTGACTTTTATATTCCTAGCTGTATGATATAATATCATATTTTAGAAATCCTTTTTTATATACTATTTTTCAGAGGAATTAGAAAAGAGCATTGGCGTCAATTCAACGGGTGGCCTTCCAATGTCGGAAGGCGTGTTGAAATTTTTGTCTTTTTTATCAAGAAATAGAACTAGGCAGGTATTCCTATGTCTTGAAACTTTTCTAATTAAGAAATATAATATCTGACATCCACTGAAAAACTGGTAAACATCTAAAATGTACTCTAGATACCTAGGGCAGTTTCCAATAATCTCATTTATAATAATTTAATGAAAAATATTAAATGAAATGAGGTTTAGTCAAAAAAGCAATATCAAAATATGTTATAAATATTTTTTACAAAAAATTGGACCGACGTTATTAGTTGGTGCACTGAAAAATAAAAAATAATATTAATTCTATTGGTGCTGTTACTTTTGAAGTGGTGCAGTTGCAGTTAGATTGATAACTTTTGCCACCAATTTCACAAGTAACAGCACCAATAGAATTAATATTATTTTGTATTTTTCAGTGCACCAACTAATAACGTCGGTCCAATTTTTTGCAAAAAATATTTATTTCACACTTTTGAGTGTAACATTAGTCACGAAAATAGTTGAACGTTCACTAATACCAATGAAGATAGTAGGTACTTATCCTCTTGTCATTATTATTGAGATCTCAAAACATTGCTGCGGAAATAAGCTAAGTATTTTAGATTTAACCTTTTTACCACCGCTTAACTCGAAAACTGTTACTGTACGGAAAAATGTTCAATATTAATGTTGCTACAAATATTTAGGTTTTTCATGTACTACCCACAGATTTTCAATTTTCGAAAGAAATCGCCCTCTCCAAATAGCAAAAATACACATATTTGAGAATACAACTATCTCGAAAACCGTAACTCTTTTGCAAAAATGTTCAATATAAACGTTTCCGGATATTGATCTTTAATTATACTACCCAAGATTTTCAATTTCCCAGAAAATTTGCCCCTCCACCCCCTTAGGGGGACCATTTTTCAAGCCTCCTCTTTCAAATGAATCAAAAATCATCAAAATCAGAGTACGATTACTATATGGGTATAAAACGCGCGAACAAACAAAAAAAAAGCATACAATCGAATTGTATACCTCCTCCGTTCGGGTTTCGTCGGTTAAAAATTGGGTCAAATTTTGCGTATATCACAAAATTATTATAAAAAATCTCAAGCTGTTATTTTCCGTTAATTATCGGCCTTCGCTGTTATACTCACGATTTTTTCTCAGTATCCTTAGAAACAAAAACAATAAAATTACCATCATTATTATTCAAGTAAGCAAACATTTATTTATATAAAATTATAAGCCTTCGCATTGCCTAAACAACGTGTGAAATGCTTTCAAAACTTTGTGAAAAGTAGGCCTTGGACATCAACGTCAATTCATCCTATTGTCCAACTTCCGCCCTATTGACAAGTGGTTTTCAAGTAAATCACACAATATATTATACATATAATTTGGAATGTTATTGTTGCATATTGTGCCTCTCCCGTATATCCTGGGTATTTATTATGTCACTACACAATGGTGGCACTTTACGGCAGTGAGCTTTCAAAAAAATAGGAAGTCAGTTTGAAAATACTCTTAAATTTGTGCAGGTATCTATAATAAGCAGTTAATAGTATATTAGAATTATTGTTGAACACTGGCAGTCGGGGGTATTTTCGTGTTTGGCCCATTTCGAAAAATGATAGTCTATAAATTCATTCTTTTTTAACGAATTCTTCGTTGTACTGATACAGAAATGTATGTGTGGTAGCGTTTGTGTACCTAACATAAATTTGATTGTGATAATAATAAATATTTCTTACAATTACGTTTTTTTACAAAAAATTGGACCGACTTTATCAGTTGGTACACTGAAAAATACAAAATAGTATTAAATTTATTGGTGCTTGCACTATTGAAGTTGTGCAGTTGCAGTTAGATTGAAAACTTTTGGCACCAATTTCACAAGTACCAGCACCAATAGAATTAACATTTTTATATTTTTCAGTGCACCAACTGAACGTTCACATATACCATTACCCATGTATACTTTGCTTGTATTTGTTATTATTCAGAAATCTAAGAACTTCGTCGCGGAAATAGGCATATTTTAGACTTTATCTCCGCTGAACTTGAAAACCGCAACTCTATGGAAAAAATGTTCAATGTAAATGTTGCTACAAATAATCTAGTCATTAAGTAGCCATTGTCAGATTTTCAATTTTCAAAAGAAATTGCCTCTTCCACATGCGAAAATAAAATAAATAAAAAATCCTGAAAATGCGAGTACGTTTACTATATACAGCGAGTGCAACTAACAAAAAAAAAAACAAAAAAAGCACACAGTCGAATTGTATACCTCCTCCGTTTGGGTTAGTCGGTTAGAAAAAGGCCCGATTTTAATAGTTGCTGCACTGAAAAATTCAAAAAAAGTCAAATTCTATTGATGCTGGTAATTTTAAAGTGTCGCAGTTGTGAGTAACTAAAAGACTTTTGGTACCATCTTAAAAGTATCAGAATACTAATATAAGGATTAACCTTATTTTGAATTTTTCAGTGGCCTTTACGGGTTACGGGCGGGACCTCTGTTACTCCACAACGGAAAAATTTGTCATTTTTTACTTTTCTACTAAAAAACCAGATTGCTTTAATGGCTTCGGGCATTAAAAAATAAAATGATCTTTCTAATGAACGCAGTTGAGAATAATTTAATTTCAGAAAATTCGTGTTTATCAAATCATCATGAACCAAACAGAATCATATTTATTCATAACTGGAATGCAATTCATTGATATTGATATACCAACTGTCAGCTTCCAATAAATAGCCTGGGCCTGGATTGGTGTGTCCGTAAGCCGAATTACCTCTAACTCATTTGTCCTGGGAGGAGCAGGTTTAAATGCCCTAGTAGCTTTAATTTTTTTCTTGAATATACCTACTTTTTTATATTGTGATATTTTTATAAACTCTATCATCAACATGTTATCTCTACGTTTTACAGATTTATGTACCTAATGTATAAACATTGTATAGGTATATTGTAATGAGTTAATTACTTTTAAATTAAAATATATGAAGAAGCTTTCTGTTAGAATGGTATTTTGACTAGATTTTATATACCTAGAGATCTAGTTTTTTTAACGAATATGATCTATTGAGTAGTTTTAGAATGGCTGCAGTCGAAAGAGAAAAAAAAGTGCAATCTATGTAAATGTCATTAAATATGGACACATAGATAAGTACCTATATTTCCTATTTCCTAGAACTTTAATGATAAAATCGAAAAATATTGGTCATAAAAACTATTTCCAAAATAATCAATAAAATTGTAAAGAAAATTGAGATTATGATTCGATATGATAAATATGTCAGGGTAGAAATTTCACTCGTAAGTACAGGATTTCTTTTCCTAATTTTGTATGCGGGAATCGGTACCTTTAGTGCGGACCGCGGATCTGGAAGGTCAAGCCATAAATCTAGTTTTAGATTGAAAATCGCATTTTGGTTGAAAATGTAACTAAGACAGTTCAAGATTCCAATCACCTGTATTCCTCAAGAATATTTTTCACAGAAATTAGAATTCAGTGACTTTGATTCACGTTTCAATCTCACATTCAATAAAATACAAATACAAATGTTCAAATGCAAAAATGGGTCAAACACAAAAATTATATAATTTGCTGTCTCTCAAATATTTACAACTTCCGTAATAATTCATCGTCACCTTTTTTTAGCTGGGCCCTAACAATAGTTTACTTTATAAAATTTCTGGCAAAGGTAAACACTATCTTGATGTTTACATATAAACACGTACCTATATACATACATACATCATGTTATACCCCTGAGATCAGGTATCCTGGCATCAATCTTGAGTAGAGAGCAGTTGATATACTGTTCAAACATTGAAAAGTGGTTTCCGAGAAAACCAGCAGAGAAAGACAAGAGATTACAAGGCGCAAAGACGCTGACTTGATAAAAATGCTACATAATATAATGCCGGGTTTAATATTTCGATGAATATCAAACAACATGTTTGATGTTCAATCAAATTGTGCTAGACGTCTGAAATCTGAAAGGCAATTGGAGATGAAACGATGATAGTATTTGAACTGAGTGTTAAATGTGGCGTTCTGGAAAGAAAAAAAACAGTTGCAGACCTAAATAGAATCCTGCGATATACAAATCAGATAAAAATATTTGGTGCTAACTGAGGAATTTGTCACAAATAAGCCTCACCATTCACTGTCTTTGGATAAATAAACACTCTGTGTGTGCAACGGTCTCTTTGACTTGCAACTTTTGATCTGCATCAGTTATTCAAGACATTGAATAACACATGTTTTGGAGTGATATAAAACAAGAATATACATATATTTATATAAAGGAATGAACAAATCTAGGCATCTGATATTGAATGTGTATTACGACACTGAACTAAAGGCGCATTCAATAGCTATTAGGTAAATGTCTAGGCTAAACACTTTACTGAATAAATCATTAATTTAAAATAGGCCTTCAACGATTAAGATAAAAGCAGATAAAGGAAGTAGACTTAAGAATAAGGGATCTGGACAGTTCGCCCAATGGACACTTCGCCCAAAATGATATATCAAGCATTTCGCTCAAAAAATTCGTACTGAAAACAGTTTCCAGAGCTACTTCACCCAATGTAATTAAAAGTCTACAAAGCCGAGAATGAACACTCCGCACAAATTATTTATTTATATTGATCGAACTCTATTCGGGACCTTAGTAATAAGTTAATATTATAACTGTTTATATTTTATTACATAAATATTTTTTACAAAAAATTGGACCGACTTTATTAGTTGGTGCACTGAAAAGTATAAAATAATATTAATTCTATTGGTGCTGTTACTTTTGAAGTTGTGCAGTTGCAGATAGATTGGTAACTTTTGGCACCAACTTCACAAGTACCAGCCCCAATAGAATTAATATTATTTTATACTTTTCAGTGCACCAACTAATAAAGTCGGTCCAATTTTTTGTAAAAAATATTTATTTCACACTTTTGAGTGTAACAGTAGTCACCAAAATCGTTGAACGTTCACTAATAATACCAATGAAGATAGTACTTATTCTATTACCCACGTATATTCCTTGCTTGTAGTTGTTATTATTGAGATCTCAGAACATCGCTGCGGAAATACGCTTGAATATTTTAGTTGTTACCATTTTAACACCGATTTTACTCGAAAACCGTAACTCTAAGGGAAAAATGTTCAATATAAATGTTGCTACAAATAATTGTCTTTCATGTACTGCAAATAAGTTTTCAATTTTCGACAGAAATCGCCCTCTCCACATAGCGAAAATAGGTATATTTGAGAATTTAAAATGTCTCTATGTCGAAAACCGTTACTCTTTTGAAAAAATGTTCCATTTAAACGTTTCCGGATATTGTCCTATCTGTAATTATATCAACGCAGATTTTCAATTTTCGACAAAATTTGCCCCCTCCACCCCCTTCGGGGGCGGTTTTCGGAGGGAACGCGATGTCGGATTCCCGTTTTTATGAATATGGGACCATTTCTCAATCCTCCTCTTTCAAATGAATCAAAAATCATCAAAATCGGAGTACGTTTACTATACGAAAGGCGCGCACAAACCAAAAAAAAAAAAAGCACACAATCGAATTGTATACCTCCTCCTTTTGGGAAGTCGGTCAAAAAGTAGACCAGCATAAAATTGTATTGAAATTCAACTTCACATTAGCTTAGAAAAAGTTACCGAGAAATTAATACAGAAGTTATATATTATTAAATAAAATAAGCAGAGTTCGCTTTATTTTTAAACAAAATTATATTATTTAATACATAATACAGTTCCCAAACATGACTTAAGATCTATTAATTTATATATTATTTGTAGCCCATACATTACTGAAGATGTGATTTAAAAAAAACAGTAATATAATGGAATCAACATTCCACTACCTTTAATTTGAAAAACAGTTAAACAGTTATAATATTAACTTATTACTAATGTCCCGAAAAGAGTTCGATCAAAATAAATAAATAATTTGTGTGAAGTAACCATTTTGGGCTATGTGGACTTTCAGTTAGTTTGGGCGAAGTGGACATTTTGAGCGATGTCCACCAAATAGTTTTGTGCTCTGGAAACTGTCGTCGATATATCATTTTGGGCGAAGTATCCATTGGGCTGTGTCCTAGACCCAAGAATAAGATGCATAAGATCTGCTTATTATTCTATGGATGATATTATTGGATCTTTATTGCAGAGGCTAGAATATAATACCAATCAGTAAAGATAAAAAGAACATGAGAAACTACCAATACTAGTTTTTTGAAAGAGATATTTCGCTTCATGAAGAATTGAAAAACATAAAGGTGAGTTAAATTAAACTCAAACAACCTAAGCTTACGCCACATAATATCAAATTCAGCAGCAATTACAGGTTATTGATCCATTCTCATAAATGTTTTGATTATTATGCAAGCCACGATTTTTTTATTAAGTAAAAAAATTATTTGGGTACGCGGATATCCTTTTGCAGTGAACAGCTTGTGAATGAGCTTTTATTATGGTGAACATATAAACAATGCTAGTCTACAAGAATGAATATAAAACTTCAATTTGAAATCAAGATGGATTAAAAACTGCATTAATGTACTTACATTCACTTATATAAACATGGTTCATAATTTTTATAGTCCGAAACTCGGTCCGAAACATTTTGTGCAACTTGAGAATAGTTTTATATTAGTTATACACTTTTGACATTTAACACTCATTGGCTTACTTCTGTTCTGGGTATCTTCTTACATTGATTTCAAGTACATAATATGATCATGGAGGTCTGTTTATATATTTTATATCGTTTTAAACTTGTCTTTTTTGTTGAATGTTATGATGAGCTTAAAATTAAACTGAACAGGATCAATGAAATGAACTGTATGATATTGAAATATTGAAAGAATTAAAAGAATATATGTGGATGTAAGTATAGCCCTTGCGAGAATATTGTTCTACTATTGATCCAACGGCTTAGATCATGTGGGAAGATATATTTCATGAAAAAAAATATCTACATTAAAATAATAGTTTCCATTTTTTTCTGCTCATATTTTTGAAATAGCAGTAACTGGAACCAAGACTTGGGTATAGTTATAGATCAAACAAAAAAACTTTGAATGACATTTACATGATAGCTAATTTTTACTTCTTGAAAAATTTTGAAAGAGCGTTACCAAGATTTTGACATGACAGATTTTTGTACCAAAATTGAACACCTTCAAAAGGCCAACTTTTATTTTCGATCATTGATAGTGCAAAAGTCAATAAATGAGACTACCTAAATGTCGACAGAATCGTACTTTCTAGAACACGACCTTAAAAAATTGGTTAAATAGTTTTAAGTGAAAATTATGAAGGAAAACATATAAACCACCAATAAAATCAATAGATTTCTAGTAATCAAGTGTTCTTGTCATAGAGGGTGCAGATGTGGACCTCTAATTAAGAGAAGGAAGTCCTACACGCTTGTCAAGGAAACAAGGTTGGTACATGTTCCAGTTCTTGAAATGTACATTGCAATTTACCTATATAGGCGTACCAAAATGCACGCTGGAATGTTCTGCATCCCACATAACAATAACAAGAACATATATACTAAGCGGCCATTAGTTTAATGATGTCATTTAAACTATGTACGTGTTTGTGTGTTTTACTTTTTTAAACATTAGATAGCGGTAACTAGACGAAGACCTTAAGCTCTTTAAAAAGGAAATGCCTGTTTATAACAATTGGTTCTAATGAGAATCTAACCGCAGAATCTTAGAACAAATAATGCCTACGACGACAAAATTTTAAGAAGTTAATGTGTATGTATTAGGTATATTTTGGGCACGGGTCAGGAAAAGGGCCATTATCAATCATTGACATGGTTAATGGTGATCATGATACGGAGATATGGCTATGAAAACCGATGAAGTGGATAGCTCATCTTAAAGAGTTGTATTATGGATAATGTATTCATTCACCTGAAGGTGAAATACAAATTGCTAATATGCAGGAGGAGAGTTAAAAACATGGTGTCAGAGAGCAGGGTTGAATCATAAACATGAAACCATATTCGTTTCAAGACTAAGCTCTGTAGAGCAAATAATCAGATTTAGAAGCTGACAAAAATGGACACTAAGTAAATTTTGTAAATTAAAAGAACTAAGATATATAATATATTTCTGTTGTCGTTGTTTGTACATATTGAATGTCTCAACTGACCTTGCGTTACTTATCATATCTATTATATTATTAAAACACTAAGGGCCGATTTCATAATCAAATTTATTCTCCTATTAATTTTAATCCTAGATTAAAAATTTCATAATTTTTTTGGTTGGACATATAATTCAAAGTTACTTTAGAAAAACGAAAGAGATGGTAACTAACGTTGTAGAAGTTATTGAAAAATGCAAAATTTTTATTCCGTTATCGAGATATGACTTAAACACATTGGAGAATTAACTAATCTCCCATTAAGGATTCATTATGAAATCGGCCCTAAGCCTAAAAGTGTGGTCACTATTTTAGACCCGTTATCATAAGAAAACCCACATTTACAATACACCAAATTAAAGCTGACAGTATGTAAAATTGCTAAAACTCTCTAAATTACCTAAATCTTAATGAATCAAGTTCAACAAATGTAATAATTATGGCTCCCAATTGATAAATAGCCTATTGCATACAGCTGACATTTTATAAAGTACTATCGGCAACATTCGGTGTGTTCAGCAATGACGACGCGCATTTATATAAGTAATAAGGGTGTTTGAGCAGCAGTATGGGCCAGTTTCAAGCTGTTTCCAACTGTGTTGCGAGATTGTGAAGCATGCGCATTTTTATTCCTGTCGTTTTAAAAGTAAAATGCGCATTCTTCTGACAGTTTGAGTTTGGTTTGAAATACTGCTCGAACTCCCTTAATATCTATTAGTCATATATTTTTGGAATAAGCCCCCCCTTTATGATGAAACCTGTGAATTCATGGGTTAACCGCTTTCATCTACACATTTGGATCTGAAATTTACATTTAAAAGCATGAATTTAAAATGATTTTTCCCTTTTATTTCATACCTAATATTTGTATTTTTCTTGTAGACGAAGTTTTGATTTAATTACTCGTACATTACCAGAACCTGAACATCTTGGCAACACCACAATTTATATGATTGATTTTTAATCTATTTTTTTATTTAAAGGTTTTACATGCTATCAAAGGAGAAGTTACTTAATTCTAATAAATGCTCAGGTAGTATAATGATTGAAATTATACATATAACAGGTATCCATCAAAATTAACGCGGGCATATAAGTTTAATTATGCTCATCAGATTGTCAAAATAGCTTTGAACATTAATTGGAATATAATGAACACACGGTGCAAATATAGCTCTGTAGGTAAGTAGTTCTTAGGTTATAAGAACATTTACATATAGGTGTATGCCGATTTTTTTAGACAGATCGAATCACAGAAATAATATAATAGAGATATCAATGATTAATTGGAGTTCAACATCATTGCTTGGCCAAGCTGTGATTTGGCTACGGCGATTATGGTAGATAATACAGTCGACCTTTTTAGGTTATATTCCCATTCAGGTGATTCACAGAATATATATCAATATATTCATTCTATCCAGATACTCAGTTCTTGTCAAATATACATATACATAAATTTCATATAAGTATATAATTTTATAGCATATCTATGTTATATTATTAGAATTCCAATCAATATCAGAGTTCAACCATTTTATCACTTTGCATGATATGACCGATGCCCATTTCCGGGCCATCAATATAAATCTATCATAAATAACAGTTCCAACCTTGACAATGGGCGCTGTTTTTTATCTGTATGAACACGCAGGAAACTGAATTCGCATTTCCCTTGTTCATCCCAACCAACCAATGATCAACCATCACAGGATATGGAACCACTGTAGCGTAAATATTGTGAATAATGACAAAAAAGATAGCATATATTGACGTAAATTGTTACAACGAATAACAACAATAAGTCATCCTATAAATAGGTTTGTAGGTACGACGTGAAGGTGTGTTGAAAGGTAGGACTATGTTTCTAAGAACGAATTGTGCGCACAAAAAAGGCAATTGCAAAGTCAGATTAGGTATTATAAAAATTAGATATGTATGGGTTAGACAAAATAGGAAATGCTTTTAGAAATCAAGTGTAATGTTTTATATATGCCTCCATATTCATTACTTACCTGACATGAGAAGTAGAATTAAATATTTTCATAAATTTCATGAGATACGGTCGAATTTTCCACTCCTCTCCGGTGGACAATCACTAACTTTAATTTTAATAATTATATATTTCAAGGAATGTTATGTTCATCTTTTCTATTTGTAGCTCTTACTAACAAGTAACCATATAGGTATACCGATTTTCAGTCTAATACAAAAGAACTAAACATTTTATACCTTTCATTTTATTTTAACCAAAAAGATAGTTCCCATTTTTTAAAAATCTTACCATTTTAAGTATTATTATATCTCTATGAAATCTATAAGCATTATCAAATTTCAAATTATTTCACAAGCGCCTATTCTTGTCCCTGTTTTACATGCATTTATATTCACAATCAATCAACTTCTCTTTATACATTTTAGAAATTGTCATATCTCTATCGAAATATTATACTTGACACTAACAAGACAGTCCCAACACCTTATCATTATTCAAGTATCATATTCAGAAACCGATGATAAATAAAAATAATGAAACCATTATTCTACTCCCTTGATAGAAAAAAATGATATCGATAAAAATATAGATATATAATAAGAACTTCTCTTAGAAGAGATCGTATTTACACAAATACGATAACCTTATCACACATAGTCTGTAGGTCTGTACAGTACTTTTGCTCAAAAGGGCAAAGACCCAGAACTCTCATCGTATTAGCAGGAGGAAATTGTATACCAGAGACGTACAAAGAGAGTACCTTGGTATCTCTTGGGTGTGATGAACAAGATGAAAAACGAAAGTCAAATTTTTTTTTATCATCCATCAGAAAAATAGCAAAAATAACTCTTAAAATCTAAAACCGAATTTATTAGATGACTGAAAAATACAAAATAATATTTATTCCATTGGTACTAAAATCACAGGCATGGAAATATCGCGTGCATCTAACAAAGCTATTCATTTTTTGAAAAAATGAAATACGGTACCATCTTCAAGCACTCTTCTCCTCAGTGAAAAAAATAATCATTAAGTTGGTTCAAATTTATTATACGAAAACACGAAAAAAGATGCAATAAATATATTTTACCAAAAATTCGACCAACTTTATTAATTGGTGCACTGAAAAATATAAAATAATGTTAATTTTATTGGTGCTGTTACTTTTGTAAGTTGTGCAATTATTGTAGTTAGATAGAAGACTTTTGGCATCAACTTCATTAGTACCAACACCAATAGAATTAATATTATAATATTATTATAAATATTTATTTCACACTTTTGAAGAGTAACTTTAGTCAATTAGTCAATAATCGTTGAACGTTCACTAATACCAAAGAAGATAGTACTTATACTATTACCCATATATATTATTTGCTAGTACTTATTATTCTGAAAAATGTCCAGTTCAAATGTTGCTAGATATAATCTCTTCTTTAACTTGGCCATCTCATATTTTAAAGTATCGCAAAAATGTCCCCTCCACATAGCGGAAATACACATATTTCAGTCTTTACTATTGCTGAATTCGAAAATCGTAAATAAGTATTTAGAAAAAAAATCAATTTAAAAGTTTCCGCATTTTCGAGAAAAAATCCCCCTCCATCCCTTTCGGGGGCTGTTTTTGGGGGGGGTAGAGATTACGGATTTGAGTTTTTCTAAGTATGGGACCACTTCTCAAAACTCCTCTTTCAAAAGAATCCAAAATCATCAAAATTGAAGCACGTTTACTATTGAAAACTCGGGAATATCCGTACATAAAAAAGCAAACATAGATAAAACCGATTTTTTTTTTTTTATTTAAGAAAAAAAGTCGCATCCACCTTCCGGTTATTAGCGACATTACAATATTTAACTTAGATTCACAAAAAGAATACAAAGTACATCAAAATTTAACAATTTTATATCTCATGATATAAGTCTATATCCTTCATGTAATTTTTAAGATTAAGTAGATTACATGTTTCTCCTAATAATGTCTTAAGGTCTTGTGGCAAGTTATACTTATTTCTAGATAATGTATATTTTTACAATCAATGAGAAAATGTTTCACTGTTAGAGTCACATCACAGACATCACATCTGGGAGCTTCGGTTCGTTTCAGCAGATATTCATGGGTTATTCTGGTGTGGCCAAGTCGAAGTCTGGTCAGAATTACTTGAGAATGGCGGTCTTTTGGTAATGATCTCCAAGGATAGATGTCACCTTTCACTTCACGCAGTTTGGATCTTGAGTTGCACCATTCAGTATGCCATTTTGTCGATAATTTGTTCTTAAACCAGGCTTTCAAATCCGAGGCTACGCACTCCGAAAACTCACTAATTCTACCACAAGTCACGGCATTTCTCGCGTTTCGTTTGTATAGGTACCTTCTCCTTTTTTGAAATGGGTAAAAAATATAAAATCTACAATTTGATTTCGATATACTACCTCCTATTGATGAAGTCAGTGAAGGTTTGGTTACCATTTAAATTATGAAGAACAATATTTTCTAATTTTACAGATTTTATCTTAATAATGGTCCTAATCCTAATCTCTATTTAATAATAATAGTAACAATTATGGCGTATGAGAGTCAAGTTAAATCTTTTCAAATATACAAAAATACATTCAATATTAACAAGAATAATATCAATTTTGACGAACTTCATTAAAAGAGAAAGTATACAAATCGATTTTAATGAGAACTGCTAAGAGATAGTTCCTTATCAACCTTTTTATAAATCTAACATGTCATATCTCCGAAAGAGGAGGAGCAATTCATCAAATTCGGGATGGAGTATTTGCTCACTGAGTAGATGTTTTCATCGCTTGAACATATTTCACAGTAGAAATCTTTCATCGCAAATATAGGAATATCGATTTTATCAGACGAAATATATTAAGAGACTTAATAATTTACAGATTTTGAAGTCGGTGTCATGAGCCTTCTATCTACTTATAAATGATACTTCATCTATTGCACATTCATTTGGTTTCTTTTAAAGCGATACTCCTATATTTGTTATTCCAGTAACGATAAATAGACTCTTAAATAGAATGTTTTCACTACAAGTGGAAGATATTTTCTCCCATCTTCATATACGGCCTTACGACTAAAAAGAATATCTTTTTATTAAACTGGTCGTACGCTACTGGGCCATATACGTCTTCAGCAGACATGCGGATGTTGAGTGGATAAATTATTATTAGTTGTCGTTCTAGTTTTTCACACCGGCATTCCTCAATTTTGAAATCCGCGAAATGGTATAATAAAACACGGAGTAATACCTACTCTCATTATCATCCTAGATTGATACAGGAGTTTCTCTCTGCTGGGAAATTGAAAATGTTATCAGATAAAAATGGAATCTTGTCATGTCAAGTAGGACCGACTGTATTAGTTGGTGCACTGAAAAATACGAAATAATATTAATTGTATTGCTGCGGGTAATTTTGAAGTGATGCAGTTATTAATTATTAATATAATAAGTAGATAGAAGACTTTTGACACGAACAAAATAAATACATTATCTGACCTATGTCTCAAACAGAAGGCCTTGATGAAATTCCATCACTGTCAGCTATGGCGAAAAACTTGCTCTCAATAACAAGGAAACAATTTTCCACCCTCACGGCTGACAAAAATGAATATTTGTTATGGCTTTCTATAAAACACATACTACATTATTATTATTATTTGTTCTGTCAAAATTTAATGTTTGCTAAAGCGATCCCAGATGGCTGCCAGTATTTATCGTACCTTACCTGCAGGTATTGGCAATATAATTTTTTTTGTCACAATTATTGCAATTTGCAATGACAACTGAAAATAAGTTCCTGGCTCTTCGTCTATTTCAGTCGGGATATTGATGGATTGCATAAAAAGGCAACGACAGGCTCAAGCGCAAGCGTCTTATTTGGATTTGAAATGTGCCAGCCATATGTCTTCGCGGCATTAGAAATTAGCAAAGGCAAAAAAGATGCAGTTGCGACATTGCACCACCACTTGTCGAAGCAGCAGTTGTATATCATTTCTAGGAATGTATAATTGGTTTATCATAGTTCATTTAGTTATTATGAAATTTGTCGATGCTTAGTCTAAAGAAGATATCATATTGAAAACAGGAAAAAATCGTCAAAGAAAACATAATCTCTAGCCTTGTTCATTCTTTCTTAAAAACTTAACTCAAAAACACTCTTTCGAAAAAAATTGCAGGTTTAAATTATTATCAACAGCTTCTGTTTTCCAAATCATACAATACTTTATTTAAAGTTAAATAAATACTATGGTTTGACGCAACTCCGTTTATGAAGGTAATTAGTCAGTTTTATATAGTTGATGGCATCATTAAGAAGATCTTTTTTTCGGTAAATTTCTGCAATTATTACACTTTTTTGCCTCGTCACATATTTTATGCATGTATTTTTTTGTGTTCTGTACCTACTCATCATTATTCTGTTATATAAATAGCCTTTAAAATTTATATTTAAACATACGCAGTATTGCTATATCGAGACTACATCTTTATCAGCTACTGGACGCATAAATCAAATATTTTATTAAAAAAGATCCTTCTTCGTATAGGGATGAATAATCGCATCGTAAATTATTAATCTGATTTATAACTCCAAGAGCTTAATTGCTGACATGAAGATATTTGTAGTTCAACTCTGTGAATATATGTGTATACTGCATCAGTTAATTAGTGCAACAGATTGAACTGTTCAAACGCTACTTACTCATAGTGAAGCAGTAATCAAGTAAATGAGTGTATATTTATTACCTTCTTTATCAATGTGCTTCATTTACATTTGTCATTACAAAGAAGATAAGAGGAGGCCAGACTGACGCTGTGATTATTTGCTGTGGGTGTTTTTTCGTGGCGCGTTGGAAATAAGGCGTCGCTAGGTTTGCCGCCTGTCATTTAATATCGGTAATTCTTGTAGGCTACAGGTGGAGAAATAAGATGAGGATGTAATTACTAAGCGGTTAAAGAACACCGAAGAATGATACATCTGAGCTACAACTGCTTTGCGAAAGTGCTAGATATTTACAGAACTAAATGTTCCTATTTAACACACTAGTTTGCAAAGCATTCCGTTGTATTATTTCTACCGCACCTGATATAAATATGGTATTGCCATTATCTAGTGAAGAATAAATGTAGCTTGATCCTACTTCAATATACAAATTTTCTACATAAAGTGATTTATCTTGTGTCCAACGACAAGAACTTTAAAACTACTTGTGTTATTATTATTTGTCATATTTTTCTGAATAGAACAATTTATATTGAACTAGATTTCAGATTCATGATATGTATCGAATTCGTTATGTTTATGTATTTCGAAACACTACCGCATGTTTCCTTTTCCAGTAAAATAATTCAGGAAATTCATTAAACGTTAGAAATATGACTAATATTTCATGGATTAAAAGACGACTTCATTCGAATAATTTGCCCAGTCTCCAATCGCATCCTCAATATTTGTAATTTTCAATAAAAAATACTATTAACAAAACAGAAATGGGAATTCCTTTCCTTAAACACATAATATTATAATGTATGGTAAACGGAAATTGAAAAATTAATTCTCAAGTTCACGATTGGTCTATTAAACATATGCCATATCATGTTCATTGTACATATGGAATGTATGTAAATTAGTCTAGAATTAGGATAATGAATCGATTTTTATCCGTTCACTCAAGATGTGAAATTTATTCGAAATTCGGAAATATGTATAAATTTTCGAAAAGCAGAATAAGTACTTGACGTTTCCTTTAAATATAGGGATATTTTCGTCGTTACTGATTATTGAAGTAGTTTCCTTGATTTGTCAGAGAATCTATTGAGGACTAGTAGATACCTTCAAAACTGAAATTTCTGAATGTCGGTGAAAGTTTGCGCCAAGTACATTTCCCAACATATCCCTATTTGTTCATATTTTTACATTTTCAGAGTTACATAGATCCCATAGACTGCCGGTCTGTCCGACTGTCACGGCCTTTTTTCACACAATAATTGAATGTAAACAGTTCAAATTTGGTACTTACATATACTAAATTACGTAACCGTTTCATGGTTACATAGCGTGAATAAACAAATTCTGATACCTACTGGGGGTATATTTTGTGGGGCAAATCAAGGAATTAAAAGAAACAATTCCATCGAGGGCATCCTGTGTCCACATATCAAATGATAGAGGTCTTTATGTGTTATTCAAGGTTTGAAAAATATGGAGGAAAACAAAGACAATTGAAAGTGTATCTTAATCTCAAAAAAACTCAAATTTTGTGGCAATATAGAATAAAGGGCTGTAATCATAATTTACAGGAAATGCGAAAATCCTTCAGAGTTCAGAAGCTATTCAGCATCTGAATTTTAAAGCAGTTATCATCAACCGATTGAGCTGAAATTTTGCATCCATGATAACAATGCATTGGTAGTCAAGTTACGTCATTCTAAATCTATATAGTTATTTTCTATACACTCCAATAATATGGGTATCAAATGAAAGGGTTTGTTGAAATGAATGCGAAGAAAATGACGTCACACAAATTCAATATGATGGACGGCCAAGATGGCGGATTTTCTTATCTACCATCATGATATGGGTATCAAATGAAAGAGTTTACTGAATACGAATTCAAAAATAAGAAATTATAGTAAAAAACATTTTTAATAAGATTTTAAGTAGATGCTCTTAAATTGAGAAAATAAACTTTTAAAACGTTTTTTACTATAAATGTATTATTTTTATAAACTCTTAACGCAAACATAGATATGCTCCTTATTATTAATATTTTTAGACTGTTATTTTTCCGAAAGTTTTGACAGTTAATTTCCGATTTTTCACATTTCTAGGATTTCGAGGAAAAAACGGAAACTTATGTACTGTGGTGTCCGTCTGCCTGTCAAAGCTTATTTTCTCCAACTTTAGAAAAAAGTTGAAACTTGGTACTTATTCAAAATTATGTGACAAATGGCGTTAATAGTTCTGATTCTGGGGGTTTATTTTATTGGGGCAAATTATAAAATTAAAGAATTCGTAATATATGTAGGTAAGTATACATTTTTTGTTTCAACATAAACATTTTAGACGATATTAAGAAAACTTACGCAAAATCATATGCACCGAACTCTTTCCTCACAAGCCCGACTGGCACATGGACGATTTATTAGTTTTTTTTAAGAAAGTAAGTAGATAGATTTTGGGAAGGTGATCGTTTTTGTAAAAGACCTGCATTTCTTAGGAGATCAATATTCGTAGAATTTTATAAAATGTTATCTCAATATTTTGAAAATCAACTAATTCCAAACTATAAATTTGATCAACAAGCCTGTTAATGAACAAGAAAATTGGCTTAGAACTTCTCAACCGGTTGTCATACTCTCCTTCACATCTATCAGACTTTCATCTTCAACCATCAACTGTATATTATTATGATTTATTTTATTCAAAACTTTCGACACGAGCGTATTGAACGACATATCTAAATATGGCTACTTTTAAAACTGAACATCTTGCTCGACAACTAAACAACCCTCATTAGTTTTTTTATATAGCGTAACTAAAGGTGCGTTCTAAGAAGCGTGTTACACGTCGTCTTATTATATTATGCGTACACATACATTTAGGATGTAAATCGTAAAGGGTTCACTGTCAGGTTTTCTCTTCTTCAGAGTACAAAAACTGCTGTTTAAGAGTACATCCTGACATCCTGTGCTCGGATTCATCAAAAGAGCACCGTATGCCCAGATGTTTGATTTTATATACAGCACATGTCACTCATATACTTACATATTATATTTCTAGAGCATTTTGACGTGGTATTGGAAAAGAGATCGTGAGGTGAAAAATTAAAGTATTCATATTACAAAGTTAAATTTGTCAAGATGAATATAGGGACAGTTACGAATGATTTAGCTGGAGTTGTTTTTATTTATTTAGCATTCTTTTTTGAGCTATTGGGTACATTGCACGGAAGAATGAAGAATCTCAAAGCTTATTAATTTGTTTCAAAAACTCTTCCTAAAGCGCAATAAAACAAGATCTTATCAACATTGATTATCGAGATTTAATGTTCATTCGCTTTTATTCAAGCCTAATTTTCATGTTATTTATTGTCAAATCATTTAGGAAGAAGTTTTCGAATGGAACAAATTTATCTAAAACATCAGGAAACTATTCAACTCTTAATTATCTTGAATTAATTGAACACTCCAGCCATTTTTAACTCGACTTAAATGATGCATTCTTCTTCTCTATTTCGATCTTCCATCACTTTTACGATTGAACCAGATGTTTTCGAGTGCTAATTGGATGTATGTGATCAGTGGACCTGAATGATTTTTTTGTGTAACATTAGAATTTGCTGTTCCTGTAAATATAAGCAGAACGGAAAACAAACAGCATTCAAAACAGTTGATGTGCTTCTCAAAGCAAACTATGTATGTGAGTTTAAAGAGAGCGTTTAGTAAACGTTGAACCCTACGGAACACACACAGACTGTGGCTGTGTAATCTAACACCTCTTAGTTACAATGGCTGTATATATTTTATGATCAAGCCATTGTTTGGGGCACTTGGCATACAGGGTTGATTTTCGCCAATATATAAAGACAACAGTTTTAAAAATAGTAGCGACATCACATTATACGTGTGTTGTTACAACTATAATGTTAAAATGTTGCTAGATTGTTTATTTGGAATTGATCCCATTCTGCTGATTATCTATCATAGCTGGTTATTATATCTACTGTCATCTTTCAAAATATATATTAAATATAACATAGCAGTTAAGTGTGTTAAGGAGCGAATATCAAAGTATTGCAACATGAACCCTGAAGCAATTGTTCTAGCACGATTGTCAGTTTCGACCCCTTTGCTTACTTGTTGGATATATATATTAGTTGAATTTTGGAGAAAAATATACAACTGATCATGTAACCTGTTCCAAGTCAACAATATCATATCAACCAACTTTTTTAAGCGTCCTACTCACTGTCTATGTCAAGATTGATATTTAGAATTACCTTAGGTAGTCATAGGTCATAGACGAGTAATAAAGCTAGAAATCTTATACCTAGGTAATATTTTTCATCAATATTGATTATTTCCATTCGTATGATACGCTAGTTTTCTAATATTCAGGTTTTAAAGCATAATTAAGAGAATATTATCAAATGACGTAAGCTGTTGGTTTCGAGAGAATTAAACAATTTAGGCACTAGAGTAAAAAATGAGAAGTTCTCGCCAATGCTGTGGATACTGAACTTTGTAAAATGTACTAACAAGACCAATTACAAACAAAACTTTACTTATATGTACAATGATGATTTTGAGATACAACGAACTTTGTGTTGATCAAAAATTTCTGAAACCAATCAAAACTAACCAACCTTCCAAAAGCGCCAATCACGTACAAGAAATTCGAAATTTGGTGGTGTTATTATTATTATCAAAGTTAATGTTTGAAAGGTATACGCCCTCCCTTTTCTGAAGAAAAGATCAAGCAAACATCTACAAATGTGTTATTCAATATATTTTTTTGGGTTTCTCATGTTGTTTATTCTGCACATTTTGATGATGGATGTCAGGACCTATAAGTGTTTGAAAAGAGTGAACAAACCTCCTTGAAAGGGTAACGTATTTTCGTTGTTAAATGTTATTTAGTCTGCAAAAACCGCCCTAATGCTCACATCACCTCCCTGTAAGGAAGTAAGGGCTTTTTTCATGACGCTGCTGCTACGGCTGTTGAAACTCTATTCCCTGTTCCGGAAATAGCCGTTTGAGGAACAGCACGTGCACATACGGCACCGAAGAATCAGCCGCGCGTCATTGCATGGACCCCTCTTGGTGGAACACCTGACAAGAGGGCAGACGCAGAAGATGACGACGAAAGCGAAGCTCGCCGAAGAGCTTTTGTTTCTTGAAGGCGGCGGCACGGCACTAAGCGATTGAAGCGCAGCCAGGAAACACTGATTTAACATGGGGTAATGCAAATGGAGGCAGACATTTCTATGCGGTAGGTTAAAATTGGTTCTGGTCTCAAAGGGTGCACCGTAAAGGGAGCGATTAGGCAGAGATCATGAAAAAATCCAAGTCATCAGAACAGATTCGAAAAAAGCTTACTTATACTGATTCCGATATGAAAATAAGAACTAACATACGACGTAGCATTACTTACAAAATTAGATTGTCTATAATTGACACGCAATGAAATTTGAGAGATAAATTAAATTGACTTGATTTTTCACTGAATTACATTTATGGCTTTTTTATTATTATTGCATCATATTTCCTATCTGCAATACCTTTCTCAAAAAGACATTCCAGATGTTGCATCTATCCATTTATTTTTAGCTTTCCATAAAATATAACGCCTCAGCTAATCAGGAGAGTATAATCGTTCAATATCCCTGAAGCAGAAGATGTGCCTCAGTAAAAGTTTGAAGGATTTTTATTCGGATAAATAAATTCCTACGCGCCAAATGGCACATGCCATACGTTCTTCATCTGCGCTTTCAGATCTTCTGTTTTGTTGGTTGAGCGTTTTGATATATTACACACACCGTAGAGACACGTGTTTGTCTTGTAGAGCTCTCAAGTTATTTTATATATAGGGTGTCCAAGATAAGGATGGGACAGCAAGCATGCACGAAAACGGTGCTCGGTGAAATGAAGAAAAGTTGAGCAATTCTATGGCTCCCTATATCGTGTTTATAAAAAGATAATATCTAGTTATTTCGGTTTTCGAGGTTTTGGAGAAAAACTCATTTATACAAACTGAAAACTTAGTTTTTTTTCAACAGTTTTTTTGAAATCCATCGTCAACTTTGTTTTTTATATGAATCATAACAAAAGCCCACCCTGTATTAGATTTTCATTCATTACAAAATCAACAATTATCACACGATATGCCAATTATAAGTTTTCTAGCAAAATAGAAAATTATAAATTTTTACATCAAGAAATTTTATGTATTTTGGTTAAACACAAAAAGGGCGTTTTATTTATAGCGTGAAGAAGTGCTTTTCTGTTTTTAGCTCTTGTGGTAAAAAATACAATTAATAATTGTTAAAATTATTTTTTTTCTAAAATCTTTAACTATATTTGTTAATTTGTGAACACGATTTAAGAGACCAACAATTTTTTTCTATTTAACTCACTCTATTAGTACCTATATCTAACCATATAACCCATCCTTATTTTGGACACACTGTATACGATCCTTTTTGGGGTGCTAAATTGGCACACGGCAGCATACATACTATGAGGAAAGATATGACTTTTGATGCATCCCACAAGGTTATACACATGTACTTAAAATATTAAAAACAATAATTGTTATGCTCACTCTTCGACATGACGTTGTGTAGATGGCATTCTTTTTCAAAATATTATTGATATTCTTCTTTTCATCTTTGACCTACACTGGCAATAACATTGTTTGTTTATACATCAGGATAAATTTGTTCATTTGTATATTCATACAAATTTTATTAGGTGATATCTTTGTAAAAAAAAACATTACGCTTACGAATTTTCCGAAGTCATCCATTACTTTTTATTACGATTACCAGATGTGGCCAGGATGGTAAAGTCTCAATTTGAGGCGCTGCAGTGAACTCCTAAAATGGTACCCGGGACAAAGGCAAATGTGGACGCCATAAGGCTGCAGAACATGCAATAAATCTTTAATAGCTCTTCGTATTGTTTTTTTTCAAGTAGGAAGTATTTGAGTTTTTATTTATTATATGCTTCCAAAGTGAACAAACTAACAAGAGGAAGATAATGGCATTGTTTTTTTTAAAAATAATATAAAACTGATTAACCAAATTTTTGCCTCATATGTTTTTGTGTTGGAAATAAATGGAGTTATATGAAATAACAGTAGGTATTTATCATCTAGAATTGGCCTGAGATGTCCCTGAATAGAGGCAATTATAAGTGACTTCCATAAACCAGATGTTGCAAATTAGATGAAGAGTTCTATCCAAAGTATCAATTCTTTTGATTTATTTTGTGTCCAATAGTGGGTTGGATCCATGTTGAGTTTAACGATATTTCGAACATGTTATTCTGGAATGTATTTTCTCAATTTTGAGTGGATAGGATATATGTGTAAATTTCTGAAGACCCGACAAGAGATATGAAGTTTCTGTTAATTAACAGCGAATAATTAGACGGAAGCTTGTTGCTAAACTCGATAATGTATACAAGTACAGAATTTCATTGTGTCTGAAATATACGAAGGACCCTTAAACATTACATAACTGTCAAACCATAATATCTTATACAACAGTGATAGATTAAAGACCCAACAATGAAATTTGTCATTTTGGGAAAATATATTTATTGACCAACGTAGCAGCATTGAAAGAAATAAAAAACATAAGCTAATGTAATAATAAAAACTAAATCTTGACTTTGCACAAAGAAAAATGGTGATAATTGAGGTGAATTGCTCATTTTCCGATAGCATTCTTCAATTCGCCAAGTTCAGTTAATTTGAATCACCTGGATCGGCAGATGTAAACAAGGCTTGCCGCAAAATTCTGTTCTTAGCATAATTGAAATTACTGACGTACCTAAATTTTAATTGACTTGCTGTGCTTGAATCCTTTTTGGTTGTCTAACAGTTTCAATTAACATGTCAGACAAAAGTTCTTTGAAATATTTTTAAAATTGTCGAAAAAATGAGCAGGTTCCGTCATCTCCATTGCAAAGCAATCAGAATATGCAAAAATTAATGAAATCACTTTTTTATCAATAACTGATCTCCAATTTTCAGATGTACCTATAATTGAATTCTGGTAATAAATCTGAGATTAGTAATTTATTAAGCAGTATCAATATCATATTTTAAGAACACATTAATACATATTATTTACAGAGAACTTTTTTTGTGAAAGTATTTCCCACAAGCTTGAATAATTCGGTAATCTTATATTTCAAATGGGGTGACCTCTTTGAAAGGAATGTGTAATAGAAACCTAGAGCCCAATTCTCCCAGGATTCGAATAGATCAACTTCTTGTATGGTGTCAGCTAACCTTTTTTACAGTTTTTCGGGTCGACATTCAAGAGATTCTTAAAATTAGTGTTAGAAGGTGTTATATTTTAATGGGCATATCTTTCAATGAACAGCTTATGAATGAATTCCAACAGGTGCCCGGATAGTATTTCGACATACCAAAGGATATTTTTAGGGTAGCAAAAAACTATATTAAAATCTGAAGACTGGGTGCAGCGTTGGCAGTGATTTCTATACAATATCATATGAAATGGAAATATTTCCACGTTAAATATAAACTATTCATTATTTCTAATAAAGAAAATGTACGTAACTATCGACACGTTCATTGTATCAACATTTTCTGATAAAATGAATTGTCTTTAAACATCTATCTAAATGATTGACACGTACTTGTATAAGATAATTTCTATTTGTTTGACTGAAAGTTATGTCATATCTTAACCAATCAATATTGCTGGTACCTACCACCTAAAGGTATGGGAATGAAACTTGGGCCCATAACACCTTAGACAGTAATTTAATTTTATTGACTTTTCCAACATTATATTGAATATTAGAATTCAAGAAGGCTTACGCACGGATATTATAAATGTATGTTTAATATTCAGATGTAACCGAGTAGGTACCTACGGGAACAGAATTTTGCATAGCACACTTTATGTACATTGTTTGCTACAAACATAAGTAGTAGAAGGTTTATTCTATGCAATAATAATTATATTAGTAATTCTGTGGTTGTAAATGTTAAATCAATTCAAGGTCGTTGGTAGTACTTCTTGTACTGCTGGTCGTTCACATAATATTATATTGTTTAGTATTCATGTTGAAGCACAATCAGTGATGAGAAATCTCTTCACAGTCAATGACAGAATGCGTATGTATGATAATTTGCACAGTCCAAAGAAATGGAACTTGAAGAGAGTTTTGTTTGTTAGATCTAAAAAATGTAGTTTAACATAAGCACAAATTTTCGAGATTTGAACAACATTTATTAATATTAATTAATATATTAATTTTAAATGCTAAATATTTATTCTCACACATACGGAAATTAGCAAAAATGATTCTAGAAGCGGAAAGATTCAGGAACCCAGGGTCATAAAATATATGCTAGGTATATCAGCCGTATTCAGTATACATATATAAAATTAATACACCACTGAATTCAGTATACAACTTCAATTAGTTGGTAATGTGAACTTCAAACATTGAAATAAATCACTCTAGGTCGATGTAAAACGTAAAATCATACTCTGGTACCACTGGTACTTCAAACGGAAAAACTATGAAGCTATATTTTGATTAAGTATATTTATGCAATATAGATTATGTAATCAATGGGTTCACTTTCAGATAGTGTTATGTCTTCCTTCTGTCTAGTACCGTATTAATTCTCGATTATGAATACTGCTGATTAATTTTTATTAATGATGGTACATCATATAGATGAGAATTATGCATCTATTGGTTTTAAACCTAATCTAACATCAAAGTTTTAATGAGTTTTATTGCATTTATTTTATGTAAAGCTTATGTTTTTTTCTTTGTCGAGTTGCTCAAAAATTAAGCTACGTGATCCATACTCAAAGAACATTGAAATCTCCTCCAAGCCTCCACCACGTTTTTTTACTGTGATTTCTCTCGAGAGCAGGTTGTAGGTAGATGCAATTTTTGGATTCTTTCTCTAATTTTTGTGTTTTAACTAAATATTCTTACTAATTTTCATAATGATCTGTAGGTAAACAATTTTTTATACGAATAGATAAATGGAACATTATTATTGAAATTCTACTATAGCATTTTTTATACTTGAATTTTCTCAGAATACCTGAATCATACTCCGTCATACAAGGTAGCTTTACCAAGGATTTCTGAAACACTGTTGCAATGTCTTTATATGGAACTTTAAATGCTTCTTAAACTGTTCATGTGAAAAAAATGCTTCTGCCATGTAGGCACAAGTTACCTAGTCTTGAGAAATACTTTCTATAGATTCTAGTTACGCTTTAGAGGTCAAAATCAATATCAATCGATGAACCGGACTTTGATCGGTGATAACAACGAGCACTATTCTATTTTTTGTGTAAACAGAACAGTCCAAGTATTATTAAGCATAATTTACTACTAGAATATTGGGCAGTAAATATTTTTCGAATCTATTTAACCCACAAGAGGCAGGACAGTCATAAAATGAAACTTTCTTTTGATATCATTAATACCTAATAATAAAATTAATTGCACGCAGGCAGTTATCTAATTGTGAAACATGGAAAGTGTGTGAATTTTTATGCTAAGTAGCAAAAGGACAATAAACAATTGTTTTGTCGTAATGATATTTTTTGCGAAATAGCTACCGTGCATTGTGGTCTGATAGTTTACAAAGAGCTTGCAAATATATGGATATTAAAATGTAAAGTGAATTAATAACTAACTACCAACTCTCTTCTGTATAATTACGGGATATTAACTAATAATTATGAATATCAGGGATTTTGGGAATTATCATTTACAAATTTAATCTACCAACTAAGGTGAGATATGCTTGGAAGGGTTCATTTCATAAAAATAATATGAATAAAAATCATCTCATTTTCATAATCAATAATATTCATTCTATTGGAAATAGTTAATATTTTGAAGTTGTCCAAGAGATTTAGAATCTGTTTATGTTAGTATATAGGCAATAACTCCACCATTACCATTACCAAAAGAATAAAAAATATTTTGCGTTTTTCTGTTCATCATCTAATTAAGTCAGGTCCAGTTTTCGTAAGAAGTTATTACTTTTAAATTTTTTAGTGGCAATAAAATCAAATAAATGATGGAATAAATACAAAATCTTGGAAAAAATCTTCTTCGTACCTTCCTAGGGCTTTATAATCAATTTGAAAGGTTACGAACATGATTTCTACTACAACGTATTTTTTGGGGGGTAAAAACAAAGAAAACTTCATGATCGGTGCATTATTTTTATATGTTTATACATCTCAAAGATTTTAATTTTCTTGTATCCGATTATCCATCAAAAAGTCCAAGTTTTTTTTTAATTTTATGTTAATCTGAAAAAACGCGGCAGATTCCATAGAGACATAAGTAATTTGTCTACTTACTGATAAATATTGATTTATTAATTACTGTCCTAGTTACTAGCTTGTTTGCGATTGATCTAAACTTTGCCTTTATCTATCTCTAATAAATATGTATCTATGAATGGTTTCCTTCATTCTTTCATCAGCAATTCGGCATTTTCAACCAATAATTATGACATAAATATGACGATAATATAATAAAAACAAATCGAAAACATTTTGCTTTTAAATAACCGCATTTTTATTGGATTGTTGATTAGTAATAATTATTCTGATATAAGATTTCAACTGTACCATGTAATGTATACAATATGTGCGACGCAATAGAAGGAATAATTTATAACGTTACTAGTGGGAAAAAGTTGTGCATTTCGTATACTACACGTTCAAATAGTTTCAATATAGGATATCCGTTTCATATGTAAGATAGCATCGGCAAATAAGAAAGCCGTTCAGTGAATTTTAAATGTTGAAGAGAGTGAGTGACACTCTTGGTTTATTGAAAATGAATTTTGGGAATGCATCATTGTTGATGAGAGTTTCTGCAAGGCTGTATTCTAGATTGTCGATAATTAAATGTCATCGTAAGTCAAGTTTGGATATATTCATATTGTGATCGACTTTTGTCGAACGATTTGATAAGTAAATGTCAACCGATTTTAACTATTATTCTTTCATTGTAAAGAGGAGCGCTGGGGAATGGTTCCATATTATTTTTGAGGATCCAACATGCCTCTCCCCTAAAAAACGCTAACGTGAATTTGTTAATTTTATTTAATATATATGTAGATTGTAAGTTACGTTAAATAAAGTAAAAAAATATTCATCTTGAAAATTTGCAGAAATGGTTCGAACATAAGAGGGGTAAATGCTCGATTTTTCTAATATTTTATTGACTCTTGTTCAAACTATGAATTTTAAGCATTTGAAATAGTTTTATAGGTAATTTTTTGATTTAATTCTGAAAATTAACCCTCAGAATCACGAGTTTCCTTTTTCAAGCTATACATTTGGATCAACTAACACTATAAATACAGATTTATAGTATATTCATATAGGGTTTCCGTTTTTCATCGGATGTATGGTAAGAATCTGCACACCTAAATTTTATTTTTTGAAGGACATTTTACGCCAAAATTCAAAACTTAAGAAAATACCTGGCCGGCTGTTCCGATCCGTCAAAAGTATCTCCGTGTATAAAATTCCTTGTTCATTCTCTCTTGTTTGATAATATGAAGTTCTTTTGTTTTCCAGCACATCCTTTTCTTTTAGCTTCATATAAATTAATTCCATATCAATTTGTAAATCAAAATATCATCAAGTTTTTTTCTGAAAATCTGTAGAAAACTGTCTACTCTATCGTAATAGTATTTAGATGCAGGTAATGCTCCTGATAGCGCCATCAATTGAACAAAAAAAACTAATACATCACCACACAATTACAGTTACAATTTAAATCATGAAAGCCGTCGAAATTGATACGCGCGAGTATAATATCAGTCTCAGGCTTTACAGTCGAATAATCTCACAAGGTTGTCGACACACAAAAAAAGACTGGAATGGAATTCATCATAGATAAGTTACAAACTTCACTTGGATATCAAACTACGCGTTCTAGTAATAGTAAGTAGTGGAGAGAAGGCCTTCGTGGACGACCTTACAAGGCAGCCCATTTTCGTTTCACGGGAACCAAACACAGTTTCCCACGTATTTATACTAAAGGTACCTGTGTAATACCAACAAAGATTTTTTTTTCAGCTTCAGCGTCATTCACATAGTTATTACATTCACAGCTATAACTGTTTTATATACTCTCTCGTATTTATGTCAGCACGAATCTCTGTATTTAGGATGTTTCTCCACTACCTTTAATTATCCATAATACTTACTGCATGGTGTTGAGTATTCTTGTTTCCAAAGACAACACTAACTGTCGCATTCTTGTGGTGTTCTTATGTTTGAAGACGTTATTGATAATAATGATTATTATGGCATCAAGTTTCTTCTTGAATGGTTTCAAAATTGGAATGTAGGAGGTACGATGCGCAGCGCTTTGTGTGTTTTCGATGGGTCTGGTTTAATGGGCAAGTAGGTTGGGAAGGATACAAATCGACAAGTTAAATAGTGTTTGTGTGTGAATAAAAATCCTCTTTCGACCAACTTCCTACTAGAAAAGGACATCTACTATACAATTATATGCTTTTTGAATGCTTATTCGTGCGTTTTCAAAGTAAACATGCACCTATTTTATGTTTTTTTTCTTCAATCAATCAATCAAATAGGATTGCTGAGAGATGATCCTATAATAAACTTGAAATCTAAAATTTCCTTCAGCAAAAGCGGTGGAACGAGCGAATTAGACAAATGAAACACTCAAATATACAATATTAAATAACTTAGTGATGATATTTCTGAATTGTCGACAACAGCCTTCTATTATTTTGTATTTATCAGTGCACCGAATCCCTCATATTTCTGTGAAAATTATTGATAATTTCAGTGAAAACTGACATTATTTTGAGAATAAAAAAATGTTCAAGTGCCGGTTGCACTTACGTGGTGAGGGTTTCGCAATCAAGACTTTCTGAGAAGTGAGAGTGAAGTCCTTTATTCTATTTTTTTTTAATTATATCTTCATTAGTTTCAGAGATAAGGGAGGAGCTCAATTTTCATCTGTTTTGCCCAATAGGTATATCTATATTCAAACTACTATAACATTTTGAAAAATCTATATATATTACTCAAAACCAGCCGTTTCATCTGATAAGTCAAAGGATGAACTTGAAGAAAAATACGTCAGGCAAACGGTCTATAAACAGAAGCATCATGGTCATGTGGACAGACCGACACTAAAGTGTGAGATCCCTAATTAGTGATATTCTCTTCATGGAGGAGTATGATTACCTACATGGGCGGGTTATTCGACTTGAAATGTTAACGCCTCACAATTCCAAGTGAAAGATAACGATTAAGTATTTTGTTTACGTTCCAGAAGTTTTTGTTTTCTGAAACACATGTTTACGATCTTAAATATCTCTGAAAAATCAAAATAATTGAATAATGTCTATAGCACGACCGCCCCCCCTTGAAAACTGAGATTCAAAACAAATGTTGCAAACACTTACTAACACATAATTTGCTATTTCTGGCAATTTTGATATCCTGTTTTGACTTTACGGTATTAATTTAGATGTAACGGAGTATTTTGGATATTTTATTATTTTTTTTTATTTTTACAAAAAATATTCATTCCTGCTAAAGATTATAAATTCTCCCAATCATATTCTTCTTTCATTAGTATCTCCTGATATAATCAAACTTCTAGGACTTCAATCAAAATCATTGTTTTACGTCTATTTCGAGTTTCAAGTATTTTTTGTGCTGCAAATGAATAATTTCTTGAGAAATTCGGTCCAGTACAGACCTGGAGAACACTCGAAAAGGGATGTACGGCTTCCAGATGATGCCACTCGATATACCCATGAGAACATCCGATGAGAACCAAGCGTATTCTTTTTCTATATGATACACACAGCGCCAACGTCATTGTTTCTCAATGCAGTATTTCTTTGTCCACCCACATTTTCACTCATATTATTTTTTTGTATATGCAACGGCCCGCTTGCACTTTTCACATGACCTAGAATAAATGCAACACTTGGCGTTTATTCCCGACAAAATTCAACAAAATTGCAATTTCCGCATTTTACTTCCATTTTATCTTAATAAGCCTTCTGATCGTGAGAGAAATTAATGTATTCTTGATCTCTATTTGCAATAATACTAACTTTTTATAAAAAATGATAACTCAATTGTTACTAAATGTATTAAAAAAAATCAGATGTGTACTCTCACTCACTTTCCTACCACTTTTGACTTTTAGAACGGTCCCGCAGACTTGCACTTTTTGATCCTAATATTTTGTAGGTATATTAGTTTCACAAAGGATTTGAACGAATAGCAATGTGACAATTATAGAAAATGACGAATACTAATTTGAATGTTGGTATGTAGATGGTACCCGTATTCAAATCATTAAGCGTATGTTCTATTTACAAATAAAAGTACATATTTGTAAACAGGAAGCAATGGATGTACAAGCATATGCTAAAAATACACAATTAAATTTGATGTTCAAATAACGAGGAGCTGTATGGAATTAACGTAACAGTTAAAATTTTAATTATCACCTAATTATACGAGAAATGGTCCATTGAAAAACCAGTCTTTAATTTATATTATAGATGAAAATAATTCTAAACGCAACTATTCAAGTAATAAGTAGGTATATTAGTTCAGAAGCTTTTTATATTACACCAACCTATGAATGTTTTATCCTGAATTTATTGTTAAGAAATGCTTTCCCTCATGGTATCCATCATACTCAACACATGCTCTAAGTATATTTGCCCTCAAATATTTAAACTTCAAGTTAAACAACAACCCTTATGTTCATTTCTTCGAAAAGCACGTCCTGAGAAGACCAATAGAGAACACTTGCTACTTGACAAAGCGCTACCCGCTGTTTAAATCAATTTTAATTTAGCGCCAGATGGTCAGAGGGCAAATAATGATATTTACCCTCTTGAAAGTCGCCCTCGATGCTGGTTAACGGTACCATAACGGTTCGTGTATTCCCAAAAAATCAATAGATATCAAACGTTTGGAATTCGAATACCTACTATTGTAAGGTTGATAGATTTTCGTGGGTAAAATATATTGACCTACCTGGACTGAATCATTCAGTGAGGAATAACTGGAAGATCTGCTTCCAAGTGGTTCTGGACTGAGACTTCCATATGAGACGGTTGAGCTGAGGGACACAGTGTCAGCTCTGCTCCTATATGGAGAAAGCTGCACGTGTTTCATCATCTACAACAAATGAAAACATAAAATAGAAAAAAGCGGTCAATTCATATCATGAGAGAAGTCCAACAGGTCCATTCAGGTTCTGTAGTTACAAGTTCAAACACTCACAATTGAAGGGAAGACATGTCATTTTTTATTATTCGAGAACTTGTATCTTCTCTGTTTTTGAAAACTACCGTAAAGGTCGATAAAGTTGGTATGAAAGCTCATTCTAGCATTTAGCGAGATTCTAGTTTTTTAGGTTTACTGCTGAGCTACCTTTACGATCTTCTAAGCAAATAAAATGTTTAGTAGATTTGGAGAATAATCCGTCACAGACAGACAGTTAATATTAATTTTTAAATATTTTTGAATATCATTGGTCGTGTCCACAGAAGTGACTGATTCTGATTACCAATCGATTAGTAATCAGAAAGTTGACATGTGATCCGTAAGCAATAGTGCTACATAACCTATATTTAGTTTCTGCCATGACCCAATTCTATTATGCCATCTATCGTTTTGTTTACTTCATAATCTTTTTCACTATAAATATAATAAAAAGAAAATACTCAGCGTGTTCCTAAATTCTAACCATTACCCTGCAGCTATGACTGTTGACATACTTCAAGCCTGGCCAGGCAAATGGTTTGTACTTAGGAACACGCTGACTATTTCTTCTTCGATTTTAAATTTTTCTAATGTCTAATTGTCGAATTAAATTATTTTAACAAAAGTCAGTTTGACAAATGATCTAAGCGATGCATTTTTGTGTGTCTAGAAGAGTATAAATATTTATTACTTATTACCAAGCGGTTGGTTATTACCACTTCTATGTACACGGCCATTTTTTAATGAGATGAGACAAAAGCTACTATCTATTTAATATATTTTTAGATCTGTCATTCTGCAATCAAGATTACGTCTCGCATAAGGTTCACGAAATTTTTTTTTGGATTTTATCAAAAAGTGCTGAAAATATCAACTGTGAAGTTGTTCATGTTAACGAGGCGATTTGTAGCAAAGATAACCCTCCGACATCTACCAGAAGACATGGAAAATAAACAACATCAACGAGGAGATAGAACTAAACAGGGTGACGTTAACAAATATAGAAAAACGTTGACGTGTACAACAAAAGAAAAAACCGAGGAAAAAACATTTTATGCGGATGGTAATAATAATTCAGTTCTTAACACAGATGTAAGAAATATGCTTCTGCGAGTCCTTGGCACGTTGTGAGATGTACCTACTTTTCAGAGGCAACTTAGTCTGAATTAACATATACATAATATGTAATAATTATCTATTATTAATTTGTAATGTGCTAAGTAATAATTAGGAAGGTACTTAGTGAAATATGTTATGTTGCGGATGTCGCAGTATAATGATTGAATTTCATCGCTGCAAGGTATAAAATATTTATTTTGGTCCTGTGCACGGTGCAGTAATTTGCTCAAAATAAGGTGATTACGTGTGACCCTTGGAGTCCAAACTATCAACTTCTTAACAGATATTTTGAGTAACAAATTGACAATTGATCATACCTATGTAATCGAGACAAATAAAAAATGAAACATACTGAATAAATTAAGTTCTAAAGGGTGTTTTCAGAGTTGTAGATATTCAAAATAAAATAAAAATATATAAAAATCCCGTTGATTGTATTTTACTTTAGTCGGAAATTATGTTATTTTTGGATCAGACTTCCATCATCCCAGCTTATCATACGTATATTTTGGAGACCAATTAACAGGTTTCATTAACTGAAATTCGTTGCCAAATATATGTTTTCTGCACAGTCTTGTTGCTTAAAAAACTCATACATATCAGTATCATTTAATTGAGAAATGAACAAGGTAGTATGCTCAGAACTCGACACAGCTTCAGATCCTAGAGCATTTATAGCGAGCCTTTTGTGCGTGAAGAAAACGCTAAGCAAACGCGGTACGGATATGGAAAGGATATGTACTCGTACTTTAAGTAGTATCCCTAAAACATAATAATCCTCTCATATCCTGCATCCATTTATATGAAAGGTTACCCACTATTGCCACTATACGGATCTCTTGATCAAGCAACAAGCTATTGGTAATCGCTTTTTATCAAGTCTTGCATCCGTGATCTCACATTTCTGCTTATGATGACGTAACTGCGAATTTCATCCAGTGAATATCCGCCAAAAAGGTATACTGTTCATTTGAAAGCCAATTACGGATTGTAAAATTCAAGTTTAAGCACAAATTTATTGTTTCCTATTTAGATGGCAATTTATTTCATTTCCTTTTGTCGTAATCATTTTAAAATAATGATTTTTCAGGATGTATGTTGCATGTGTTAATCTTTCTTTCCAGCAATTATTTTGGTATCGATCATGATAATTAAAATTTTGTGTAGAAATTAGGAATGTAATTTAATTAAGCTAGATTGATAACAATGAGGTTATTAGTTCGGTTATTCTCATTGTATTTTACGCAATAATAGAATATGAGATCAAAATAAATTGGGTATTTTGGTCGTTTTATGGTGTTGATATTCTTTTTAAATCATTAATTTAGAACCTTCTTATGCATGATATTCAGAGGAAACTAAATGTAATAGAAAAAAATTGTTCAATGAATGTTGTAGTAAATTTAGGTTATCAACTAAGATTCATTTGATATTGAAATTTAAGAGGAGATGATCCCGTATTTAAATACGGGAAGTTCCTACAAACTGTAAAACAAAATCAACATCAGTGTCCTCTCATCTGGATACTGTGATAATTTAATGCTAATTTTCCTAAAATCTGTCTATAATTATATATTTATTATTACTATTAATAGATGTATCTACTATGTTTATAAAATGTTTATTATTAGAAAGTGTTAACATGAATTAGCATCAGGTTTAATAACTAAACTTTATGATTACAACATCGAGCAAATGTGGGACGTATCTATAGGTACTATTGCAATATAATCTGGAATCACTCCAGTTTTGATTATCATTGAATAATCGAAAACATCAGTTTTTTTTCAGAAAATTGATTACATTAAAATAATAATAATAATAATAATAATAACTTTATGTTTAGAATAAGTGGTGTTTCATTTTATATTTTTATATATAGTTTAGACATCGTTTAAGTAATACAATTCCATAAATCCAGTAGAATTTCTGGAATTTTACCGAAAAAATAACTTTGAGGTAAATTTCTTATAGAAATGTACCTATTACGATCGTTCACACTTTTGAATTTCGAAAAAATTTCAATGCCATAGTCCAAAAAAACATTTGGTTCAAAAGTTTATTCAATCTCTTGAATATCTCGAATTCGTTATTGGGCAATACCGGGTAAGTAGTTTCAAAATGGCGACCGTTCAAACATTTAAAAAAATTATCAAAAAAGAGCCTTAGTGTAAATATCATCAAAAATAATTTTAGGTTATAGATATAATCAGTACCTACAACTTTTGTTCGAAGCAATTTTCCATAAAATGTATAGAAAAAAAAAATAAAAATTAATAAAGGAAAAATTCGAAATATTGATAAAATATGAACACTCAATATAAATTTGATGTAATTGTACATTCTTTGGAGATCTTAATATAGACCCTGATTAAAAAAACATATAGTATATTTTTTGATAAGAAATAGGCAAAAAAAATTCAGCTTTGAAGTGGAACGCGAACCCGGTCTGCTTTATATTCAGCAGCCAAAACAAAAAACCTCTAACCGAAAGGCTATGATACATACGGCAATATATATGTAATGACATATAGGTATACCAATGAAATTGAGAAATTTACCTTTCCGCTGTCTACAGGCCATCGGAATTTTTTTACTTCGATTGCCTAATTTATCCAGAAAGTCAGCTATGTGGCCGCTGTTGTCGAGGTATGCATATCTCAAAATATATTTGAACCATAGATCAAACATGAGAAAAATCATGTCAGATACGAGTAGCCCTCATACCCTGAGGATTTGTACTACATTCCTTATAGACAGTGCCTTCATCAAAATATAGATTACATATATTTAGAACAAATAGCATCTTAATAAATCGACAATGTCTAGAAGTTCAAATCAGATACTATACCGACCAAACTAAGACAAATGTTAATTGTGACGTTTAATAGGTGCCCATGATACAAAGAACCAATTTACATAAAAACATTTCTTTCTATTACATTATTCATGTAAATAATTGTTAAAGAAAATTTGTTCCGAATCAACATTATTATTCCGTTCTTGAGACACGATACCTTTCCCAAGGGGAACATTTCTGCTAATTGAACCTAAACTACAAATGTCTGCAGTATAAAACAATAAAAGTTTCTTTGCCTTTCAAACCATTCATTAATCTTCTGTTTTTTTCATTAAAATAAATGTTTTCTAATTCCTTATTTCCCCAACAAGGACCTCCCATTGCTTATAGACATCAATAACTGAGATCTATCTGGTGTCAGCCGATGCCGGTAAAACAATATTATTATTATTAAAACGTCTTTTCTTTTGCAGCAAGACCTCAACATCCGGCAATATTTTTTCCCACTTTTCATCATCAACAAGAAGTTCTTGTCGGGACGCAGATTTCTGTATACTATATCTCAATATGTTCGAGACTATGCTGTGGAAGGTTCCGATATACTATATATTATACGTAGATATACTTATAGATTGTTTATTTTTTCGGATTTCTCTGTTCACACTAACCACAGCTATGTTGTAAAACCACAGAGATTTTGTTACGCTTTAAAAGAATGTTGCCTTCATGGTATGGATTACCAAGAGCCCATACTCTTTGATTTACCTAGCTTTCATCGTTTGATTGATACGGGAACAATAAATTGGATTGGTACGATCCTTGATGACAATGGTGGTAATCATAAATTCTGGTTAACGTAAGCCAACCATTGATCTATAAATTTATACCTTCAGGAAGAAAAACCACGATTGGATGGATTCCGACACAAAGACCAATAGCGAGGTAGATCAGCATATCATTCTTATGAGGTTTCCGTGATTAGCAGATTAGTTTAGAGGCACAACACTAACACAGACAGAAGACAATCACGGTATTTATTAGACGATTCCAAAATCAAAAAATTAATGAAGAAGAGGTGAAATCATGGATGCATCAAATTTTATATGTAGGATAATGTAAAATACTGCAGAAATTAATACGATAGAGGTCTACAGAAAAAAGGTGTAAAGCTATAAAGGAAGATTCAATATTTCATACTTTATAGGAGGTATTAAAGAGAGAAAGAAGTATGTATACTGAAAAATACAAAATAATATTAATTCTACTGGTGCTCAATACTTTTAAAGTTGTGCAGCTGCAGTTAGATAGAAAACTTTTGGCAGCAACTTCACAAGTACCAATAGCAAAGTCTATCTATCCTTAGATAGACTTTGCCAATAGGTAGACAGTGGAATTTCGCTTTTACAATGGCACCGTTCGCGTGAGAGTTCGAATCCTACTTTGCCGCATTTTTTCATAATGTATGTTATCTGTAAATATAAGTAATCTGTTGGACATAGGTACTCGATATACTTGTTTTTAATTCTCCGTAACAACTTAAAATTTAGTTATATTTTAAAAATTATTTCTAAAAAATTGTATGTTTATTTTTTTCTGTTATCTTTGGAGTTAAATAATTTTCAATAATTTTCAACATATTATGGCCAATCTCTGTAATTATTTCAACACTGCTGCATTTCAATAATATTTATAATATACGTATATATCAATATTTATGTTGATATATATGACGTATAAATGTATTACCTAATTGTTTTATCGACATGTTATATGATTCGAAAGAGTTATAATCCTTTATTTGAAAAGGGAACTAGTAGAAAAAAAAATAGAATGTACATTTATTGAATATTATTTCTTAGCTATTCATGCAAATATAGTAAATACTCTTGTAGGTATTGTATTGCAGTCATTGTTAATAACATTATGGTAGTTTAATATGAGATATATCTAATTATATAAAACAAGCAATGCTTATATATATATATATATATATATATATATATATATATATATATATATATATATATATATATATATATATATATAATATATATATGCAAATTTTATCTCGGAATTTGGTCTACCGATTTCGATGAAAATTCATATGTATGGGTTTTAGAGTGTATTGAATCGATCGGTTGTATTCACATTCACAAGAAAAATCTTTTTCAGCAATAAATATTCCCATTTCAGGAGTTTTACAGATTATATTTCAGATATCAATATGAACCCGATAATGTCCTAGGAAAAAACAGTCCTATGGTTAAGCTTTGGGGTATTAATCTAGAGTGCCTCGGTTCGAATTCTGATCACCTTCAAGTTTTTTTTAACAGAACCCATTTTTTAAATAAAATATGTTAATATGAGATTATGAAAATTTTATCGGAAGTTTTCAATGAAAATTTGTACATATCTAATATATTGCGACCCTTAAGGTACACATTAGCTATTTCAAGGAAGGGTTAGCAGATTTTGGTAAGAAATAGCAGGTATGTATAGTGTTTGGGGGTTGAGAAGTCGATTGGTGATACCGCTGAGTTCTGGCATGTTTCACATTCATATTTATTTTGAAATCTTAAAATTCGGAGCCACGTCAATGATAAAAGCAATATTTACCGATCGCAATACACTTCAACTATAAATATGCAAATTTTTTAACTTTAGGGTAACTATTATAGACCCACTCTAAATTCTGTGTTACCCGAGCAAAGCTCGGTCGCCCAGATATTATAATTTGAATGCCATTCAACAGTTTATAAGCCAAAGTATTATTTATTCTTGTTGGAGATATAAAGTATGAGAAACTGAAGCAAAGATTTAATCTTTGACTGAAGCAAAGATAATGTGAGCTCCATTATCTTTGACTGAAGTATACCAGAATATCAGGCAGTTACTTATATTAAGAAATGATTGGATAATGGACGAAATAAAGGAACGGTGTATAAATGAGCGGGCTGGTGCCCCATTAGGGGAAATGGGCAGATTTTTCTAGCTTTTTGTGGTTGATGGTCTCGATAGGGTTTCTGGAGAAGTTCTTAGAATAAAACTGTGGGCTCGATTTTTCATTTAAATATAAATCAAAATATTCTTGCCTTTTTTTCTAGCTGGATAAACATTTGTGGTAGCAAAAATTGAGCAACCTTAGATTTGGAGAATGACTGAGAAAGTTGGACTTTCTTCTACAATAATAATAGATAGATACTTTATATCCCAGAATAAGCACATTAAGTAAGACCTTTCCTTAACATAATATACTACTTATTCTACCCACATGACTTCATTTTTGGCAAGTTGCTTCAATGTTTGTATAATATTTGTATACTTTAAGGAAGGAAGACTTGTTTTCTTCAAAGTTTTATATACCCATGTTAACAAATTAAGCGATCTGTAGGTGTATATAATAATGTAGATTTCTCATTTCATTTGTAAATGTAAATGTCTTTCTATCATAGATCTATCTATCTATATATATATATATATATATATGCACATAGACCTTGACAATCGCTTAGTTTCTAAACATTATTCCAATATAAATCTGTAAATGGAACAAATTAGTTTAAATGTCATTGACAGATCTATAAAGTAATTATTTTATGACCATATAAGTTTGATCAAATACGCATTCATAGCAAATACTTTCTTTGAACTCATAAACGATATTGAAATACAACTTCGAAGAAGAGAATTAAGTAATATACAACATTATCTCAAGATTAAAAATATTATCACGTATTGTGTGGTCTTGAAAGAGATTAATTTATATATTTGACAATGATATGTGATATCTTCAGAAGCTTCAAATTCTTTGAAATGATATAGGTAGAGCCTTTGTGTATGATAAATGAAGCTGGAATGCAAATTACGCGTGAAAAATTTATGACGACTGTTAACAAAGATGTGATATATACAGAAGAAAAGCTGGGCACAATTTTATCAATCATCAATATAAATTGAATTATGTACGAGGAGATAATAACATCCAACACTATAAACAGAATGTCTTGGATAATATCATATTATATACTTACTTATAAATAAACTGTACCGATGCGGTAGGCCATTGTTTTTGAAAGGCATGCATCCTTCATTTCTAGTGGCCATTTAAAATAACTTTACAAGACGCATAGCAAGCGTCTTCTTGTTTGTTGATGACGGACACGTGAAGTGAAGTTAATGAAATATTTTCAGAATCAATTATCTGGCGGGCATGGAACTATACCTATATATGATTATGTGCTATGCAATCGAAGTGCTCGCTTAACAAACAGAAATATATGATGCGGTTCTTGCTGTAGGTATTATCGATGGTATGCTCACAGTTTGTTTACACAAAGGTACAAGAATGTCTTGTTGTAGGTGTTGAATTAAAATGAGCTGCCATAATTCTAGGAATAATTTCGGTGATGGAGGCGATATGATAAGAATAATCGTGATTAAAACACGAGACATTCGCCAGATAAATTTTCAGTATTTTTAGGGTTTTGTGAATATGACAAAAAATAGACCCATTGTAACGCCTTGTGTTTGTTAGTAGTCTATTTTTTTCAAATCTACTCAATGGAAAAGATGAGTTTTGGAACTTATTCAAAGTTTTGTGACTCTGTAGTGGACGTTCAGAGTGAATAAATAAATTCTGGGGTTAAGCTTTGTAATGTGAAGAGAATTTAAAGATAGAAGCATCTTTCATCATGTACAGGTGAGTAATACAGATTATATTTATTTTGAAAAATGTAGATACCTATTATATCAAGATTGAGGTAAAGCCACCATTCCTTCCCTTTAACATAGGTACGCATGTAGCGTTTCACTCGTAAGTAGTTCACAGAAACAAAACGAGAATTCATAGAGCTCCGAATAGTACATGCCGCCTTTTTAGGGTTCAGTATATATAATGAAAGAAAGTAACCCTTTTTAAGAAACTCTGGAGATCAAAGTTTATTTTTCTACTTAGGTTAGATGACCACAACACGAAAATAACAATATCAAATTCAGGAAGTTAATTTTGTGAAGCTAATTAAGGAATTAAAAGAATTACTCTTGTGATATATCAACTGAAAGGGCTTGAAGGTAATTTCTTATTTTCGAAATTATATAATGAATAAAAATGTATAAATATATATGTTGAATTATTATTTTAAATAACATTCAATTTTTTTATGAAAAAGATACTTGAAGAGGGGCAGTAGAAAAAGTTGTATACAAGTTGAACATACGCTGTACAATCTTCAACTTTGTTTTATGTTTTGTACCAACAGAAATATAATAAATTTTCTATATAAGTATGTACCTATCTTTAGATAATTTGCCTTCATTCGACCAATGTAATCTATATAACTGACAGCTTATCAAAATCGCCTCGGGGCGTCATAACAACACCACAAAATAAATAATATCCAACACCATCAGAACATTACTGAACCCAATAAAATCATCCAACCATTGTTCTTTCTGCTTGTAATCACTTCTAATAATAATATAGTACGCATCTTCAAGAAGAACACGTGTCCAACCTCACGTTTTAAAAAAGCAAAATTGTTGTTACGGTTGATACTTCAAAATAGAGACCCTGCTATCATTGAAGAAATCGATTGTACTGTGGACCGGCATATGAGTAAGAAAGATTTCTTGGTATTACCAGGTGACTGATATATGCTGCTTCTTATTTAACATTGTCGTCACTTTACTTTTTTCGTAATTAATCATTTGCGGTAAATAGGTATTGATCAGGCATATTTTTGCGTTTCAGCCGCATTCTCGGGTTAAATAACTTGAACTATGGTAATTGAATGAGGTCCTATGGGAAAATTAATATCCTAATTTCAATTTGACGTTACGATGCTCGGTAAATCATAGATAAAGATGAATAAATTAAATGAATTATGATGAAACAATCATAATCTTTTTAAGTATACATAAATATAAATGCTAGATTTTTTCTATATTTATGAAAATAATCATGATTATATTACCACAGAATAGATATATGTATTCTGTGATATTACGAAATTGACCAGATTACTTGAAATTGGCATTACGAATAATTTGGATATTTCAAACCGCAAGGAAAATCCATCTTTGATCTCGAAATTCTGCAATAATTAATACATCATCAATTCAGTTGAGAATGATCATTAATGAGCTACCTACCTTGAGAAATAATGTCGTACATTAAAACAGCAAATTATCTAAAATATCTGCTGAGGAGACTGAATTCTTTCACAATACGCGAATTGATTTAATTGATACAACATAATGAACAGTTTGGTTATATGCAAGGGTTATTTATGATATCTTGAAGGAAATTAAGAAGGATATAAATTATTTTTCTGCGTCTTCATAAATGGAGAAGGTAGGTGTCGATTTGTCTGCTTTTTCATGTCTGTTCGCGGGATTTAAATAATAGACTTCTTTCGAGTATTCCTTCATTAGATGATTTTGAGATGGAAACACAACAAGCGTCGTGGGTTTTGTATATCGAAATCATCATTTCACAACATAGATTCGTTGTTTGTAGTTATAATTTGCTTCCCAAATTTGTAGTTTTATGATCAGTAGAATAAATATTATATTCTATTTTTAATGCCAGTTATGGAATTGGTCTTAGTTTTTTAAATGTATTTAGGTATTATAGGTAATTAGTAAATGATTTTATATTTATTTATATTTATATTTTAATGACTTATTGATGAATGGGTACTTTCAAAAATATTTTATAAACATAGTCATTAGATTGAATGGAATGTTGATTAGTATTTATAAATATTATTGGAAATCATGCTGTTACATCAGATTTTATATTTATGAAAATTAAGTATATTTCCTACCTTGTATGCTTCAAAAATTCAAACAGGTAAATCCCAGATAACTATGAGTTCACAAAAAAAGACTTAAAAATCAATGTCGAATAATAATAACAACACAAATAACTACGTAACACACGTGTAATAAGCGCACAAGAGAAACGTATCCTCTGACACATCCACCTAATACAAATGTTGAAGCGCTACTGAAACAAGAAATGTGGAAAAGCGCACGGCTGCGCAGTAGCGTATTGCCGCTTAATACGCGCTCAGTGCTACACTAACTCAATACTACTGTTAACAAATACGTCTCTGAGCACGCCGGGATGCTGACTGACATTATTATATTATATATATATTATAATATATTATTGTTTGTTGCTGATAATAATGGTAGTACCTACTAGTATGGGTAACTTCTCACACTTTCCCATTGGGAATTTTTATATAGAAAACGATAGATAGGTGTATCTACAATATTAAATGGTTCACATGCTGAGAATATAAGTGAGAAAACATTTTTTATTGAAATAACATTTGACCGACTTCAAAAAAAGAGGAGGCATAGAATTCGGTTGTATGTTTGCTTTTTACTTTCCTACGCTACTATAGCAGCTGTATAAGGAAAGTATTGTAATTGTGTGAAATTTTCGGTATCGAGATTTTTACAAATGTTGACGTTTGACGTGAGTTTTTTAAGTCTAATAAACCTATTTTCAGCTATTGGTCTGTCTGTTCATCTGTCTGTCTGTGACAGCATTATTTCGGTAACAGATCGGTGTATTTTGTTGCTGTCTTTTTTGTTTGGTACCAATATCACTCGCTGGTGGCACTGAATGAGAGTCCTGTATACCTACACTGGGTGCTGAGCTATAGCCAAAAAACGTGATTTACTCAAGACTATAGCGCAGAAACGGCTCTAAGTATTTTGATTAAACTTGCCTAAAGTATTCTTATAAGAGCCCTTTACCATCCACATACAGCGCCATCTCTGAGAAAAAGCACGAAAACAAGTTATGCTTGAATAAAATTCCATATTTTCCACATGTTTCTTCATATTCTGGCTAAACGTTATTTCTTGCGAAAACATGTTACATGACCATTGTTATTTGTCTTGACATGATGAAAAAATGAGTGGTAGCACGATTTGACCAGAGGATTTTTACTTTACTACCGCTATTATCGTCGCTATGCAAGGAAAGTATTGTAATAATGTAAATTTTTGTATTCACTGAAAATTGCCTGCGAGCGGTAGGAAAGTCGTGTGAGTGGACACACCAGATTTTTTACTTTCCTACGCTACTATACCTAGTAGCTGTATAAGGAAAGTATTGTAATTTTGTATGGCTATTTAGATATTTAGAAAAACTCAAATCCGAAATCTTATTTCCTCCAAAAACTAGCCCCGAAGGGGGTGGAGGGGCAATTTTTCTCGAAAATCGCAAATCTTAGAATGCAGAATAATGATAATGTCTGAAATATGTGATATTCGTATTTCCGCTATGTAGAAGGGGCATATGAAAATATGAGACGGCCAAATCATATTTTTTGATTTTAAAATAACAATGCCCAGAGAAAAAAATCCATCCAAGTACGAGTCGGAATCGCTCACGGAGGGGTACCATCATACAAATAGTTATGGTTCTAAAGATACACCCATTGTTAACATCGATCAAAAACAAAAGTTTATTATAAAGGGACCCCGTTAATTTTTAAATTTATTTTATCTAATTTTTTTTGTTATTATAGCAGATTAGTTACTTTTTGAACTTGTGTCTACCTATTACGGTTCAAGTAGGTACATCAATTGTTAAGGTCGAGCGGAATCGCCAAAAAAACTCTTTTTTAGGTGGCCCCCTTTATTTTGAATTTCAAATTTTATTCTATTTTTATCATTTGTCGCTATAGCGGCAATAGAAATACACATTCTGTGAAAATTTTCCCGCAGACAGACGGACAGAGAAGGCATAGTAATAGGGTGCCATTGTCACCCTAAAAAATGTGCAATAAAAGAAGAAAAAGTTCTGTACTGATGATTTCCTTCAAAGTTAGTGTGTAATTTTGTATTAAAAAAAATGTTTGTCATGAAAATAGACGATTGCATTCTTCATTTGATGAAATATCCATCATGGATTCGATCCTCCAACAATAAAAGTATTAAATTTTAACTTTTTTGCTCAGAAAGACCGGCGGACGTGGGGGGCAAAAAATAAAATTGATCTTGTGTACGGGGGCCCCAAAAAGAATCAGCATTAGATATATTATATTTCAAAGTAGATGATTAGTAGCTTTATCATACTTGTGGAAACTAGGGTAGTTACGATTAGGGGTACTAATGTAATGACAAAACTTGTGAATTCTATATTTGTAGTTGACCCAATCATGAACTTATAGTATAAACAAAGAAATTTTGAGTCTTGGAATTAGTTTTGTGCGGCAAATTGGAAAGTTGAAAAGAAACATTTTTCAAATGCCTGTTGTGAACGACAAGCTATTTTTTTATTCTTCTAAAATGTGCCGCCAGGAGATATTGAAGCAAATATATGAAAAGCGATCATTTCTCAGTCCCTTCTATCTCAAGGACAATTCAAGTCCATAGAAAATGAAAATCCCAAGTACGGAACCTTCTACACCTGAACCTGACTCACAGTTAACCGTGTTTCTCATCTTTAGACTGATATTGAGCCATAGAGCTAAGTACAATCATGAATCTAATACGTTTTCATTCATTGTTTGAACCGGAAGTTACATTTCGAACAAACAAAATCCCTAATAGTTTCTTTGTTTCTGCCTGATCCTAAATTTACCAAAAACTTCATACAGCATCCCCTTGTTTTTCAATTAATGTTAACCCCTTTTTTTTCTCGACACCCATTCACATGTAGGTACAGATTGCTCGATTGTGTTAACAAACAACCAGCTTCCGTTTAATACCAATAAATTTCTACATACATCCTCTCACTTCCTTTGTGTGAGACGACATCAGTTTCATAGTAACTCATAGATACCCGCAGCAGAGGGGTTCTTTCAGGTCAATGTTTCAAGTTCGTTGGCATGTAGGTATTCTTTGTCAATTGCTATAACTTTAACCACAATTATTCTACGTTCTGCTGGTTTGGATATCAGCTAATGAATTCCATTTCTAGAATTGAATTAATTAACTTTAAATTGTTAGATCAGGTGTTATGGTCTAAATTTGGTGGCGATAAATTTCTCTTAGATTTCATTTCCATCAAACCTATTTTCAAAAGTTATTTTAAATATGGTTCACTGTGCCGAGATATAAAAATAGTTTTATTTTTCATATTTTCAGTTTTAACATAAGTGGAATATGGTAAATAAATTTTCTCTCCACTTTTATTTTCAGGCAAAACCTCTCAGAATACAAAAAAATTAAAACTGCTACATTTTGTAACACTTAATCTAAAAACGGCTTCTCTACCGCTCTCAAACAAATTCCATAAAAAGTAGAAATCGTTTCAATCATTTTTATTGAGATAAACAACAATGGTCACATTGAATTTTTACGTAGGAGGACCGTTTAGCCAGAATAGGATTATAGTTAAAGAAATGACAGTTCATTTGAGCATAAATTTATCCTACCTTTTCTCAAAGATACGCGTTATAGTAGGTAACAAAGCGCAAGTTTCATGAAAATCTTTAGAAGCCGTTTTTGTGCCACAGACTTGAGAGAAATACATTTTTCATCTAATGCCGACGAGCCTGATCGATACGCTACAAAACAAAAAGAAAGCAACGGTCCATCGATAATCTTCGCACAGGCAGACAGACGAGTGGCTGAAAATATATTTTTTGGACTGAGGGACCTCTGCACACCGATTATTTTACTCGGTTACGATACTTTCCAAGACTACATAGAGAATAGCGGTAGGAAAGTATATAAAAATATATGTTTGGAAAATTGAGATCAATTGATGGTCTTTTTAGTTAAATTTCTTATAGAAATGTATATATTGCGATCCTTCACACTTTTGAATTTCGAAAATAAATCCATTAGAGTCATATAATAAAAAAAACTCAGATATAACGAAATGGTCATGTAAATATCTTGCTCTGTTAGAAAAAATTATAAAAATAAAAACTGGGAAATTTACTTATCCGGTAGCTACGAGTTTGAATTTTTGATTTTTGAGTGTTGGAAATTATTTATAGGTAACTTGTATCCCAAACCATGGCCACTCAAAATATTCAAAATACAAGTACCTAGGTATGATCAGAACCAAAACTGTTTCAGAAGTTGGATTGGTTTCATTCGGTGTATAATTATGTACGAACATACTGAATGAGTTTTCATCGAATTCTGTGGGGGCGGTTCTTTATTAAATTATAAAAGTGTATATATGAATATTTCAAAGTTCATATTATGTTATATTTTTGTTTAAGTATGCTATAAAAAAATCCTATGTATATCATGGTAAATTTTGTTATTCGCACTATTTCTAGCAACATCTTTGACCAAGATCTATAATAGAAAGAAGTGAGAAGAATATTAATATTAATTATGTACATATATGATAATGGAGTATTTTCGACAGACTTCCCGAACGGAAGAGGTACACAAATATACAACTCGACTGTCTGCATTTTTTCATGTTTGTTTGCATATATCTGCTCTAACCTTTTCTTTCGATTTTTTTTTCGAAAATTAAAAAACAGCGAATAAGGTATAACAGAAGGAAAGTGTTACTACATTTTGCCATGAGTTTATTAAACATAACGTATTGACACAGTAATATGTTCAGATTAATAGAAAAATTAACTCTTAAAAATATACATCCATTTTTTTTTTATTTGTGAATCGTACTGTTTTATATTTTAATTTTTAAATCACTCTAGTAAAAATAGTTAAAGAGATTTTACATTTTTATTTTTTTATTTCTATCGAAAACCAAAAACTACAATCCCAGGAACTGTTTATTAAGTTCTGGAAATATTAAAACAAAAATGAGAAAATAACGATAGGTACCTGATTTAAGATAAACTTTTAAGAAGACAATCAATTTTAATCTGTGGGAAAGATAATCATGAAAATGAGTGATTAGCTCTTCCATGAAATATAAATAAAATCAATAATCTGGAATTTCCCATTAAAAGCATTGCAGGTAAACAAATCGCAATAAAATGTTAGATTGAAAACTATATTAGTGTTAATGCTTATGCTAAAGATCCTAAAAACTCTAGATTAAAAAAATTTAACGGTAATAATTCATATTTATTAATTATTCTAATATTAGTCACTCACAATATTCACTATAGAACGATCTTTTTTTATATCTACCCCTAAGCCTTTACAGAACCAAGCGTCTTGGACATTATAACATATAACTCCCATGACTACTGACATGTTATTCTGCCTATAGAAAATTTTCAGTGTGGGGCTAATATATAGCAAAAATAAATTAGATACGAAATAGATTTTTGCAATTTTTATTCTGTATTTCGCGTTCAGATATGATCAATTTACTGCAGATGTTAAATTACATATCTACACGCTCATTGCTCTGAAGAAATCAAGTTATTTGATGAATCCCTAATCTGATTAACTAACTAAAATACAATTTTTAGCATATTAGAAATATGTATTTAGTTACCGAGACATGATAAGTATAAATTAATATAAAAATTGAACACATAAATTATTTTATTTATTCCGAATAAATCTATAAAAGAAGTAGGAACTTGCATGAAACTATACCAGAAAATATATTTTTCAATGACACATCCATTTGTATTGCATTTTCCTTTGATTTTCAATAGTAAGACCTCCCATTCACGATACGATCGATCGTTGATAATTTCAAGACCGCATAGGTTTTAGTTGCGATCTACAAGTTCGTTTTAGATCAACAATTTCGATTCGTCTAAAGATCGTCCTGAAACTTTGGATCAATCGTACCGTAATGGGGCACGTTACACGATTTTAGGAGAAATGTTGAATTTAATACATATATAAATAAATAAATCGATGGAATCCAGCCAGTTCAGATAAAAAATATACCTACTACCATTGCAAAAAAACAATTACCAATAAAACAGATAAAAATAAAGCTTGTTATTAGATCTATTTATAAATAAAAGTTATATGGCATTTATTTACGCCTTTTGTTACCAATTGACTGAATGAGCGCGTTGTCTTTTTAATTGTTTTCTAGTTATCGGTAACTGTATTGGTTCGCTTTTCAAAGACTTCCATTCTATATACTAATTCATTCATTGTATAGAAATATTGGTTAAAAATAGATAAAACTGTTAACGAGATATATTTTTATCTCTCAGATAAAACGCTTCAACGTTTTTTAGTTCCTATATTTATGTATACAACTTCTATTCTTCTCAGTTTTATTATTGAGTAAATAAATAACAGATCCGTTACAAAATAATTGCGTTTCAAAATTCTTTCAAGTTTTTTTTTTTTTTTAATTAGAATAAATGTTATTTTGGTATAATTAAATTAGTAACATCCCTTTAGGAAGATAATGTGATTTTATTTATTTAATTTTCAAATATCTTTACGGATTATGTGCCTTCTAGTTTTATACCTACAATATGTTATAGAAGAATGTCTAAGTAAATTCATCTGTATGTGTTGTACTACAACAGAAGGTCGTGTACAGTGTGTTCGAAATAAACCATTTTAAGCAATCTGCGAACGTTTGAGTCTTACGCAAGTGAACTCATCCCACAACGTTTAGCACAGGGTTAAACGCCACAGTATAGTAAAGATTTTCATGATTCTTTTTTTCATTTGAGAGTTGGTTCAATTGAAAAAATCGACATTCAACATGTTCTTCCCCCAAAAATTCCTCTCAAAGGGGGTGGAAGGGGCAACGTTTAAATTGGATATTTTTCCGACTTACAGCAGTGATAAAGTCTGTAATTCTGTAGATATTTCCGTCCTTCTCATTGGGCTTCTTAGGAAGTGTGGAAATACAAAATCAGGATAATGACTACCACGAAACCTCTGGCACAGGGTTATTCTTTTACTGAAATTCTGAATAATGTCTTCACATAAATGTGGCAGTATTTCACCAATAACGCGCCGTTTTTCCTCTTTGATTTTCAACTGTTTCAGGCTTATTCGCATACACCTTTTCCTTCACATAGCCCTAAAGAAAAAAGTCCATCGGTGTTAGATTGCGCGATCTTAGTGGCCAATGTTGATCGCCAAATCGAGAAATGACACGGCCTGTAAAATTGGTCTGCAGTAAAACCCTTGTTTTACGCTTACCATTAACAGTTAGCGCGTTAGGATTTTCAGAAACTCATCCAATCAGCAAATCCACGGCGCTACGCATGGTCCCTTGGCTTGATTTGTGGAACATTGCACGCGTGCAAATGCAGATCTTTTACCATAATTCATTGCATAGTGCTTCTGGAAATATTTAGTTCTTGACAATGATTTTCTGATCCATCAGCGTAAATTTGATCTCGAATTTTGTAATTAAACGCCTCACTGTCGGTTCATTTGGCGCATTATTGCGACCGAATACATAACGTAATTGGCGAACTGTTTTTTGAGAAACTTTCGCCATTTTTATAATGTGTTTTCACAATAATTTTTAAATACTTCTCCATATTCTTAAATCACTTGGTCTTTACGTGACAAATATCAAAAATAAATCACCGTAAAATGGCAGCAAATTTGAATCCGGTGCTCTTGTTGGGACACCCTTTATAAGCGAAGTACTGTCTTCTTTGTTATAGGTGAACATTCAACTATTTTGATGACTGATTATACATTTTTAAATATTTTTTTACAAGAAATCGGTCCGACTTTATTAGTTGGTGCACTGAAAAATACAAAGTAATATAAATTCTATTGGCATTTCAGGAGCTCGGCAAATTTCAAAATTCATGTATTACATGTTGTAAAGTAAATAATCTTTGAAATTGATTAACATAGGGCCGATTTCATAATCAAATTTAATCACCGATCAATTTTAATCCAACATTAAAAATTTCATAAATTTCTTGATTGGATATATAATTCAAACTTAGTGTAAAAGAACAAAAGATAAGGAGAATGACGATGTAAAAGTTATTGAAAAATGCACTTTATCTTTATCTTTATTCTATCATCAAAATATCAGTTACAAAAACTGAAGAATTAACTTCTATTAGGGATTCATTATAAAATCGGGCCTTAGACATTCAATTGTGAAAACGTTTATAATATTCTTTTAAATTCTGTTTTCTTTATTCTGTTTCAAGAAATTTCAATCAACAAAGCAAGCATATTTTTTAAATTGTTTTTCTAGCAGTAGGTATTAAATTATATAAAAACATGAAACTTAGTAGGAGGTAACAATCCATGTAAAATAGCGGTTCCATTTAGATATTTCTTTGAGAAAAAAATACTGCCCACATTTTGATTGCCTAGCCGGCCCTAACCTAAATCAAAATATCAAAAACAAACAATTCCATCGATGTGGGAATAACTGGTAAAAATCAAAATAAAGATTACGTTTCGACTGAAAAAAAGGTTAAGGTCTCTGTATGGTATTTAACAGGTGGTAAAATATGATTTTTTGACAGCATATCGACGTGGGTTGCTCTTGCTTTTCCTCATTTACATGAACAACATCTGGAGATTGTCCCACACACACTTTGGTAGATCCAAGTACATTCGCCTTCACGAACTAACTGTGTCTTATGTCTTGGATGTTAGTTTGTATTGAGATGCATTTCAATTCAATTGCTCATCTGATTCATTTCAGCATCTTAACATGACTTGTACTGAAGTAGATAGGTACAGACAAAATGAAATACTATTATTTAGACCGCAACAATTGAAAAGTGAAAACTGTTGAAGAATTATTTTAACTATAGGTACAGAGCGGTTCTCCGGGAAAGACATCGATCGATTGTGGGCTAACTGTAACTACAAACAATCAAATATTTTCATATTTGTTGCATTTCCGTTTATACCGGAAGTGGATGCCAACTTTGTTATTTTTACAGAATACCCAGAATATTCCACATGTTTAGCTTTCTTGTACGATTTTTAAAACTTTTTAAGTATAATGCTCTTTACCTAAGTCTATGGAGTGTAGAGAGGAGAAGAACAATCTCATATGGCTGTTTCGCTTGAAAAGTGTCCATAAAAAGCATTAAATAACGTTTCAGAAAATGGCCAGAATGGCGCTAGTGTAGTAGAAGGTATAGAATATTTTTGTATCTGTTCTGAAACTTGAACTGAAATCTTATCTTGACACTTGACATTAGTATTTGGTTATTTTCTGATCTTGATTGTGAAAAGCTCTTAAAAGTGAAAAGTGATTAATAATAATGATAAAAGTTTGTGCCATACATATAGAGTGTGTATTGTGTTTTTTGATATATATTGTGTCTGTATTATCCATCTTGAAAATGGCGCGTTTAGCTAGTAACTTTTCTTTTTCAATGTTTCTGTCTACTCTCTCAACTTTCGGCGCTCTCTTTGAAAAATGGTAGGTACTCTGGTACACCAGCGCCCTCCTAATTTAATGGTTTTTCGGGGCCATTTTTTTAACACTGAGATGGTGCTCCTCCCCTCTACACTCCATACCTAAGTCTAACCGCTTTTGACATATTTCAGTGTCAAAAATTAAGTTTGCATAATTATCAGTCTTTCCTATGAAGAAGCCTTTAATATTTAATTTGGGTTAATTTTCTTGTAGAAGAAGATCTACTTTATCAGTATTTTTAAAATATTATGATAATAATTTTTACAGAGTGATAAAAAAATATACTTGAAAACTAAATCCGAAAAAACGCCCAAAGTATTTCTTTTTCAAAAGGAAACCCCCGTTTTTTTATCCTTTTATTGCATTGAGCAGTAAAAACAAGGGGAACTTTGTATAAAGTTGTCTATGCCGAAAATTCGCTATTTTTTTAATAAATGGCAATTTTTTTATGTAAAAATGCTACACATCTTTAAAGTTGTGATTGAAGTGGACCATGATTGCATTAGAAAATAATAACAAATGTCAATAATTTAAAAAAGTCAATATAATAATTTTCATTTGCAAATTTTAATTAATTATCAGACCATATTTTCATTATTGTTAATTGGTTTATTTCTACGTACTTTAAGCTTTATAGTTCTAAAGTTTTCAAAGTTTTATATAATTTTTAACAGATTTTAGTGTTGGTTGCTGTTTCGGTGGATATCGCTTAGGTAATTCTCCATAAATAATAAATAATTTCAAATAATCTTCATTTGTATAACAAAGTCTTCTCGGCATGATATTTGCTCAAAATTGAAAATGAAATGTATTATATTGTATTTTGTTACAGTTGTTTGACATTTATTAACATTTATTATTATTTTCTAATGCAATCATGAAACACTTCTACACAACCTTGAAGATGTGCAGCATTATTACATAGAAAAAAAAAAGAAAAAATGCCAATTATTTAAAAAAACTACTAATATTCGGTATAGACAACATTATACAAACTTCCCCTTATTTTTGCTGCTTAATGCAATAAGATAATAAGAAACGGGGGTTTCCATTTGAAAAAAGAAATACTTTTAACGTTTTTTTGGATATACTTTCCAAGTTCCTTTTTTGATCACTCTTCACAAATGATCAAAATATTGTAAAAATACAGAAATACTAAAAAATGATTTCAAAATTGTATAAGAATTCTAAAAATTTGGTAAAACACAGGATATTCTATTAAAACTAACAAAGTTAGCATCTACTTCCTCTATAATAAATGTATCTATCTATAAATGAAAATATTTGAGACGTTTGTCCCCCAGTGAATTTAGTATGTCACCAAATTTTCAGATTATATGTAGTTATTGTTTTCCCACAATCGATCGATGTCTTTCCCAGAGAACCACCCTGTATAGAAGCGAGAAATAAAAAAAAAATCCCCAATGTGCAATAAAAATTGAGATCATGTTCCAGTAGAATATTTTTTGGGATTCCGTACATCCGATGAAAAAACCGGAAGTATCCCAAGATCACTCTGGTGTCCGTCTGTCTGTAGAGCAATTTTCTCCGAATGGACAGAACGATGAAACACATGAAATTTGGTATTGATATTGAATTCTCATACTGGCAGTTAATTTTGGGGAACAAATTAGAAAATGAAAATGTTTTTTTTTTCGTCAAGTTTATCATATGTCTCATGAAAAAGTCAATTTAATGAATATATGAACGGTTTAGAAGAAATTATAACACGAAACTACTGAGCATGGAATTTTGAAATGAATACAAAATATAGGCCTTCACTTAAAGTTTACAGAGAAACCTATACCAACACGAAATCCTTAATACGGAATCCTCTCCAGGCGAGTAAAACTCGCATAAAAAAGGTTTGATGATGGTGTGAGCTTTTGACCAAATTCTGTTTGTTTTTTTTTTCATATTTTCACCAAGATACCTACCAACAGATTAAGCTCATTTTTAGAACACACTATATAATACTAATAATATAATAATGTATTCGCATCGGTATAATACATTATATATATATATCTATATGTATACATCTATAGGTAAGAAAACATTATTCACCTATTTTAAAGCTTTATTTACTTACAGACCTCCTTAGCATGCGATCTGGTAAAGCTTTTCAACAGTTTATTTTATATTTCTCCCTCAAATTTTGGCAAGGCTGGAGAAAATAGTTCAAGGCTACCATATCCGTTCTCGTTAAATTGAAGAAGATAAGAAATCGATTAAAATAATAATGAAAGAAACTTATTAGAAGGAAATTGGGATTTCTAACGACATTATAATTGGTTAAATGTTATAAGCTTATTAGAGTTAAGGTCGCTTGAATTCTATTTTGCAGCTGTGAAAATAGATAAAATAAATGATTGAGATAGAATTGCTAGTATTAATTTGAAAATAGTAGTCACAGAATTCTTTGAATTATGGTTATACCGATATATTTTTAAAGAAAAATAGGTTTAAAGAAAAAGAGGTTTAAAATTTTGAATGTTGCAGGTTTACGAGATACAGAGTATTTAAAGATGGAATTTTAATTTGAAATTTCTTAATATTTTTGTGATTTTAAGCAGAATCGTCTTGAAGATTGGCACTTTATGTTTTTTAGCATTAAAATTAAGAATTTTATGCTGAATTTATCACTTTTTATACAGGGCGTTAGTTACACCCTGTTACTTAGGTAAATTATAACATATCTTTTTTGCCTAATGAGTTATGGCCAAAAGGACTAAAAAGGCAGTTCAATTTTGAATAAAGAAGGTACTTCTGTTTTTCAGTTATTTGCATTTTCAACATTCAATTAATTTTGATTAGTGTGAAATGAACTTAATCTTTTAAATTACTACTACGCGGGGTAACTACAGTAAAGACAACTAATAACAATAAAAGAAAACTTTACAGTAAATGCTCAAAATTCCCGCCTTCCACTTCAATACACTTTGTAAGTCTTCTCCTTAAAGATCTTTGAATATTACGTAACATATGTAAATTATTTTTTATAATATTAGCAGCTTCTTGAATTTTCTGTCGTAATTCTTCGATGGAATTAATTGTATCTTTGTAAACCATGTCATTCATTTGTGACCATATTGAGAAGTCTAGAGGGTTTAAATCTGGACTTCTAGGTGGCCAAACAAATTTACTGCCTCGCCCAATCCACCGATGAGGAAAATGTTCTTTCAGGTATTGCCGTACTGGCAGAGAAAAATGTGGCGGCGCCCCGTCTTGCATAAACCACATGTTCAGCCTTATGGCTCAACATTTTCTAGTAGTGTGTTTAACTGTTGTTCAAGGAAGTTCAAAAAGAGGGGCCCGTTCATATTAGGAGGAATTTCAAAAAGACCCATAAAATACCAGATATCACACCACACCAAATATTTACCTTGAATTCATGCTGAAATGTCGTTCCTTTAGAGCACGTGGATTTTCGGAGTCCCACAAATGATTTTTTTGTCTAGTAAACGTCACCTTATCGGTGAAAAGGAGGTCATTAAGAAAATCCTGGTTTATGGTTTGTTTATCTAGCATAAATTGAGCAAACTGTAGGCGAACTGGTAAATCTTGAGGTAGAAAATTTTGGACAGGAGTATAGTGGTATGGACGGAGATTCTCTGTCTTCAAAATTCTCCAGATATATGATTGACTTATTCCTGTTGCCGCATATAACCGACGAGGACTGATATCTGGATTTTCCGAAATACGAACTAAAACCTCTTCTCCATCTTCGACGTTGATATTTTTTGGAACACCATTTAAGCTTTTAGTAAGAAAACACCCTGTTTCGCATAGGCGGGTATAAATAGGTCTGAACAGTTTGTGATTGGGTTGGCTTCGATTTAGGTATAATTCTAAATACCTTCTGGCTGCACCAAGTCCATTATAATTTGACTGAGCAAAAACACAAATCATATCACGCATTTCAATGTTGGAAAATTTATTATGTCGTGGCATTTTCTTATTTTAGAATTTTTACTTTAAATAGTACACTCTTACATGGTGACAGTAAAATTGTCAAATATTTCTTTACATGAAAAACTGATAAGTGCTGACACAAGCCTACTTGAAAAAAGTCAATGTAGGAGTCTTTATGCTGAATGTTTAAAATGCAAATAACTCAAAAACTGATAGAGTTACATGAAATAAACAAGAATACCTTTCTTATTTAAAATTGAACTGCCTTTTAGATTTTCTAGCCATAACTCATTAGGCAAAAAAGATATGTTGTAATTTACCTAAATAACAGGGTGTAACTAACGCCCTGTATAAATTGTGTTTAATTCAGCATAAAATTCGTAATTCTCAAGCCAAAAAACATAAAGTCGCCAATTTTCAAGACGATACTGCTTGAAATCACAAAATTATTAAGAAATTTCCAATTAAAATCCCAACTTTGAATACCCTGTATCTCGTAAACCTTCAACATCAATATAGGACATGTTAATCTCAATCGTCATATTTTGGTGTGTAGTATCTCCAGTTTAGAGATTGCCCATTCTTAATGAATTACCCTGTATATGTATAAACAATTGTCTGTTTCAGTTTGCGGGAAAAGCTATATATTTATAATATGTAGGTACTTTTGTACTTGTTGCTGTATACAATCCTTTATAACGTTGTTCTGATACATCGTTTCGTATAACATTCGATAAATAACAATGTACCTAATATTATACTCGAGAGACTGGCTTCATATACACCCTTATTGCCTTTCTATCTTAATTTAAATCTATTAGGGGGATCAAGATCGATCTACTTACCAAATATTTACAGAAAAAATACTATGCGTGCAGTTACTACAGGGTTGGTAGAAAGTACTAGGCAATCAAATATCTTTAAAAACTGCTAAAATTACATGCTGAAAATACATATCTGTAGTTTCACTGTTACTGGGTTAACCACTTTTGTACTATTCTGTTACTTATCTCAAGCCACAGAACACTATCTCCAATCTCAAACAGAATGCACCTTTGTAGTATGATTCCAATTTTTCAAAATTTTATCAATGTTTGTGAGCTATGACACCAACGCCTTTTTTTGTAAAAAGTAGGAAGTAAGTGTGTGAAACGTCGGAAAATATGAAAATCTTATAATTCATTAATTTGTTCCCAAAATTGCTTGTAACATTACTGAGAGTATTTTTTTCTTGTTCAGCTGATTTCCCGTACACTTTATTCAGGTTTGGACTAAAAGTTATTTTTACTGAAAAGGCTGTGTTGCTATAGTTTATTGACTAATCTGGATAAAATTATTTAGAAAATTTGGGGTTTTAATTAATTTGAAACTCCCAACTCACTGAAGTTACTGAAATTACACGAGTAGCGCAAAATGGGTAATCCAGTTGGTATAGCGGAAGTAGAAAAGATACCTACCTACTGTATTTTATAAATAAGAATTTATCTTTTTTAAAGATATTTAAGTATTCAGTTACTTTCTTCTAACCCTGTAGAGAGAAAAATGCAATTTTCTAAATTGCTTCATATAATTTATGGCAACAACCATCCCTTTCCACATTGCTTGGACGTTATACAAGGGCCAAGCCGCAATATGGTGGTAGGTATAGTAGTTGAAACAACATAGGAGCGGCCCTTTAGAAATGATGTATAATATGCACACGGTGTATATAGGGCTACTAATAAATTGAAATGGGCGAGGCTTTGGTTCATTAACCTCTTGGTATCATAAGATAATTTTGATTGATGCGGCTGGGTGGTGAAAGTAAGTGTAAGTGTTCCACGAATATGATCAATAAAACCATAGCTAACTTTGCTGTTTCTTTCAGATATCTAAGTACATCTAAAAACTTGACAATTTCGTTTGCTAGATATGTCTTTTTTTTGGCATGTAACAATCAAATTATTTGTGACGAATGCTGATATAACAGAATAATCCTTTCAGACAAAGTCTTTTGTTTTGTATTACGTTGTTAACTCTTTTGTATTCTATTGTTTTCATTAAAAAAATCACCACACAACAATGTTGATAGACAATTTTTGCACAAACCATATTCAAAAACATTTGAATTGAACATTTTGAAATATCTTCTTCTATTTAACCTTTTTATATAAAAAGTACCTTAATTCATCTCACTACTGTCATCTATTTCTATTTTCTTTTCTATATATATTTGTTTGTCCTCCACAACCGTTGTTATAATTATTCTAAAATTAAGTTATCAAAATTAATATAAAAAGACTCGAATCGAAACAAAATAATTTGTGTTCATCGAGACTAGGTTAGTTTGATATTAACACTGTTACTTAACCATCATATTATCGTAATCGTATTAACATAATAACTAATAAACAAACTAAACTGGTATCAACCTAAGATTTGTTTACGAATACGTCATATTATGTTCTCAAAATCATTTGCACTTTGCACTTTTGTGTTTATTAACGACGTAAGCAAAAAAACTCTGCCCAGCAGTAACCTTAATAACCCCCAAAATGTATTCTTCTTTCGTGTTGTATTAAATAGCTGAGTCGCTTTATGAGCATATAATCTCCTTATTATCTTCACAGTTAGTAACATTTCAATACTTGGTCCATTCTAACATCAACCTTTTAAATACAAACACCTATCAGATATAAATATTACAGTAACATATGCAAATAGAAAGTAAATATACCATTTCAAGAACAAAAGAGTGTGTATAAATTAGATAATAGTGGTCCTCATATACTTCCCTGTCGTATACTTTGTTAACAGTATACTGTCCATATTTAACAATGTTGCCTGTGTTCCTAACTGAAACCAGTTAACTTTACAGAAGCAGGATAATCAATGCCTGGTAGTTGTTTTTGGAATATTTTGTTGTACCACCGAAATACTAGCACCAGTTGACATCTCTCCGTACTGGTCACTATACTGGATTGAATTGATTTAATTTAGACCATTCGACCATCCCTTCTTTTTTATGTACCTCTCAAAATGAGCATTTGACTTTTTTTGTTCAAACGTAAGATAATTTAATCCACATAAAATTACAAACACAACACTGTCAGCTATTAATCATCAGTAATTATTAGCTCAAACATGCTAATTTCATTTTTCCTAATTATTTGCTTAGCGAAAAAATAAAAACAAACTATACTTATACCTACTGAGCTGACTCATAGTTTTATAGGATCTTTGTAATTTTAGTGTCTATAATTACCATACCACAAAGTCCGCTTTAAATGTTTATATACAGTTTATTTTAAAATACATTCACGATCTTTTTTAAACAAAACACTGTTTATAACAACTGTTAATTGGACAAAGTGATGATGCGGATTTCTTGGTTCATTCATATATGTTTAGAGCAATCTATTTTGGTATAATGAGAAGTTGGATTTAGCGTTGAAATGTTGAAATTAGTAGAGCATTAGTAAAGTTTTTTTATGTTTCTTGAAGCTCATGGATCTAAACTACATGGTTAAGATGAAATTTGTTCTGAAATATTACTTGAGAAATAGAACGGTTGTCAACAAAACCATGAGCTTCATGAACAGAACATGCGTAAGTACATTTATAAAGAAAGATAGTTTACATGATGTTGTGATGAGACACTTGTTCAGGAATCACTGCCGAGAAAGGTAGGGTAAATTGATGAACCACCATTTTTATTATTTTATTACATATTTTTATTTAATGTATTGCATTACTCGGAATACTTTTAGGGATCAGTACCAAATTGTTGAAAACGGCACCTTATTCTTATTACTAAGACTCCGTTGTCAGTCCGTCCGTCTGTCAGCCAGCCTGCTGTATTTTACGAACCCTAATAGGTAGACAGTGGAAGTTTTCTTTTACAATGGTACAGGACCCTTCGTGTGCTGCCTTTTTGACCTACGAACCCCGAACGGAGGAGATATACAATTCGACTGTCTGTTTTTTTTTTGTTTTGTTTGACCGCGCGTTATGTATAGTAAACGGACTTTGAAATCCGAATCCGAAATCTCCTTCCTTCCGAAAACCATAACCGTAAGGGTGGAGAGGGCAAATTTTATCGAAAATCAAAAATCTAAGGTGGTATAATTAAAGATAGGACAATAACCGGAAACTTTTAAATTCAATATTTTTTTCAAAAAGTTACGGTTTTTGAGATAGAGGCATGTTATATTCTCAAATATGAGTACCTATTTTTGCTTTGTGGAGAGGGCAATTTCTTTCGATAATTGAAAATCTGTGGGCATAACATGAAAGACCTAATTATTTTTAGCAACATTTATAGTGAACAATTTTTCCTTAGAGTTACGGTTTTCGAGGTACAACGGTGGTAAAATGGTAACATCTAAAATACTTATGCTTATTTCCGCAACGATGTTTTGAGATCTCAATAATAACAACTACAAGCAAATAATTTACGTGGATAATAGGATAAGTACTATCTTCATTGGTATTGAAGATTATTCAACGATTTTCGTGACGAATGTTAAACTCGAAAGTGTGAAATAAATATTTTTTACAAAAAATTGGACCAATGTTATCAGTTGGTGCACTGAAAAGTATAAAATAATATTAATTCTATTTGTGCTGGACTTGTGAAGTTGGTGCCAACTGCAACTGTACAACTTCAAAAGTAACAGCACCAATAGAATTAATTTTATTTTGTGTTTTTCAGTGCACAAACTAATAACGTTGGTTCATTTTTTTGCAAAAAATATTTATTTATTATATTGTAATCTCCTGTAATCTTTGTGTGAAGACCTATCTTCGTTTTTTTTATAATTCAATGCTTAATAGTTTCATAGGTAAGGGGGAATGTCGAGTTTTCTAATATTTATATCTTATAAGAAAATATATTTGAACGAGCCCTTTCATTTGATACGATGTTTTGTAGGGAAATTTATTTTCATTTTCTAATTTGCTTCACAAAATTAACTCCCCGTATCAGAGTTTCAAACTATACGTCCATGTTGCTGTCACTAAACTCTGCATCAATGCTTACCTAGTTTCAACTTTCTCCGTTTTATAGATTTTACGTACGGAAATAAATACTGAAATACATTCAGACAGACAGACAGACAGGCAGACAATAGATGATCTTATAATAGTTTCGTGTTTCCATCGGATGTAAGCATTTCTCGTACGCACCCTAACAAAATATTTTGTAAAATCCGGTCGATACTCAACTGGATGCGGAAAAGTTTTCAAAACTAAAACGGAAAAAACTAACTTTTCCCAACATAATGCACAAATAGCTATTATTGTTTACTATCACTTCCATAGCAATGAAACACCGCATCAAAAGGAACTTGATTATCCAATTTAAATTGAAAAATATAATCTTTTGACTAAGAAATATAGTTATTTTTTAAACAAGGGAAAAAGTATTAGATTTTTCCTCGAGGTTGTTTTGTCGACCGCCGTGAAGTGGAGTAAGTCAAAAAACGGAGCTTGTAAAAAGTTCAATTGTGAAAAATAGTTATTCATTATACACAAGAAAAAAAGTATTAGATTTTAGATCGAGGTTGCTAAAATCTAATATTCTTCCCGTGTATAATAAATACACTATTACTTTCCTACGCTACAATACTAGCTGTGTAAGGAAAGTATTGTAATCGTACGAAATTTTCGGTATCGAGATTTTTACAAATGTTGACGTTTCAGAGTTTTCTATTATTATTATTATGAAAGACCCAGGTATTAGGGACATTTCCCTTTATGGGCACCTCGATCTTAAGGTCTTATGTACCATCCCGTGATGTAATTATTGTACTGTTATTTCTGGGTTTACATCCAGCTCCTTGAAATAATTGATTGGTGCTCTAGCACCACAGGCTTTTAGGTCCTCATAGGTGGGAAACGTCCTTCCTAGGACCCTTAGTCTTGTATGCGCTAAGGTTTCGCATTCGGTAAAAAGTGATTTACAGATTCTATTGCTTTTGTGCAGAATCTGCAGTAATCATCTTATTCATCTTAATTAATAAATTAATAAAACCCATCTTTTTTGGATGATTTTTGATGGGATAATGACCTGTAGTGATTCCAACGAGGTTTCTCAGATCATTTCTTTCAAGGAGAATTAGGCTATTTTTCTTTGAGTATTGCCAGTCTATTAGGCGTTTGGCCTGACTGGCTTGCTCTAGGTCGTGCCAGTACTTGGTTTTCAGACTTGATTCCCACTTTTTCATTTCTGTTTTAACATGTAGCTTTGCATATCCACAGAATGGCTCAGGGCCTGTTGGAAGCCTATCAGAGCATTCTTTGGCCAAAGAGTCAGCCTTTTCGCTGCCTGGAAGGCTCTTGTGCCCTGGTATCCATATAAGGCAAACTTTGTTGCCTCTTGCCAGTTGCACAAGACCTTCACGGCATTCTTTTCAGAGTTTTTTAAGTCTAACAAACATATTTTCAGACATTGGTCTGTCTGTCTGTCCGTCTGTCTGTGACAGCATTATCTCGGGAACGGATCGGTGTATTTTGTTGCTTTCTTTTTTATTTTGTTTGGTACCAATATCACTCGCCGGTGGCACTGAATGAGAATCCTGTATACACTGGGTGTTGAGCTATAGCCAAAAAACATGATTTGCACAAGACTATAACGCGAAAACGGCTCTAAGGATTTTGATTAAACTAAAAAGAACAAAAAAAGTTATCCTTGACTGAAATTCCGTGTTTTCCACATGTTTCTTCAGATTCTGGTTAAACGTTTTATCTTGCGAAAAAATGTTACATGACCATTGTTGTTTGTCTTGACATGCTGAAAAAAATGAGTGGTAGCACGATTTTACCAGAGGATTTTTACTTTACTACTGCTATTATCGTCGCTATGTAAGGAAAATATTGTACCTGATAGTGTAAAATTTTTCATTCACTGGAATTCGCCTGCAAGCGGTAGGAAAGTCGTGTGAGTGGACACACCAGATTTTTTTTTCTGTAATGGGAAAAACGATGATTTAATTTTGAAAAAATATTACAATATATTATAGTCAGAAAATTATCGAAGTGAAATTTGAAGTCTTAAACTTGAAGGCTGTTGTACTTTTAGCGACAATAATTAGACCTGCGTGCTAAGGAAACCTTTGAAATAATTAAATATATGTCAATTAATTCTGTGATTTGATTTAAAAATTGGGAATTTCGTGGTTGTTTGTAAAAAATAACTACTACAACTACAAACTCTGACTTCACCAGAGTTTGTAGAAGCAGCGAAAGTAGCGTCACAAAAATCTAAATCGCTATATTTATGTGTACATAGACCTGGGAAAAAAGTACTCACTTCTTTCCTGTGGGAAGAAAAGTAATTTTATAGAAAGTGATACTCTGTCACCTGTCAACAGAGATAAAATGTAAAACTTTTTTCCTGTCACAGAAAAAAAAAACTTTTTACCGGATTTTACAAAATCTTGTGTGCAATTCATTGGAACAGTATCTTTTTCCATTCACGAGGCGTCTAGAAAATCTTACTTTTCCAACTTAATTATTTATTTAACAAAAAATTGTGTCGAATTTATTAGTTGGTACTACGTTGCTTAGAATTCAGAGATTTCAAAACTTTGCTGAAATACACATATTTCAGACTTTACCAGTACTGTAACTTGGAAACCGTAATTTTTTTGAAAATTGTCCAATTTAAACGTTAATGGATATGGTCTCTGCTTTAATTTTGTCGTCTCAAATGTTCGATTTTAGAAAAAAAATGCCCCCTCCACGCTACTTTGGGATGAGTTTTTGAAGGAAAGAAGAAGAAAAATCGTGAAATCGGAGCACGTTTACTATTTAAAAGACGCGCACATAACAAAAACATGCTGACAAACAATCGAATTGTATACGTCCTCCGTTTGGTTCGTCGGTCAAAAAATAGATCTTTTACCAAATCTTATGGTAGCTTAGCAATCAAATTAATTCCACATCCTAAATACTCTGATACTAATCTGTTTTCAGTACGATGGGATTTCGAGAAACGTCTAGTGGCGGCTTTCGAATCAAAGACCAGAAGCCGCTCGAACGATCTGGAGCCTTTGTCGAATATATATATGGGAGAATTGTCGGCAGGACAGACAGAATGTAAAAGACAGTGTGAATAAATAGAATAGTCCGAGTAAGTTAGTGAGGATATAGTAAAGTTAAGTTGTAATTTATATTATTTCGAGTATAAATAAAGTTTATTTACCAGTTATAAATTAGTCTCACTTATCTGCGAACCCGCATACGCAACAGTATGTTCTTTTGACTAAAAATTCGAATCTTGAAAACAAGGGATTTGTATGTTTACCATAATTTTATAATACCATGTAATATCCATAAACTATCTTTGAAAAGTAGGACTTTTTAACGATATTTTTAATTGCAAAAGTTTAATCATAAATTCCTTAACTAATTTCAACAAATTTAAAGCTGAACATGTTTTCAGAAACATCAGTAAACCTCCTTTCCCTAATCCCTATAGAAAGCCAAGTGAAAATCAGAATAAAATAGATATATATATTGATTCTAGCAAATTGGAGCCAAAATGGATGAACCAATTTTGTTTTAGCTTTTTTGTTGAAAGATGGGTTGGTCGACACTTATATACTCTATTTCAAAAGAGAGAAAGTAATAAATTATAATAATCTCTATTGTATTTTGCTGCATAAGCACAGCTTACTCATGGCACAGCTATTGTTAGGTAAGCTGGGGTCATAGTATGTATAGTAGAACCAGAAATCTAAGAAGGTCGTAAATCCATATTAGCCGACAATCCTCATTATTAACTATTGTTCGAATTGTTCGAAATATAGATAAGCAATATCGTGATGTTTATAAATGTTTTTGTTATATATATCATAATATATTGTATATATAGGTACATTAACAATTTCCAATTACATTTAAGCGATTTTTCTTAATAAATAACTTAACCCATTATACCTACCTATAAAACAAAATGTAATGGCTTGGCAGGTAGGTATACGACTCTGCTGAAAACTCAAGTGTTTGGTGATTTACAACCTTCTTAGATATCTGGTCGCACTATACCTATACTATATATCATATTATCATAATTTATTACTCTCTCTATTTTTTAAATGGAGTATATATTTTATTTAATCATAATTAATGTATGGTCTGTCTGTGGTATCGTTGATCCCAAACATGAATCGATTTTGATTTTTTTTGTTTGGAAGTTGACTTGATCGAAAGTGTTATGAACTAGTTTTTCTTCCATTAAGATACGTATAGATCCGCCTGTCTTTTCGAGACGACATAGCTCCCAAAATGATGATAGATTTTTGTGTTTGAAAGGTAAGAGATCGAGGGTGTCCTTAGCTAGTTTTACTTTAACCATGTTTAGCGTGAGTATCTTTTAGTCTGACAAGAGGGAAAGCCCCTATCAGACAAGAAGAGAATAAAATAAATAAAATATACATATACAATTATAAAATTTACCTGAAAACAATAAATGAATTTGAATTGAATTGAATTGTGAGTATCTGTCTATCAGTCTGTGGCCTCGTGGATCTCACTTGTATGAACCGATATTTTATTTAGTATTTTTTGTTCAAAACTGACTTGGCCGAGAGTGATTTTGAAACAACTTGACGCCCGAACGGATGAACCAGTTTTCGCTCTTTAAAGGTTTTTGTCGTTTTTTTATTTATTTTAATTTAAATTTTATAATAGTTTATTTTCTATACCTGAAGAATAATAATATTGAATAGATAAAAATTTTAAGATTATCATACTTTCTCAAGATGCGCCTTTCATGAATCTAAGTTCTAGGCGAGCGCTGAAATTTACTTACGGAAACTATATATTAATGTGCGAAGATAATTCTTTGGACCTCATCTTAAGAATATTGCGGTCACAGAGGAAATGCGAGATTTGGTATAATTAAAGCTTATATAGTGAAGGAGTACACACAACAAATACATTCAATTAAATAAAGTAAATTTATGTTGACCAGCCGTTTATATCTATCGATGTATAAGATAATGAAAATAAATACTCTGGTGGTGAGTGGTGGCTCAATTTGTGGAAACCTCTTTTCGATAAACAAAATTCAAAAAATCACATCCAATAATTATTATAGAGGAATACCTACTCTTTCACCGAAGAACCTCAATTGTGTTCATTTCAACTTCAATTTATTGAGTTACGTTCGAATTTCGACCACTGAGCAATCTCGTTCTTATTAATGAATGAATTATTTAATACTACCTAGGCTTAACTGTTTGATAATCGATATTGCCAATACTGATACTGATAACCATACTATTACAACGGTGTGGAATAATAATGATAACAGTTTCATTGAGAAAAGATTTTTATGAATTAACGAAGGATATTAGATATTATAGGTGATAGTAATGCGTTGGCGCCTCTCAACACCTGGTAAAACACCCACTACAAAATTGATTTAAGGTGAGATTCTACCAGACTGAGTAGGTACCTACAATAAAAATATTTGATAATTGCTATTTTGAAATGAACAGATTGTACGAATTCATAAGAAGTGGGCTTAAATAATTTAAAAATTTCTAACCTTCACTACAATTTTTATTTATTCATGGACGTAATAAACAAACTCATGATCTTGTTTATCTTCTATTCTCTGATATTTGGCAACTATTCTATTGACACACTTCAAAAAAAGAAGAAGAAGAAGAAAAAAGAACAGGACGTATATTCTTTTGTATGTTTTTACTTTCCTACCGCTACCCCAAGTAGCAATGTAAGGAAAGTATTGTGATCGTATTTTTGGTGTTGAGATCCCTGAGTAAAAAAAACATTATTCTAGCAATTATTGGTCTGTATGTCGTTCTTTGCAAACAATATTTTGGGAACGGATGACTAATTTTGTTACTTTCGTTTTTGTTTTGTAGGGTGTATGTGGTACAAGATTTCTGTACAATAGCCGTGAAACGTGTTTTGTTCAAGACTGGTCGTTTTAAAATGTGAAATAAATAACTTTTTATGAAAACTATCACTGATTTTATTAGACGATGCATTGAAAAATGCAAAATAATATTTATTCTATTGTTGGATATTGGTACTTTTGAAGTTGGTGCCGAAAGTCTTTCATCTACCTTTAAAAGATTCTTCTCCTTTTGGGCCTCTGCTTTTTTGGGAAAATGTTATTTATTTCATTCCAAAAATATGTATCGTATCTCGTATCAGTTAATAGTGAATAATATATTTTTATCAATCAAATATATAGCTACTTAGTATGTTGGTATTTTTTTGTATGCAAATGTTATTCTAGATACTTAATTAATATCGTATGATATCCGGATAGTACGATAGTACAGAATTTTAATTGTAGCCAATTTGTTTGAAGTTGAGAGCAAAGATCGTGGCTTGTATAGGCTAAATGTGTTCTGTAGTAATAGACAGAAAGAACATGGATTTAATGAAGATGCTAGAAAACTATGTTTTAGTACTTCGGATTCTATAAGAGAACAACTTTGAAATAACCATAGTTTTATGTCCTGTTTTTGTATAAAGTGAAAGTTATTGCGCTCGGTGAGTTTGACCTTTATGAGAAATTTATGGTTTGAGTAAAGCTAAAGTGAATTAATTTCATATATTACTTATGTGATATGAACATTAAGTTAATCAAGCCCATAGGCAAATGTTGATGAATGAATAATTTGTTAGGTTTTATGTGGATGTGTAAATATGCGTGCGGGCTGTGACAGAATCTACTCCAATTTGTAGGATATTACGCCACCGTCAGAATAACTTATTCGATGTATAATTTTTATTATAGATGTGCAATATGCATTATAATTAATAATAAATGTTTTGTTTATCAGGGAATCTGTATTCTGATGTTGTTCTTCCGTTCCGTATCCGTATCTGACAAGTAGGTATAAAAGATCCCTTTTGGTGACGCTGATTTAGGTACGTGCGACCTTCAAAGTTGGAAAGTTAATTTTTTTTCGGTGGTATAATTTGATTTCTAGTTCACAGGAAAAATAAATTGAATGAAGCTGAAAAATAGGACTCGGGAATTAATATATCAAGTTCGATTAAAATTTATACCCTAAAGCGTGGCCTAAAGAATCTAAAACAACATATTCAGTACGCAATTTGAACAAAAAAGTTGACTATTGTAGGTATTTTTGACTATATGATCGAAGAGATTATTTAATGTGAAATTAACTGAAGGAATGTATAAGTTTAACTAGATTTTTTGCTGAAATAAAGAAATTACAAATGTGCAAATATCAAATTGAATTAAACCATTCTGACGCTGTTTTCATTCTCAGCCCTCGAGATATTTTAACCTTTACATACTTGTTTACAAACACATAGGTAGATATCCTTCGAAGAAATATTTTATATGAATATAGGGACCTGAAACGTGGAGATAATTCAGTTTTATTAAAACCACTACATTTGTGCGATATAAAATAATTAAAGTGTTTATCTTCAAATTATTATTCAATTATTTATGGTTCTAAATTCTTCACCTCGTATATGCATGAAATGATAGTTTTAATTGACCAAATCACCTCAAGAATTATTTATGGTTACTCTTTCGACGTAGGTAACTATCAGTAGATTATCAAATTTTGGCGCGAAGTGGTATTTCAATGCGGCGCTTGAAATTCTGAGGCGCGTGTTCGGTTTTGTAACCGTAAAATTACAATTTCCACCAAATCAAGCAAGCACAAGATAGCGAATTGTTTCAGTGATGATGGGCCTGAAATAATAGCTGAATGGTTTGAGAGGAAAATTATATAACATGATGAAATTTAGTTGCATTTTTTCTTTGTAGCCTATTAGAAATTCTGCATTCAAATAATGACGGTTTATATATTTTGACTGCTAAAAACAACCCCAACAATAAAATAAATAACTTCAACATCTGGGAAAAGTCGCTATTATCGAAATAAATCTATGTTACACTGGTTTTATTCTAGCTAGGGTTCCGTACACCGTACTTAGGATTATCGTAATCTTTGGAGTGAAGCGATTTTATTGTAACCTTAATCTAAGGGTGGGTATCCACCCGGGAGCATTTAAAGGTAATGTATCCACATTGAGCATTATGTTACAATACTGCTTTGATGTACCTACCGCTCATCTCGAAGTATTTGTTGTAATGCTCGAATATGGGCTGTAACATTGCTATAACATGCTGCCAGTGACTCGGTGAGTACCTAACCATCTTCAGAAGATAATAGGATCTAAGAAAAATAGGCATAAACTGAAAATTAACTTTTTTATTTACTATTTACTATTTTACCCTAGCAAAGATTATAATTTCAGAGTGTGTTAGTACTCAAAGGGCACACCCACGTAACTATTTGTTTATAATTACTGTTCTTGTAACAAAGATAAGAAATCAAATAACCCACTTTGATTATATAAGTCTATATTATCAACCAAAGATTTGATCCAATTCATAGTTTTATGTAACACTTTCCAATGAAATGGTTTATCAAGTAGATATCTACTTTCACCTCGTTGTGACCTCCCCATGTCAATTTTGTCAATTTTCAAAATAGAAAGGAAGTGTTTAATAACGTCCAATTAGGTCTTCTGTCGCCGCAATTAAATCTAAATTGCCGCTTGCAACGGAAACTGAAAAATAAATAGTTTTCATTCGACGAATCTCCGGTCTAGGCTGTAAGAGCATCCCGATGAAATGCCCTTTATCTATCGGTGAATTGTTTTGAAACAGTACCGACAATTGTGCAGATAGAGCAGGAAATTCATTCATTGTTTATGCATTGGCGTAGATAGATATTGATTATAAATCTTGGACTTTTATGCTGTACGCACTAAAGTGTACCTAACAGATATTATTTTTCCAATTATTGGTATTGATACTTTCGAAGTTGTGCATTTATATTTCATATAACAATTTTGGCACCAAACTAATAAAGTTGATCCCTTGTTTTGATAAAAGAATATTTATCTCAGATTTTTGTGTGTTTCAATTTTCCTCAAAAACGTTGAACTTCACTTATTTTCAGAGATTCCGAAAAAATACAAAATAATATTAATTCTACCGGTGCTGGTACTTTCAATATAGGTGCCAAAAATTTTCTTTCTAACTGCCTACTTTTGCACAACTTCAGGTTTTTAGAGGGAAAAAGATTTTGGATTTAAGTTCTTATAAATATAGAACCATTTCTCAACTTTTTTCTTTCAAATGAATCAAAAATCATCAACATCGGAGCACGTTTACTATGCAATACGCGCGAACAGCCATACATCAAAAAGCAAACATACAACCAAATTGTATACCTCCTCTTTTTTCGAAGTAAAAAAAGCGAGAAACATGCCGTCAAATTGTATACCTCCACCGGTTTTGGAAGTCGGACAAAATATATAGATAGACTTATTTTGAGCAAAAAATTCAAAATGATAATAATTAAACTCCCATTAGGATGTTATTACGTTAATTAGTTGTTATATTCCAAGCCTCATTGAGTAAACAAGTACAAAACCGTACACAAGCATCCAAATACCTATTAAGAGCAAAATTGAAATTCCACAATTTCAGTTTAATAGCTGAATCGAAAAGGTGAATATCATGGTAGAAGTGACTCTTGAAGTAATTCATTCGTAATTAAATAATATGAATAACGAAATACATGCATTTAAGGAGTACAGAAATCCATTATTTTAGCGATATTTCATTGGGTAAGAAAGTTGTGTTCCTAATTTCCGCGTATTAAACTTATTGTATAATATATACTCAGATTCATAAAAGTTTAAATTTTGACATATTTCATGTTTCAAGATATAGAAGGGCCAATTTTGTAAGGATCCGATACAGTTTAGCAGATGTTAATATTTTGCACACTAAGTTGCAGAAAACCAATTTTTGATTATTCTGGGAATATTTCAAGACCATCAGTAAAGTATTCCTTGAGAAGAGATCTGTAAATTTCGAAAATACTGACATGTAGTATTAATAGACTATATATGTATAGTCTTTTAACATATACGTATGGCAATGATTAGTTCATAACCTATAGTATTCGTAGTACCGTTTATGAGTAATTTTGCTCTCGAATATGTCGAATTTTGTTGCATTAATCTAATCTAAAAAAAATCCCGATGGCCTGTAGTCAGCGGAAAGGTAAATTTTTCAAAATTTATTGAATTGAAATTTGAACAACCTTTTCATTGGTATACCTACATGTTATTACATAAAATTGTCATAGCCTTGCGGTTAGAGGTTTTTGTTTTGGCTGTTGAATATAAAGCAGACAGAGTTCGAGTCCACTTCAAGGCAGATTTTTTTTTCGCCTATTTCTTTTCAATAATATATAATAATAATAATAATAATATACTACATATTTTTTTAATCAGGGTCTATAGTAAGATCTCCAGAAAATGTACAATTACATCAAATTTATATTGAATGTTCATGTTTTATCAATATTTGTTATTTTTCTTTATTAATTTTTATTTTTTTACCTGTGTATTTTATGAAAAATTGCTTTGAACAAAAGTTGTAGGTACTGATTATATCTATAACATAAAATTATTTTTAATAATATTTACACTACGGCTCTTTTTTGATAATTTTTTTAAATGTTTGAATGGTCGCCATTTTAAAACTACTTGCCTCTATCGTGTTATATATATATAAACTTTTGAACCAAATGTTTTTTTGGACTAACTTATAGACATATAACAACATGCCGTTGAATTTTTTCCGAAATTCAAAAGTGTATATATATATACAGGGTGTCCCAATATTGCTGGGACACAGAGCTACCACGTATTCTAGAGGTCAAAATAAGTCGATTGAGCCTAATTTACCTATATACCAAAATGTACCGTTTGTCCGTGAGAAGAGTTCAAAGTTTACTAAAAAAAATACATTTTTGTATGTTGTTCCGAAGTGCTTTATACAAATTTAATGAAATTTGGTAAATGTGTATTCTAGATGATTAGCTTACTTTTAGTAATCAAAAAAACCCAAAGAAAATTGTAGAGGGGTTGGAACCACCCTCACCCCTTGGCATTTTTTCCCCCATTTTTGTAGGGGTGGGAATACGGTTTTAAGACTTTTTTATCTGGAAGGCCTACTCATTATCTTCATTTTCTTACTCTTGTAAAAACTCCGTATTTTGCGTAGTTTTCAAGAAAAAAAATGTTTTAGCAAACACTGATAACCGATTTTCGGGTATAGGTTTAATAAAATTGTAATACAAAATTTAGTTGGCCGCGGACACAAAGACAAAACCAAATGTTATGATTTTGACAGGAAACATAGTTTATTGTTAACAGTAAATGTGTCAGTTATTTGTTCTCTTTTGCTTGTTTTTTTATTATTTCTTATTGTCATCACTGTTTTTGTTTAATTGTTATTGCTGTTGTTGCTGTTCCTTTGACGTCCCACAATTATGAATTTTCCTTTTAATGAACAGACCGACATGTTATTAGTTCTTGGATATTGTCAAGGTAACTGCCGCGAAAGTGTTCGCGTGTATCAAGAGAGGTATCCAAACCGGAGAATTCCAAACCATAAAACTTTTGCCCGAATCGAAAGACGTCTTCGAGAAACGGGGAGGTTGACCCCAGTAAGAGTTAACGCTGGAAGACCTCGACAAGCTCGAACACCTATTGCGGAAGAAGCTGTTCTTCAAATGATTGATAACAATCCTAATACCAGTACTAGAAGATTGCAACGAGAAGCTGGAATTCCAAAAAGCACTGTAAGTCGAATCATTAGAGATCAATTAATTCGGCCATTTCACATCCAGCCAGTGCAAGAATTGTTGCCACCTGACTACGAATTACGTTTAAGTTTTTCACAAACTATTCGGGAGCGCAGAGTAGTCGACAACGGATTCCATACTAAGATCTTGTTTACTGATGAGTCTTGTTTTACACGTCGCGGTATGACAAACCTACACAACGATCATGTTTATGCAGATGAAAATCCACATGCCATTAAAAGTAGACATTATCAACGTGAATTTAAAATTAATGTCTGGGTCGGAATTATTGGCGAATTTATAGTCGGACCGTTACGATTACCTGATCGTCTGAATGGCGATAGTTACCTCCGTTTCCTTCAACAAAATTTGCCAGAATTATTAGAAGACTTGCCTCTTAACTTGCGTAGAAATACGTTCTTCATGCATGATGGTGCACCACCTCATTTTGCACGTGCAGTAAGAGAATATCTTGGTGAACAATTTGGTGGCAGGTGGATAGGTAGGGGACAAGAAGCACCCATTCAATGGCCTCCGCGGTCTCCAGATTTAAACCCTTGTGACTTCTTCATCTGGGGAGAATTAAAAAGACAAGTGTACGAGGTTCAAATAAATAACATCGAACAACTGTGGAATAGAATTCAAAATGCTGTAAATGCGCTACGAGAAAATGACGATGTTTTAAGAAGAGTGCATTTCAATTTTTTACGTCGAATTGACCTCTGTATTAATGAAGGTGGAGGTCACATTGAACACTTGTTATAAAAATTATTGTTTGTCTTGTGTAAATGTATTGTGTAATTTGTGTCTAATAATTTTATTAAACCTATACCCGAAAATCGGTTATCAGTGTTTGCTAAAACATTTTTTTTCTTGAAAACTACGCAAAATACGGAGTTTTTACAAGAGTAAGAAAATGAAGATAATGAGTAGGCCTTCCAGATAAAAAAGTCTTAAAACCGTATTCCCACCCCTACAAAAATGGGGGAAAAAATGCCAAGGGGTGAGGGTGGTTCCAACCCCTCTACAATTTTCTTTGGGTTTTTTTGATTACTAAAAGTAAGCTAATCATCTAGAATACACATTTACCAAATTTCATTAAATTTGTATAAAGCACTTCGGAACAACATACAAAAATGTATTTTTTTTAGTAAACTTTGAACTCTTCTCACGGACAAACGGTACATTTTGGTATATAGGTAAATTAGGCTCAATCGACTTATTTTGACCTCTAGAATACGTGGTAGCTCTGTGTCCCAGCAATATTGGGACACCCTGTATATATATATATATATATATATAAACTTTTGAACCAAATGTTTTTTTGGACTAACTTATAGTCATATAACAACATGCCGTTGAAATTTTTTCGAAATTCAAAAGTGTGAACGATCGCAATAGGTATATTTCTATAAGAAATTTACCTAATAACTGTCATTAAAAAATGATATTCTTCTATGATATCAATCTGTTTGGATAAAGGTGTAATCTGGAATTTTAAGTTTGATTTCATCAATTTTCTAACAACTATTGAACACTGCTGGCGGGCGGCTACAGTCAGTAAAAACCACAAGGGATCTTAAAGAGAATAAAAATCGAGGTTTTCCTGATAATATCTCATTTATATTATGTATCTAACAGATGAAATATCGAATGAATTAAAAGAAATTATAAGAAAATTCTGGGCAGAATATAAATATTCACTTTTGTCAAAGAAGAATTATTCTACGTTCCTTGCTTTTGGTACCAATGCAGAAAGGTCAACTTTACCTCTATGAATAGTAGATATTTATCATTGAGTGAGAACAAAATAAGCTGATATGCTTCAAACAGACTTATTAAGAGAATTCAAAAAATAAATATCTAATTCTTGATATACAATGCTGTACATACTCAATATGTCCTCTTATGGCATCACTTGGTAAAGTGCTCATCATGTGCAGTGCAGCCACATTCAACAAGAGGGCCTAATATAAATATGTATAACAATAAGTACTCTCTTTGCTGTATCAAAGCCAACGTATATAATTTCTCTAAACTCATCCTCTACTCCTCTACCCATACCGCCCACTCTTAACTGAATAGTCTGCTTGGCTGCATGCTGCATGCATCATGTCGTTCGTCTGTCTGCGCCGCTCCTTTACACAAAGTTCGTTAGAATACAATATATAATATTATCATATTATGCATTCGAATCATAGGCCAGGCTATGGAGACTTTGAAACACTACTTTAGAATATTATGACAAGTGTAGTCGCAGCAAATTAAAATTCTTATCGCAAAAATCTTTTTTATGAAAACGAGTCTGGCTGTGCTATACACAAGGCCGGGAGGTGTTGGGCGTGAAAACATCACAAAGTATTTTTATTTAAAAAAATCAAGGGACAATATGGAAACCATGATTTGACATGCCAAAGTGATTTGAAAAAAATCTTAATAACTATGTACAGAAATCATGAAATAGAAGGAGCCATATTGGCCCTCACTGGTGAAAGAAAATTCAGAATATATATTGTATGCTATATATAAGGTAGCATAGAGTTCTTTATCTAGTCTTACAACTTCATTTCCACTTTTTATTGACTTCCAAGTCCAATAGGCTATCAAAAACTTTACCCTATCAGCACTTACACATTGTGGATGGAAATAAAGTCATGAGTGAATTAGAAATAAAATAAAATATGAAATATTCTTATATTCCAATTTAAAGTTTTTGTTGATTTTTTGCACTTTAATGTGTGGATTAGAAATATTATACCTGATTTAGACATAAAATGCTGAAAACAGACATTTGAGAAGGATTTATGAGCAAAAAATATGAAATAATCTAATATTCCAATTTAAAGTTTTTGTTTATTTTTTGCTTTTTTATGTGTGGATTGAACATATTATACACTATTTAGACATAAGATGCTGAAAACAGCCATTTAAGAAGTATTTGGGAGCAAACAATACGATATAATCTTGTATTCCAATTCAAAGTTTTTGTTCATTTTCTGCACTTTTATGCGTGGATTGGACATATTATACCTTATTTAGACATAAAATGCTGAAAACATATATTAAAGAAGTAATAGGGAGCAAAAATATGAAATAATCTTATTTTTCAATTTAAAGTTTTTGTTGATTTTTTGCACTTTTATGTGTGGATTGAACATATTATATCTTATTTAGACATAAAATGCTGAAAACAGACATTTATGAAATATTTAGGGGCAAAAACTATGTAATAATCTTATATTCCAATTTAAACTTTTTGTTGATTTTTTTGCTTTTTTATGTAGGTATGGATTGAACATATTATACCTTAATTAGACATACCATGCTGAAAAATGACATTTAGGAAGGATATAGGAGCAAAAAATTTAAAGAAACTTAAAAATGAAAAATAAATCTTATTTTCCAATTTAAAGTTTCTGTTGATTTTTTGCTTCTTATGTGTGGATTGGACCTATTTTACCTTATATAGAAAAAAATGCAGAAAACAGACATTTAGGAAGGATATAGGGGCATAAAATTAGAAGAAACTATACTAATCCATTCTATATTGCTTCGTTAAGTTATGACGTATTCTTTGAGCGACAACCCATATGTTTTAATATCAGGTTTCATTGCTAAATGTTAAAATATATTTGTCGCAGCTATCAAAAGTCAACAATAAACATATTTGCTTGGTATGTTGTACCCATAACCTCAAATAAATAAAATGTATCATGTATCTTAAAAATAAATTGACAACAGAATTACTTTCCACTTAGTGTGCTCTGGAATAACGTTTTAACTAATATAATATAAACAATATCTACTCTCAGTTTTGTTGTAAACTGAAAAAATCCACTTCGGATGTCGGCATTTAAAAAAAATGTTTTGTTCAGTAACTGATGCGTTTCAAGAATCGATATATAAATGGTGAGAATATATAGGTATAGAATATACAGTGTTATTAAAAATACATATTACAAAATTGACTTGACTGAATCGACATAGAAGAAATGTGGTACAGTAAAACTTACTTCTGATTTGAAACTTCTTCTGTGCAGAAGAGATATTTTTTACGAATAAAGTTTATTTATTACAAAATCATATCTTTCATTATGACAATTGAAATTCTGGAAATTGTATAAGGTGAGCAAATACGTCAATATTTTTGTGATATATAATTTGAGAACAAATCACTTTTTACAAAAAGTTAAGACCGAATTTATTAGAAAATGCACTAAAACATACAAAGTAATATTTATTTTCCTGGTTTTGAAGCTGTGCAGAAGATGCAATATGTAAATGGAAGACTCTTGGCACCTACCTCAAAATTACCACTACCATTCTCAATGGTGAATGATCCTGGTACAACTCTCTAGGCCTCACTTTGATGTGAGTTATATATTTTTCAGCTTATCTCATTCACTTAGGTACTGTGATATCTCTAATATAATTATTTATACATCGAAAAAGTTTTCTATCTAAAAAACTGATTATTTTTATGATGATAATTTCAATCTGCAGAGTTTACTCTAAACTGTCGTATAGTTTGATTTCTTAGTGGAATTATATTAAACATAAACACGTTATGGCTGGACTACCCAGCCCCTACAACCCAGACTACAGCACCTTCATCCCTTTCTCCAAGGTGGCGCAAGTGAACTTGCATCCCGCGAAGGGAGCTTCAGCAGTGATTGCAAGGCTATTTGCGAAATCCCAACTGGATTTTGTACTGATCCAGGAACCCTGGACAGGCAAAGCAGGCCAAATTAAAGGTTTGGCATCTGAAGACTCAGAATTGATCTATGACCAGAGACAGGAGTTCCCTCGTGCCTGTGTGATCCTAAGAAACAACATTAATTACACATGTGTTTCAGAATTCATGACTCGGGACCTAGTTCCAATTCTAGTACACCTCAACACTGGGGGCATCAACCGAGACATAGTTATTGCATCTGCTTATTTCGCTGGAGACAATCCTGCAATACCTCCAGTCGAAGCTCAAGAGCTAGTGCAATACCGCAATAGCAGACAACTGCCAGTCATCATAGGCTGTGATGCCAATGCGCACAATGTTATTTGGGGAAGCACGAACAACAACCCTAGAGGTGAGTGCTTACTTGAATATCTCTTAGCTAATAATCTAGAAACCCTTAATGTGGGAACAACCCCCACTTTTGTCACGAGAGCAGGAGAAGAGGTCCTGGACGTAACAATTGCCAGCCTTACTGCCAGGAATAACGTATTTGATTGGAGAATGATGGAGGAAGCTTCTCTCTCCGATCATAGGATTATAGAGTTTAGGATTGCGGGGGAAGTAACCTCACTGTCTCCAACTCGTAACCCTAGAAATACAGATTGGTCTAAATATAAGACCCTTCTGAAGCAAAACTAGGAACAGATCGAAAGTAATGGGGTCAAACACCCACACTGCGATCTGGATCAAGAGGTCGAACTGGTCAGTGTGGCGATAACGGAGGCATTCCAATCTAATCGCCCACTCTCAAAAGCTCGACCAAGCAAGGAAGCACCTTGGTGGAACAAAAACCTGTCAAACCTCAGATTAGAGGTCCGTCGGCTCTTCAACAGGGCCAAAAGAGACGATAATTGGCAGGGCTACACCGAGAAGCTCACACAATACAATAAGGAGATCAGGAAGGCCAAAAGGCTTCACTTTCAAGCTTTTTGTGAAAAGATCACTTCGACTCCTACTGCAGCCAGATTGCAAAAAGTCATGGCAAAAGGGGCAATCAGCCCCTTAATGTCGCTCAAGAAGCCAGACGGGTCATACACTGAGGGAGAAGAGGAGCGATCTGCTCTACTTCTCAAAACACACATTCCAGGAAGTGAACCCCTCAGTAGTATTGACATAGCAATCCAAACCAAGAATCCTCGCAAGGAAGATTGGAGTATTGATAAGAAGATATTCACAAGACAAAGGTTGGAATGGGCAGTCAACACCTTTCAACCTTATAAATCGCCGGGAGTAGATGGCATATTCCCAATACTCCTACAGAAAGGAATGGAGGAGATCCATCCCCATCTCCTGAAGATTACAAGAAGCTGCCTAGCACGGGGCTTTATACCTAGCATATGGCAAAGAGCCAAAGTAATCTTCATACCGAAAATAGGGAAGAAAAATGGGACTGATCCCCGATCTTTCCGACCTATCTGTTTAACATCGTTTCTACTGAAAACGATGGAGAAAGTAGTGATAACTACATAAGAACAGAGATTCTGAAGGACAAACCACTTCATAAATGTCAGCATGCATACAGGGCGGGGCTTTCAACAGAAACCGCGCTGTATCAGCTAACTGGACATATCTGGGGCTTTTGACAACACCACATATGTGTCAATCAGGGAGGCACTCACACGGCGAGGAGTGAACAAGACCGTTATCAAATGGATGTATGAGATGTTGAAGACGAGAATAGCTGAGGCCCAAGTAGGTGATCATACCACCTCTGTTAAAGCTACTCGTGGAACACCTCAAGGAGGAGTAATATCTCCCCTCCTAAGGAGCTTATTAGTAGACGAGTTACTCCACAAACTCACGGAGCTTGGCTTCACATGTATAGGCTATGCCGACGACATAGTCCTAATAGTCCGAGGAAAATTCGCGAACACCCTATGCGAACTATTGCAGGAGGGCCTCAGAACTATTAAGCAATGGTGCTTGTCAGTGGGGCTTAGCATAAACCCATCCAAGACCACAATTATTCCATTTACTAGGAAAAGGAAACTTCCAGCTATGAAACCTCTCACTTTGAGTGGAGACATAATAAGCTGGAAGGCTGAAGTCAAATATCTGGGATTAACACTAGATAGCAAGCTTCTGTGGAACAAGCATATTGAGGCTACTGCTAGCAAAGCAATAAAGGCCTTATTGGCGTGCAGAAATCTGACTGGTAAGACTTGGGGATGTAACCCAAAAATACTGCGATGGATGTACGTCATGATTGTAAGACCGATAATATCATATCATCATATGGGTCAATAGCCTGGGATGGCAAGGCAAGTCAGAGCAATACGAGGAAAACCCTCGATAGAATACAAAGACTAGCCTGTGTCTGTATCACTGGAGCCATGAGAACTTGCCCGACCAGGGCACTAGAGATCATCACAGATCTCACACCTCTCCATCTAGTGATAGATAGATTGGCCCATGAGGCCATTCTAAGACTATCTAGGGAAGGTTCAGACATTGTGGGAATTCGGAATCAGAGAGCTTGGTCCTCTCTGTCCAAACACATCCCATCAGCAAACCTTCCCAGTGATGTCATGACAAAGAAAATTAGCATCGAGAGAACTTTCACCACGGTGCTAAGTAGCAGAGAAGATTGGGACAGGCGGCTCACAACCCAAGCTCTCAAAAAGAATACCATTAAATGGTATACTGAAGGTTCTAAGACCACGACGGGGACAGGCGCTGGAGTGTTTGGGAATCGCACCAAATGCTCACTTGCGCTAGGCCGCTGCCCAAGCGTCTTTCAAGCAAAATTGCTTGCAATTGAGAGAGCGTGGAGGTGAACCTTGAAAGAAACTATCAGAAATGGACATTGCAATACATTCTGATAGTCAAGCTGCAATTAAAGCACTGAACTCTTATACCATTGAATCTAAAATGGTATGGGAGTGCCGAAGGAAGCTCAGTGAGCTAGGCAAGAACAACAGGGTCTACTTAGTCTGGGTTCCCGGCCACTCGGGAATCAAAGGCAACGAGGAGGCCAACACACTTGCCAGGAAAGGAGCACAAACTCCATTTACTGGCCCAGAACCCTTCTGTGGCACAGATAAAAGCACCTACAAGAAGGAGTTTCTGGAGAAGGAAAAAACCGTAAGAGAAACACTCTTGCGGGATACCCCTGGATTGGATCATTCCAAAAAGTTTCTAAAAAACTTTGATACTGCAAGATCCAAATGGTATTTGGATCTCAGCAAGAACAAGCTACACCTACTCACTGGATTTCTTACAGGACACTGTCGCCTCAAGAAGCATCTAATGAGATTAGGTCTAGCAGAGGATGACGAGTGCAGATTCTGCGGGGAAGAGGAGGAAACTCCGGATCACCTGGTGACGGAATGCCTCGCCATTGCTAGCCAACGCAAACAGTGCCTTGGACTAGCAACCTGCAGTAGTGAGGAAGTATCCTCCTTGAAGCCAACCAGATACTGGAGTTCATTAGAACTCTGGAACTGGAAGGCGAGTTGTAGAATGCGTATAGGCGAGTGCAACTCAGGTAGGGGGCACAATAGACCTTATGGTCGCAGTGCAATGTAACCCCCTCTTAAATCTAAATCTAATCTACCTAACCTTTGTTTACACTTAACACGATTAATTTTGTATTGAGGTAGATAAAAAGTAATTGGTATGGGATAGCTGGCAAACAGATTTACATAAGTATAGTTCAAAAGAAAAAAGGGGAGATAGCAGTTGTACTCATCGCTACGGTTCAAATCTTAAATGCCTAATAAAAACTATTTTTAATTTTTCTTTAAAAAATTCGACTTGTTTAGCTCTGTAGTCTGTATGTAGACTGGCCTATAAAGTATACTTCTTGTGCTCTACAGTCTACGTTGCCATCAAGAATAGTAGTATACAAGTATACGGTCGTCGCCGTACCTCACCGCTGACTCCCCTTCGTATCTTCTCTTCTTCTTGGTCGTCTTCGGCTTCAGCTCCACTTGCAACTACGACGTGCAGATGGTATCTGATTCCGACTCGAAAGACAGAGGGACCGTCTTATTATATACCGCCAAAGTAATTACGCATACACGCGAATTAAAAATGAAAAAAAATCGAAAGATAAAAAGTGGATTGTTGTTGTACCGACGAAGCTCATTTGCACGCTGAGCTGTAATTTTTCCAAGCCAACGATTTTGTTTGCAAACATACATACATGTATTTGTATGTATATCACAGTATTATTAACCTTGAATCTGGCCGAATATATAATGTATATGATTAACGCTGCTATGGTTATGATTCTTTTTTTATCAAGGCGCATTTGAGTTGTTCAAAGTAACGTAAATAAAAATCTTAAGAGAGACGTTAAAATAATTTATAGTTACGTACTTACGTTGACGAGTTAATATATTGGATGGATCTATTTAAAGTGGCGCTTTTTAAGTAAACTTGCGTTTCACACATACTGATTTTTTTGCTACGAAAATCCAGTTCAGAGTATCTATTCTTTGCTTTTATTGGAATTCAATTAGCACGAAAACTGTCGTTTCAGAATAGGTACCATACACATCGCTAATATTTGCAAATCTCAAAAAGGGGAAAAAATAACAACATTGTATCGATATAGGTGCACATTGCAATGTGCAAAAGCAAAAAAAATCAACCCCTGTTCACTCATTATCATCAATATAAAATGTTTAAATATGAAGTAATTGCCTTACGATTAATAATCGCATTTCTAAGAGAAGGTCACTTTTATACAATTATGATACATGTATATCTTTATATTAAAAACAGAATTCATACTACTATAAAATTATTACTTATTATATATATATATATATATATATATATATATATATATATATATATATATATATATATATATATATATATATATATATATATATATATATATATATATATATATTACCTACATAAAAGGAACATTTTTCAAAACTTGGACCGACTTCATTCCATGGTGCACTAAGAGGAATAAAATAAACAGTACATTATGTAGTAATTATAAAGACTGTTATTTTTGAGCGACGAACCAAACGGAGGAGGTATTCAATTCGACTGTTTGTCTGCTTTTTATGGATGTTTGCGCCTTATGATTTGTCAAAAACAAAAAAGGGGAACAATTCTTTTCTAGAATTCTAAAATTTGAGGCAACAAAATTGAAGAAGAGACCATATCCGACAACGTGTGAATTCGACATTGAAAAACAGGCTTTCGAGTTACAGCAGTGGTAATGTCTGAAATACGTGTATCCGCTATATGGTGGGGGCAATTTTTTTCGAAAATTGAAAATATGAGACGGCCAAATTGAAGAATAAAGTTATGTAGCAATATTTAAATTGGACATTTAAAAAAAACTATGGTTTCCGAGTTACAGTTATATTCTTCAATGAATAATTGAATGTTTTTACGCTCAAAAATGTGAAATAAATATTTTTTTACAAAAAATTTTGCCGACTTTATTAGTTGGTGCACTGAAAAATATAAAATAATATTAATTCTATTGGTTCTGGTAGTTACTTTTGAATTTCGTGCCAGAAGTTTTTAATGTACTACAACTGACAACAAAATTATTAGTACCAATAGAATTAATATTATTTTATTTAACTATAATAAACTCGGTTCAGTTACTTATAAAAAATATTTTTCCTGTGACAAACAAGGTAACAAAGTATCATTTTTTCCGGGTAGATATATATACACATATATAGATATAAATCAAAACCTTAGAGTAGTTACAAGTCGTGCGTACACGACAGGAGAAGCTGTTCTGTATAGCCGCCATGGAACGAAAGTGAAGCCAATTTTTCGTCGGCCGCCATTAGTTTTCGTGCTAGTTTGTTATAAAAACGACGATTTTTTCATCTTAACACAATGATGGAATGCGAGGCTCTTCGATACAAGAGTCGCTGTCGAAAAAAAGAACATGGTGTTGTGTCCATTGGCGGCCATTGATTTAATCCTCACTTGGCTTCACTTGCTCTCCGAATGCAATGTCTCCTTGGTAACTTCATGCTCTAAGATCAAAACACAGAATTAAATGGACAGGTATTTGATTACTTTAAAGGTTTCCTTAGCAACACAGGTCTTATTGTCGCTATAAGTACAACAGATTCCCACTTTCAAACTTAAAATTTCACTTCAATAATATATTGTGATATTTTTTAACATTATACCTCTCTGAAAACACAATGTTTCCACGAATATTTGATACCAGGAAAAAATATATAGTATATTTATTGAAAAGAAATAGACGAAAAAAAAAATCTGCCTTGAAGTGGACTCGAACCCTGTCTGCTTTATATTCAACAGCCAAAACAAAAACCTCTAACCGCAAGGCTATGACAATTTTATTTTATAACATGTAGGTATACCAATGAAAAGGTTGTTAAAATTTCTATTCAATGAATTTTGAAAAATTTACCTTTCCGCTGACTACAGGCCATCGGGATTTTTAGATTTGATTTCGAATTCAATGGTTAAAAAGAAAGGTTTTAAAAATACAATAGTAATATTTTTTGTTTTAAGATAGGTATAATGAAAAGTATAGTCATTACACCTTAATAAATGCTTTTCCCGCGCCTGCATGACGAATTTGTCACGCGCGCACGGTAAAAGTCTATTTTCTGGACTCCTAATAAAATGAAATATACTATTATTCAATATCAAATCATCGTTTTTCCCGTCACAGAAAAACAAAGTGTATTATAAAGGGGAAGAATATTAGATTTTAGCTCTTGCCTAATAAATAACTATACCTACATTCTTTTTATTGCATCATCAGATGAAGTCGGTTTTAGTTTTTTTTTGTTATTTATTCAAATGGCATTCCTACTTTATTCTGATAAATCTATGGCTTGCTATGTTTCATAAAAGTAGTACTATCGTTATTTTGAAAAATCTCAACACCCAGTTGGGATGATGTACAATGTGGCTATATCGCAAAATAAATGTTCCCATAATGTACATAATGGTATTATAGCACAATTTTCCAAACGAAGTCAAAATTTTTGAATATTTTTGTAATTAGTTGAAAAACAGGAGAACAGGCACTGCAAATTAATACTGACTATTATTATACTTTTATTCGACACTTGCAAGGTTACAATAAGGGGAACAACCTACTACAGACTTTGTACCTGTTTTATTAAGAGGTGATAAATACATAAAGGAGCAAGAAACTAATCTCGGACATTATTGAGGTGCAAGAATCAAGTATTCAAAGCACATTGTTCTCTGTTTAATTAATCAAGTATAATTGGATTGTTCGCAGGTTAAATTTATTATAACCTCATCAAGGTGGACGAGTCTAATTGTAATCGTTCTTAGAAAAAGACATTTATCAATTTCTTGATCGAAATGATTATCAGTATTTGCATTTTGAAGAAAATACAATGAAAAAAATTGTGAATCTTCTCGCAATGATACAGTCCTCAAAAACCTGAAAGTTTGGATGTTAATCAATAATTGAATTAAAGGGGATCTAAGCTTATACTATTTTAGACCGACTTCACAAAAGAAGGTGGCATAAATCCGATTTTACGTTTGCCTTTTTTATGTTTGTTCGCACATTTTGTTTGGTGAATTCAAAAGAAGAACATTGCTCCAACATGTCATTCTTCATTAACGTGTATATGTCACAGCTAGCTGATGATATTAATAATCATTCATACTTGTTTAGAACTTATCAATTAATATTAATGTGTCTTTTAATATAAGAATTTTTAGCAGTAGTTTCATCTTAATCTTTATCATCATTACTCTTATGTTTATGTTGTTTTGCATATTAATGCTGGTTTTTTTCCTACCCTTGGCCAAGGTGCCGCTCCTTATTGCTGTCTCCCTGCTTACCTGACAAAAAGGATCGTTTGTTTTTGCAACAAAACTTTATTAACCGCTGGGTTTTACCCAGATTAACTTTATTAGTTATAAAATATTGGACTTTGCTTGGTGTAATATATCTCCTACCCTTATAATATTTGTTTTTCACCCTCTTGAGAAAATGTATATAAATACCGTACCAACGGTAGTACCTATCGACCTCTCTCCTATTTTGTTTATGTCACTTTCACCTATTGTTTTCGTAACGATAATATTGCTACAAGTATTTTACCAATTCTTCATCTCTGTGTATATAGTATTCAATATAGTTCAGTTGTACATAATCAGTGGGTTTCATTTCTTCATAAGGTGCGACACAGCAAACCGTGTATTTCTCAAAAATACACAGGGAATTTCGTGTGCCCCACATATGACTTCAAAAATACATATTTATTCACCGACGAACCCCAAACGGAGGATATAAAATTTGACTGTTTTTTTTTAGTTTGTGCGCGCTTTGTATATAGTAGACCTACCCCGATTTTAACGATTTTTAATTCATTTGAAAGAGGAGGCTTGAGAAATGGTCCAATATTCATAAAAACGGGAATCCGACATGCCCTTCCTTCCGAAAACCGCCGCCGAAAGGCATATTTTCTCGAAAATTGAAAATCTGAGGTGGTATAATTAAAGATAGGACAATATCCGGAAACGTTTGAATTGAACATTTTTTCAAAAGAGTAACGGTTTTCGAGATAGAGGCATGTTGAATTCTCAAATATATGTATTTTTGCTATGTGGAGAGGGCAATTTTTATCGAAAATTGAAAATCTGTGGGCAGTACATGGAAGACATAATTATTTGTAGCATAATTTATAATGAACATTTTATCTTTAGAGTTACGGTTTTCGAGATAAATGGGTAAATGGTAACAACTAAAATATTTAAGCGTATTTCCGCAGCGATGTTTTGAGATCTCAATAATAACAACTACAAGCAAAGAATATACGTGGGTAATAGGATAAGTACTATCTTCATTGGTATTAGTGAACGTTCAACGATTTTCGTGACTAATGTTACACTCAAAAGTGTGAAAAAAATATTTTTTACAAAAAATTGGACTGGAGATACATCTAAGTATGAACAATTAAAACAAAACATACATTAAATTGATATGTACATATATGTAGTTTTTTGAAAATGGCTAAGCACTGACCAGCATCTTTCTAAAACGTTGCATTAAATATTCTTGTTAGAAATCATTCAGTCAGCTTACTCGATGACGCCCTTCAGTCAGATGACTAGGCAAATGGCTGATTATAAATATTTTTTACAAAAAATTGGACCGACTTTATTAGTTGGTGCACTGAAAAGTATAAAATAATATTAATTCTATATTTATCTATAATCTATAATTAATTAATTATATGTAGCAGCATTTAAATTGGACATTTTTCAAATGAATTTCCAGTTTTGGAGCTAATGCTGGATATGTGTATTTCCGCCACGATTTTTTGAGATCTCTGAATAATAACAAGTGCAAGCAAAATATACATGGTATACTATCTTCTTTGGTATTAGTGAATGTTCAACGATTCTCATTTTTAGTGTTACAATCAGAAGGAAGTTTGAAATAATTTTTTTTTTTTTCAAAAAAATGGACCGACTCTATTAGTTGGTGCACTGAAAAATACAAAATAATATTAATTATATTGGTGCTGGTACTTGTGAATTTGATGCCAAAAGTTTTCAACTACAACTGCACAACTTTAAAAGTAACAAAACCAATACAATTAATATTATTTTGTATTGTGCACGAACTAATAGAGTCGGTCTCATTTTGTGTAAAAATATTTTTAATTTCGTTATATAAATAATCTCTTATGGTTTTTTTTATTTTAAAAGAAATTTTACACCATTTTCTCTAGTTCCATAATAAATATAACCTACTGAAACTACGGCTGCATTCCTCATATCCCTTGAACTTTCAAAGATTATGTCTTATCGAGTCATTAATGTGATACAGTTTAATTATATTGAAAGTGACATCTTGGAGCGCCACATGAACATTCCAAGTTTGTTTTTTATAGTGAACTCAAGGTCATTCTTAAAACGATAACCTTGTAGAAGTATTTACGTTTTAAATTATCCTTCAAATACATCTAAGGTATGTAGAAATGGAACTTTGTTTTCAGTGTTTTTTGAATATAACCAGATTATCAAGATCATTATTTCATCAGCACCTATGCTCACATTTTTTATTGTTATTATCTTGTTGATTCGGATGATTGATTTTCATCTATCAATTGCTATATAACTTTTAGTTGATAACTTAAGCAAAGAAGAAATATGGAAAAATAGGTCCTTTTTGTCCATAGACCAGATATCCAATACGAGGGTTCATTTTGATAATTCCCATAAATCATGTGTGACAGAAAAATAATCGGAAAGTTATCAAAATTTATATAGCCCTTAGAGGTCTATGCATTTATCATATCTATAATAACACTGTACAGAGAGGAGCAAATGTATGAAAAAAAAAATAGATAAAAGAATAATAATATTTACTTAAATCTCTTGGACCCGTCATTTTTTATGAGTATTTTTTCTGAATATAGTAAGATCCAAAAACTAGATACAATGTCAAAGTCGTCATTTTTTAAGAGTACCGTATTTTTACTTTCCTACCGCAAGTCCAAGTTTTCAACAGGTCGTCACATTTTAGCGTAGAAAATATATTTTCTGCCATTTTTCTGTATGTCTGTCTGTCTGATACCGAAAATTTTATACGATTGCAATACTTCCATCACATAACTACTTAGGGTAGCGGTAGGAAAGTAAAAACCATGAGAACTAGATAATCGTTATGGTTTCAGGGTTGTCATCCAAAAATAGGTTATCAATTATTCATACTATAAAATTTAATTGATATAATACGTTCCAAAACTAACATATTTATACAGTGTATGAATGAATGGGAATTTTCGTAAATATCTGAGCTAGATGGTAACTTGAATGGATAAACTTATTCAGATTTCAGAATAAATCAGTTTTTTGTAATGTAATCTAGGTTTTATGGTCCTTACAATTCATTTTTAAAATTTCCAGAAAAAATATATACATATTTATTTATTTTCTACTTTAACATCTAAAGTACACATTTATGCATAAAATACATTCTAAAAGAACTTTTCTGGGGAAATGGAAAGTTATTGTCCTTTGTTCGAAATAAAACTCTGTCACTTTCTTATTTCTTATGAGCACCAAGGATTTTTCATTTATATATAGGTACCTAGGGTTTTAAAAGATATTTACTAAGATGCATAACATCTTTAATTGAGAAGATGTCAGTTTTTAGAGCTTGCCTGTCAAAAATAGTTTTAATTCATGTCAAAAGAGTTGTGACAAATTTGCCTTGAAAACAATCATCTCTCAAAGGAGTATTTTTAATACATGAAAAATCCAACATCTATTTGTGTGGTTTAATAATAAAAGACAATAGAACTTTTCTGAATGCATTATTGAAAGAGTATCTCAAATCTCAAGATTATGTATTATGCTCAAATTCATAAATAGGTACTTTAGGTGCTATAATGGAAATAGTATATATACGCCTTTTCAATATTTTTAAATATTCTACAAACCATGAAACCTAGATGATTGCGGTCCTTATCTGAGTTATCTGTCATTCATAATAAGATGAATCTTTTTCCAAAATAAATATTTATTTGCTATCAAAAATTGATTATTTTGAAGATTTTTACTGTAAAATATACAAAATATGAAAGACTTTAAGTCAACAGTAGATATTAGGTAATACTATTACCGTACCAACCAACGATGACAACAACTACTTGGTGAGCTAATACTCCATCCCGCATTGCATTACATCATTGTTTATAGTTGCAATATTTTTAAATACTATTTTATTCTTATATTGCAAACGTCTGACCCTTTTGCTTTAATTTCATTCGGAACACATCACCACAGTTGAGTTAAGTGTATGATCACCGATTTCGTTCTCTATAGAACTGATCAGATACACATATGACGCCGTTGAGAAGTCGACATATTATGCCAACAGAAATACAACGGGGAAGCGCTTATAGTGTTCGATATCAAAAATTGATTGTTGTGAAATATATAAAATATGAAAGACTTTAAGTCAACAGTAGATATTAGGTCTAGTATTAGGTAATACTATTACCGTGCCTACCAACGATGACAACAACTACTCAGTGAGATAATACTCCATCCCGCTTTGCATTACATCATCGTTGAGAGTAAGGGAGTTAGCCGAATATGGCCTAACCGTAGTTCTTTTTCCGATGTTGGAATGGATGTCATACTCGCACACGAAGTGTTTTATACTATCGTAATAACAATAGTTCATTTTTTTGGGGGACCACCATTCATTTTTTAACTCTATTTAGTTTTAATAGATACAACGATACTTAAGCTCCGTGAACTAAGAACCCGACATGAAAATAAAATTAAAAAATCCCGATGGCCTGTAGTCAGCGGAAAGGTAAATTTTTCAAAATTCATTGAATTGTAATTTCAACAACCTTTTCATTGGTATACTTACATTTTATAAAATAAAATTGTCATAGCCTTGCGGTTAGAGGTTTTTGTTTTGGCTGTTGAATATAAAGCAGACAGGGTTCGAGTCCACTTCAAGGCAGATTTTTTTTTTCGTCTATTTCTTTTCAATAAATATACTATATATTTTTTTAATCAGGGTCTATAGTAAGATCTCCAGAAAATGTACAATTACATCAAATTTATATTGAGTGTTCATGTTTTATCAATATTTGTTATTTTTCTTTATTATTTTTTATTTTTTTACCTGTGTATTTTATGAAAAATTGCTTTGAACAAAAGTTGTAGGTACTGATTATATCTATAACCTAAAATTATTTTTCATAATATTTACACTACTGCTCTTTTTTGATATTTTTTTTAAATGTTTGAATGGTCGCCATTTTGAAACTACTTACCCGATATTGCCCAATAACGAACTCGACCGAGATATTTGAGAGGTTGATTTTTGTAGCAAATTTTAACTTGATACCTTCAAAACTGCGACCTCTATCGTGTTAACAAATTTCGTAATATCCCATATATATATATATATATATATATATATATATATATATATAATATATATATATATATATATATATATATATATATATATATATATATAAACTTTTGAACCAAATGTTTTTTTGTACTAACTTATAGACATATAACAACATGCCGTTGAAATTTTTTCGAAATTCGAAGTGTGAACGATCGCAATAGGTATATTTCTATAAGAAATTTACCTAATAAAAATTATACTCTTAAACTACAAACGACGTAGATGTTTGTAGTGAAATTTATTTGTTTGTAGTTTTTCAGAAATCTTTGAAAATCAAAAAAAAAATTACTCCCATAATTTTTAATGTTTTTATGGAATTTTTCCAGGAATGTGTTAACAATCGTTTGTAGTTTTTTGTAGTGATAATAGATTTTTTTGTTAAATTTTCTTAACATTATTAATCGCTTAAACAAATTAACGCTAAATAAATTTAATAAATTTTTTGTGGTTCCAGAAACTACAAAAGACCTAGATGTTTGTAGTGAAATTTATTTGTTTGTAGTTTTTGAAAAAACCTTGGAAATCAAAAAAAAATGATTTACTCCTATAATTTCGATGTTTTTATGGTATTTTTCCGGGAATGTGTTAACAATCGTTTGTAGTTTTTTGTAGTGATAAGAGATTTTTTTGTTAATTTTTTGCAACATTATTAATCATTTAAACAAATTAACGGTTAATAAATTTTATAAAATTGTTGTAGTTCCAGAAACAACAAGTGACGTAGATGTTTGTAGTGAAATTTATTTGTTTGTAGTTTTTCAAAAAACCTTGAAAATCAAAAAAAAATTACTCTTACAATTTTTGATGTTTTAATGGCATTTTTCCGGGAATGTGTTAACAATCGTTTGTAGTTTTTTGTAGTGATAATAGATTTTTTTGTTATTTTTTTAACATTATTACGTAATCATTTAAACAAATTAACGTTAAATAAATTTAATACATTTTTTGTGGTTTCAGATACTAAAGAAGACGTAGATGTTTGTAGTGAAATTTATATCTTTGTATTTTCAAAAAAGAAATTTAAAAAAATTATTTACTCCTACCAATTTTTTATTTTTTCATGGCATTTTTCCAGGAATGTGTTACCAATTGTTTGTAGTTTTTTGTAGTGATACCTAATAGATTTTTTGTTAATTTTTTTAACATTATTAATCGTTTAAACAAATTAACGCTAAATAAATTTATTATTTTTTATTTTGGTTCCAGAAACTACAAAAGATGTAGATGTCCTTAGATAAATTTATTTGTTTGTAGTTTTTTAAAAAACAATCGTTTGTAGTATTTTGTAGTGATAATATTTTTTTTGTTACATTTCTTTAACATTATTAATCATTTGAGCCAATTAACGCTAAATAAATTTAATAAAATTTGTGTGGTTCCAGAGAATAACGTAGATGTTTGTAATGAAATTTATTTATTTGTAGTTCGTCAAGAAACCTTGAAAATCAGAAAAAAATATTTACTCCTTCAATTTTTGATGTTTTTATGGCATTTTTCCGGGAATGTGTTATTAATCGTAGAAACAAATTAACGCTAAATAAATTTAATAAAATTTTTGTGGTTCTAGAGACTACAAACGACGTAGATGTTTGTAGTGAAATTTATTTTTTTGTATTTTTTCAATTATTTCTATTTTCTTTTTTAATAATAACAAGTTTGGTTTTCATATTTTTATAACAACAGTAAACATCACAAGATTTGACTTAAATAAATTTAACAAAATATTTTTTTTTCAAACTATTTTATCAGTAAGACTTTTCTTGAATTTCTTCAATATTTTCTGTTACATAAAATAATACATGTGCTCTTAGATTTCTTCGTAAGTCCCTTAAGGTTATCGTTCTTGCAACAGAACTCTTATTTAGTCCGTCATGCAACTCCCATTTATTCATTCTACGTTTCACGAAGGTTCGATAATTTGTTTAAATGATTAGGTAATATTGTTAGAAAAATTACAAAAAAATCTATTATCACTACAAAAAACTACAAACGATTGTTAACACATTCCCGGAGAAATGCCATTAAAACATTAAAAATTGTAGGAGTAATTTTATTTTAGATTTTCAAGATTTTTTGAAAAACTACAAACAAATAAATTTCATAACAAACATCTACGTCACTTGTAGTTTCTGGAACTACAAAAAATTTATAAAATTTATTTACCGGTAATTTGTTTAAACAATTAATAATGTTGAAAAAAATTAACAAAAAAATCTCTTATCACTACAAAAAACTACAAACGATTGTTAACACATTCCCGGAAAAATGCCATAAAAACTTCAAAAATTGTGTGAGTAAACAATTTTTTGATTTTCAAAGTTTTTTGAAAAACTACAAACAAATAAATTTCACTACAAAAATCTATGTCGTTTGTAGTTTAAGAGTATAATTTTTAATTAATTTTATTTTCAAGTCGGGTTTTAAGTCCACGGAGTTCGATACTTAAGGTAGAGCAAAAACGTTGAATAACCACGTTTTTGAATGGGTCGCCCCTTTATTTTTAATTTTATTCTATTTTCACTAAGTATTTGATATTATAGTGGTAATGGAGATACACATTCTGTGAAAGTTTTAAATGTCTACCTATACGGTTCATGACATACAGCTCGCTGGCAGACGGAGAGCTTGATACTAAGGTACCGTTGGTACCCTATGGTTAAGGGAATTCTAAGAACTAAGTATTTATAATATAATATATAAGAACGAAATTCACATCATCCTACTCAAATGAATTTCCCTAGCCTTCAAATAGGCAAATAAATATTTATTTCGGAAGTCATCTGAGTAGGATCAATCAATATTTTAGATTAAGACGATAACGCTGCAACTTTGCCATTGAATCTTAGAAGTATCTAGTTCTGACTATTATTCTTGGAATAATAAAACTTACGGCTTCGAATAATTTTCTCGATAATCATTATCTAATTTTTGATTGAATTTTCTCATATATTTGCGTCCCACTGTATGCCTACATATTAATTTACTACCGGTTTTTTCTTCTAATTCAGTCGCACTATCATCATAAATCAGGTAGGCAACCATAGTAGTTGGGACATATAGATTAAAATTTCAAATAAATGCATATTGACTGACCATCATCGCTTGAATAATGAAGGTAGAGGGAGCTTTCTCACATATAATTACAACTACTACTTCTAATACTACTACTACCGGTATAACATTATAACTGGATTATCTATAGAGAGGAATTTAGAATATTTGTCTCTATGGCGTGGACGATAACTATTCCATTTTATAATACAGCTTTAATGGAGAAGGAAGGCAGAGATTTAAATTTTACCAATTAGATATAGCTAATACGGCAACACATAAAAATAATTGTTTATGTTTGCACTTATGGGTAAGAACTTAACTGTTAAGTAGTATGTGGTGCTTTAAAGTCGATTTGTTGGTCGTTTCAAGGATAGGAAACTGCCCAGCATCAGGCTACTATATAGTGGTTTTGCTAATTTCCGGAATAGCTTTAGTGATTTTATTGTTGTTTACTGCTGGAAGAAACAGGATAACAAATTCAACGGTAATATGGCTTTGTTCATCATTCGTTTGTTTTTCCTCCAATTTTTATATTTCGAACATTTGCCTTGTATTTTAAAATCTTATCTTTTCCTCTTTTATTTTGTTGTTAGTTCCCAGATATATTTTTCTAGTTATTTCCCCAAATATTGAAAATAAAAAAATGTGGTGATAGACAATGTTGATGAGGGATGAGGTACCTACTATTAAGGGTTAGCTAAACAGTTGGCTTGACAGGTCATACTAATTATCGCCCTTAATACTATGTTAGCACATTGATTTTTATAGTTTATGGTGAATTATTATTCTTTCAATTTCAGTAGAGTCCTACTATAGAAATGAAGTTTTTTTAGTATAAAACCCTAAACTGTAAGACAAGATATAAGCTATCACTAAAACCAGTTTAAACAAAATACACGAATTATTTTGTCGTAGCGCCCGATCATCGAAAATATCCCCAAAACATCTATTTCAGGTATAGATATTTCTTAGCTCCCTTGTCAATGTAACAAACTTTATCAGATATCCTATTCTTATCTGGTACGGTCCAGTCACATGCGCCATTGTCAATCTGTCTGTATCAATGTTTTTTTAATTCTATGATTACATACCTGGCCTCTCAAAATATCCAACTGTTTTAATCATAAAAAACGCATATTCCAAAAATGCCAAGATTGGCCATGCATGACGTTCATGTATTTGTGTCTCTTCGAGCAGAAGAGAGCAAGGACGCTGACCGCGCTTTGTTCTCTGATTAGCGACATTGTTACGATATCACTTTACCATAGCAAAAAGTTCAAACATACAAGTAGAATAGTTTCCCACTGAGATATTATGTCATACAATTTTTTGTAGCTCTATTGCTATTGTGTTTAAGTAGGCTTATATCAACTGGTGACAATTCAATATTATGATATCAAGCGATACAAAAAAAAATATCCATGGTATGCCATAGAAATTGAGATCAGGTCTTTATTTGAAGCATCAGAAGCTTCATAATATTTTATTTAGATATTTATTAAATGTTTAAACCTGAATGAATGCACACGTTTGAGAACTTCTGTTTTCGTACAGCAAAAAATTGGGTTGTGATTTACAATTCTTAGTTCAATTCCTTTCACAAAGTAGGTATTTGAAATAATCTAGTTCTCAAAGTACCTCAAAATAAAAAATGTTTGATGCAAATGATGCAGTTGCAAGTCAAATTGTGTAATTTTTTATTTATTCATAATGTCTATCAGATCCAATTAAACAAAGTAATCTCGTATTGCCAGTCGAATGTTGTCAGAAGTGTTTTCAAAATATTTTTTAAATTATGGAATGTGCAGTGGTTTTATCTTATGTTTCTAACGAAATTGGATTTTTATACTGTTCTTTTTACATACTTTGGAGATTTTCCTGGTGATAGTGAATTTTTAGCAGTTGACATGTAGACGTCAGATCACTATAAAATAAATTCAAATAGAATATGTCTGAAAATGAACTCTCATAAACATAAAACATTGACCGCAATATGACCTGAACAACTAAGCAGGACATAAATGAACAAAATAAAATTAAGTCAAGCCAAGTCAAGCAAATACTATTAAACAACTATTCTTTAGATAAAATGTCTCTGGTTAGAATGTTATAGGTTCATGAAGGTAATTGTTCAGTAATTTTTTTTTGAATATCTTCAAATGTTTTTAAACAAATGAGCTTAAACTTTTTTATTCAAAATAAATATGAGGAATTTTATATTTAAAAAAGGTATACCTGCAAAATATCCGGAAGATGCATATTTCTGAAGATACGCAAGAAAATTACAAATGGCACTGAAAAAATAATGCGATAATAAAGTAAATATGTTGCAAAATTCACAAGGAATGTACCTACTGTGAATTCAATAGTTAAGAATGAATAGCTCTCTCTTTGATAAAATATCCCTTTAAATAATCTTAATTTACATTAAATTTTAATATATCATATAAAATATATATTTTTAACGGCAAAGTGTTTATTGGTGAAGAACGAAACTATTGTTTGCTTAAAAAAATATTTTTCGTTAAAAAACTATTGTTTGTTTAAAAAAACTATTGCTCGTTTAAATAATAAATACATTTTTGATACCTACGCTAGTCTAGCTGACACGAACACATGCAGGTACATGATAAATGCTTGCATTTATTAAATCAAGTTGGTATCAATCAGGCTTACGTTGTTTAGACGCTGTCATCAAATTTTCATCATTGTTATCAAAAATGCACTTCTTACCAACTCCGAGATGAGAGATGTGATTGTTGTTTATGTTCAAAGGAGTTTAGTGGACGAGCTGCTAAGAGGAGCTACGATGAACAGTATCCGATATCTTCAGTTTTTACAACAATAATTTACTGAATTCTTTTAAGTACTTTCTCTGAATAGACGGCGAGTTATGTGTTTTTTTCATGACGGTCACCACCCCATTATACCAACATAGTTAGGGCTCATTTGAACCAATAATTTCCAGGGCGTTGGATTGGACGTGGAAGTCAATTTCCGTGATCCACTTGCAGTCCCGATTTGAACCCTCTTGATTTTAATTTCTGGGTTCATATAAAATCAATAGTATATGGTGCAGTTCCTCCTAATACCCGTGAAGAACTTCTAGGAAGAGTAGAAGAAGCTAGCCGACAAATTAAGAAGCAATTTCATGAATTTCCAGTCCTTCAAAATTGTATTAAACCTGCAGGAAAATGTGATGAATTAAATGGGAGCCACTTTGAACATTTATTACAATTATTTTTCAAATTTCTTAAATTATTAACTTTTCAAATTATATTTAGTTCTTATGTTTGTTTAGTTTCTTTATTATGTGTTTGTTAAAATAATAGTTAGTTAGTTAAGTTATTAACAATTATTACTACAATAATTATTACATAAATAAATATTCATTTCTATTTTTATGATAAAGTATATTATTAACAGTTTTTATGAATACTAAAAAGCATCATGCATTTTCCTAGTTATTTGTAATTTCGCCATTTTATATGACAAATTATAGTGACAATAATTATTCAGAAATCTTATCAAATACGCATTTTCTGGATATTTTGCAAGTATACCTTTTTTGTTTAATATGAAATTCCTCATTTTTATTTCGAATACAAAATTTAAAACTCATTTGTATAAAAAACTTAGGACAAGAAAAGACATAGTGGTCGTAGATAAAACAGCGCCCTGTACAATATAGCGAAAAATTTAAATGATAATTTTGTTCTTTTCCAATACAAATTTCCCTGTACCAAATTTGATTGAAATATTTGACTTATTTCGAAGATATTCTAAAAAAACTAAACTAAGGAATTACCTTTAAGAACATATATGGAAAGACATTTTATGTAAAGAGAGGTTGTTCAACCGTATTTGCTTGACTCTATAGTCCAGAAAATTGTAAAATTGCAAACTGGAAAATGAAAAAAAAAATCTGTTAAACATTACAAGAGACAATCAACACAGTATGGAAAAACGAAACCATAGTTCTAATGAGAGATTTCAATGCACGTGTATTAATGGAAATATCAATAATGAGAATAGAGAATTACTGATAGACTTCTGCTCACAAAATGAGTTCAGAACAACTAATACCTTCTTTAGACGCAAAGAACATCACAAATAGACATTTCAAAATAACATGGTTGATGATCAATGATAGATTACATCTCGACGAATAGTACAATACATTTTACCCAAATATTGGACATAAGACATTTATGTTTCGCAAATATAGGAATTGATCATAACCTTGTTTAAAAAAAATAAGAATAATAATAAAGAAGCTACAAAACAGACCCAATAGGTTCCGAAACAAAGACAAAATTAGAAAGCCTACAAGACAATAAAAAAACAAAAACTGTGATGGAGGAAAAAACCGTAGATAATATTTGGAGAAAGATAAAAAACAACATCATTAAGGAAGCAGGGAAGCACATGGAGAACGCAAAATAAAGAGAACATCAACAAAGCCGAAAAATACACCTTGGTTTTGCGAAGAGGTTAAATTGTAATGCCAGGAAAGAACTAAGGCCTATCTTTGCAATAAAACAAATAGATTTTTATGAAAGAAGAAGAAAAAACACTGGGAAAAGTTCTCTAAAGAGATGGAATATGACTTTTACTGTTTGGAGATCTGGAGAATGATCCGAACACAAAGAAAAGAAATGAATGAACTAATAGATGTAAGATACATTGAAATAGATAGGTGGATAAATCATCTGAAACAATTACAGAATAAAAAAGGGAATGTTACATGAAACACCAGAAATTGTAATAAAAGTAACATTATATATAGAGGAGGAGGTGATAGAAGAAGCATATACCCGAGGAATGAAGAACCAGCATAATGATACTGCTTCATAAGAAAAGGTGAAGAAATAGAGCCTAATAACTGTCGAGGAATTTATCTCTTTAATGCAAAACATTAAAATTAACATAATTTTTTTTTTTAATAATAAATACCTGGGATAGAATCAAAGTAAAGAATATACAAATCTGTAACAAAACCTATTATGATTTTTACCGCCGAGACAAGACCAGAAACACAGAAAACTCACTGACACCTCGAAACCTGTGAAATGAAAACCTTAAGAAGAATAGCAGTTACAACATTATGGGATAGGGAAACAAGTCAAAACATAAGACGATTTTGTGTTGTCGAAAAAATTGTTGCATTCATGAAAAACAGAAAATTCGAATGGAATCAACACATAAACAGGATGACGGATCAAGGCATCGTAAAAATTTCCCGAGACAAGTCACCAACCGACAAAAGAAGCCTAGGACGCCCCGAAAAGAGGTGGAACGATGAGTGAGAAAACAGATTGCACTGAAGAAAAATAGGCAGCGATGCCTTATTAAAATAAGAAGGAAAATTTCATAGAAAAACTATTTGTGATAACATATTATATTGATATTGAGGAGATATTTAATTGCTTAGGATTTTGACATTGCATCAACAGTGATAACATCAATAAGTTAATCGGAATATATTTATCTATATATTTATAATTGTGTCGAACAACTTATTATACGTGATGCAGAAGTTTAAACTTCCAGTAGCCTCTCCTATTCTAACAGGGGAACTTTTCTCAATCTACAAAGCACTCTTCTACATAAAAATGGCAACTGCGCTAGAATATATGATTCTGACTCCTTAAACTCTCTGCATATTATAACACAATCATGTACCAACAATCCTTCAGCAGAGCTGATACGGGAGGAGCTGAAATCAATCACATACAAAAAAAAATTTTCTCTGGGTTCCCTCACACACTGGCATAGAAGGAAACGACAAATATGCAAAGGAAGCCTTGGAAGATCCAGCCCTATCTCCCATCACAAGAACCCTAGCAGCAGATTTGAAATAATTCTTCCATTCTAGAATAATCAAAGAATACAAGCAAATCTGTCAGTCAGGAACATCAAAACTGAAAGAAATAAAACTAGCCTTCCAGCCATGGTCAATAAAACAAACCAGCCGTTTCCAACAAGTGATCATCATCCAACTCTGTCTAGGGTATACGCGCATCACAGACGAATGACTCTTAATCACAAGATCCCAACCACCAGAGTGTTATGTATGTAAAGAGCAACTATTCATCAAACATGTTTTAGTGGAGAGTACTCCTTTCGAATATATGAAAGAAAAAATTACAAAGTTCCCAGAAACCTAAAGTACATACTAAATAATTGTACTGTCTATAATCCAATTATTAAAGAGTGCAAATGTTTTACAAAGAATATAATACTACTTAAAATTCCATTGAAAACACTCGTCCCCGCTAATAGGGCTGATGCGTTTTTTTACAAAAAAAAACGCAACGGGTTGAATGGATGTGGACGCCAAAAACAATTAAATGAACATCTTTATCGGTAAGATATATGGAAAGTAAGAATTATTGTGGACGTCATTATTTCCAACATAACAGTGGTAGAAGTTTTGATTGGTTGCAATATGACTTTGCATTATATTTGAATCAATCAAAAGTTAGACAATTAGAGAAGTTACATTTGATTAAAAAATACTATTTAAGAACAATCTTGATCTTGTCATCTGTCAAATATAAAAATTTAAATCAAAATTGCTTCGTCGATAAAGTCACCTTTCAAACAGAACAAAAAACAAAATCGATCTATCTGTTTGGTAGCTATGATTTTGACAATGCCCAGTCAAACTTATAACACCCCTCTGTTTGCGTCGGGGTTTTAGAAAACGATGGATATAGATTCATCACCTAAGATCTAAAATAGTAATAATGGATATGATTTAAATTAATATATGTTCGTGCATGTTGATTACTTTCCTCGCGATTGTACTAGTATACAAACTTTTTATCAATATACCTACCTATATAGCACATCTCATCAATGGAAAAATAGTGCGGCGGTTGGATCTCGTTTTTGTTCACTAAGCCAATATTTTGGTATAACAAAACAAGAATAATACCACTAGATAAGCATATGTTTCTACATACAAAAATGCATATGGGAACTATTTCTTTTGGTCGAGACCAAAGTTATAGGTAAAAAACATTAAAAAAAACAAAACAAAATTTTTACTTTGAGTCTTCATATCTCGATAAATAAAATAGCTATTGAACTTTTTTTTATCAAATATAGCCCAAAATAAGTTCTTTCATATGGTACTTAAAGTTATAATTAATATTAAAATATTATTTAAAAAACACATAGTTTAATGAAAAAATAAATATTTGTTCTGTCTGAGTCACTTCGATCTATCGCGCTTATATAAAACCTTTTGGAAATTATTCATATTCATATCAAAAACTGCTTAGTTTCATAAGCTTAATTTTGCCAATAGGTGTAAGGTCTATTTTGATAAATAAACTGGCTGGAGCCTTTTAAACGAGGCAATGCACATTACGGAGGCGCATCGAGGCGGTTGAAAAGCGTGCCGTTACGCGCTTTTCGCGATGAACTGTTAGGAAATGTTTACACATATTATTAATATTTGCAGCAGCTATAACTTGTCTATAACTATAATATAAACTATAACTATAATCTTGTAAGATTTATGCAGTATTATAAGATATTTGGTAAAAATGTTTTAGATTCAAATGACAAAAAAAACATCTAGCTTACGTGTGTTATGTAATATAGAATATATAAATGTATTTTAGATCATCGTTACTCCAATGTTATTAAAATATATTCTCCTTCCTCCTCCTTCTCTTCTAAATTTAGACTATTGGTACACCTCATTGAACACTTGCACTCAAATAAACAAAACCTACCCTCAGTTTTACACACACATTTGGTAGTGTTGCAATTTTTCTGGTGACTTTTTATAATGACATAAATGTTGTTTTAATTCGGCATTTTCTATTTCATTGAGTGATCGGCTTTTATGACGTTGGATTGTTGAATTAGCAAAAAGATTTGATTTCTCTTGGAAAAAAACCGTAACTAAAGAATGGGTTGTTAACTTACCATCAAGAGTCTCTTCATTCAGATCGAAATTGTCGATACTTGCATGAAAAAAATGATCTTCATCATTGTTTATTGGAATAATACCCTGAGGAATAAATATTCTGTTTACCATCTTTTCAATTTGTTAAGATGCCAGGGATGTTAAAAATTTTCTTATTTCATCACAAGAAGCTCCATAGCGAAAAGTTGTACAAAATATCAATGAGTTTCTTACAACGTACAGTCTGGTAGATATAAAATTAAAGTCCTAAATTATAACTAGAAACTATTTGGCCTTTTTTATAAAACTTATACAAAACTGCCGAACATGTAGAGATAACATTTGTATCGATTATGTTGGTAGAATAATCTACTAAATATCTTTCATCAAGAATCCAAGATACTATTTTATATAAAGGTTCTGGAATCTCTGCCATTTTTATTTAAATCTTGTGGAGTATAATGTTCCATGGAATTAAAGTCCTTATGACTCAATATTGCCTTTCGTAAATTTCCCGCTGCTCTGTGTAGGTAATACTAAATTTTCATTTTCATTACGTACAAGTTCTTCCTCAGAACCCGAGTATTCTTTTGTTATAGATTCATATAATAATATCGTATTCATATTCCTTTGAAAGCACAAGTGTAGATTTTCCAGGACGACGGGCGTAATTTCGGCTGGTGTCGACTACCTGTTCAAAGCAAAGGACCATCTTATGACATAAGCAATTTCGGCCGATGGATTGAGTGCATTGAACAATTTTCAGTTTGTAAACAAGACGTATTAAAGAGTGGTGAAGTGCGTTGGAGGTGCATTAAGAAAAATTTGAAGTGTTTAGCTAAGTTGTATACTGTTGGTTCCAAATTTACAGTAACCAGGAGTGACTTAACTCACAATCATGAACCAGATCTACGTTCTTTGAAGAGAAAAATTGTAACAACTGCTTGCAAGCGGAGAAACCTTCGAAAATTATAAAAATCGTTCTTTCAATAAATTTACCGGAGAAATTGATTATAACAGATATAAATCTCATAAGAAGAAATGTATATAACAGTCGTCACAAGCTCTTGCCAGCCCTGCCTAAAGATATTCATAAAATACATACTGTAGTTGACATGCATTCACCTAAAACTACAACAGGTGATTTTTTTTGTTTATTAACAGTTCAGCTGAAAATATCATTGTTTTTTCGTGCCAAACAAATATTACTACGTTATGTAAAATGAATGTTATATACACGGAAGGCACCTTTTTTTCTTTACGAAATATTTTTGTCAATTTACGATTCATGGCCTGGAAAACGGGCACTCTATTCCTATTTATATTGTCTGTTGCCAAATAAGACTGCTGACTTCTGTCGATTAAATCTAAAATTTTAAAACTTTTCCATAAAGTGTTTGAAGTATTTGAACCGACGGTGGCATTCGTAGAATTTGGAATAGGAATACATATAGCATTAAGAAATGTTTTGCCAAAAAACAAAAATAAATGGTTGCAGATTTCACTTACATCAAGCTTGGTACAGAAAAATTCAGTCTTTGAGGTTAACTCAAATATATAAAGAAAAAACTCTTGATATGTTTCGGTCTGGAAATATTTCTAGAATTAATTTTATTAAATCTGTATCACATCAAATTTTTCAAAATGTAATTGGTATGTTTTTAGTTATAGTTTCTAAGTAATAGTATTTTTATTTAGTAATACAAGGGAAGAAAAAAGGAAAAAGAAATTAATCAAAAAATCAAATTTTTGTTTTCCTATTTATTTTTATGTATATACTGTCTTAACTTTTCTAGGTTCCACTCTGTTAAGGTACCTTTATTTTAGATTTGTACATACGTTCTACTTTTTCTCTACCTACAACATTTTGTTTTTGATTTTGATGTAATAAAGAAAGTTTACAGAACATTATATTTTATTTTACCTGCTCCTCTTGGCCGAAAACACTTATAAGATAAGAACCAACCCTTTAAACCTACGGCCGAATTTACATGTCCCCTTCAAGTACCTGTACTGATTCCGGCCGAAATTTCATCCGCCCTTTCAGGACGGCTCAGATATGAAAGTGACTCATTAAATTTCTTCTTAATTTTTTTCTTATATTGTTAGTATTATTTGTAATATAGTAATCGATACTTAAGTTTTGCAATGTATCTTTTAGTTGACGAGATAGATCTTTTAGCATTATACATTTTCTTCTTCTTCTGAAAAATATTTGAAAGGCTGGTTCTTTGAAATCACCGCACTCACACAATACATTAACTTTCTTAGTAAAGCTGGTCACATTTCCTTCACTGATATATTTTGTATAGCAGGATTTGTGGTATTTCGCATCCGGAGTAAGAAAGTCTGTGTAGAATTTCATTTGTCCCTGTATATTGCTATCATTTCTTATTATTGAGGTTTTCAACATTGTTTCTCGTGTATTGCTACCAGTTCCCATGCTAATCAAAATTAGATTCTTATTTTTGACAGTTTTTCCACAAAATAAACATTCGGTTTTGAAGTTAAAATTCTCACCACACCTAACATTTCCGCTACTGGTACTGGGTGTATTTTATGCAATATTTTGCCCAGACTCAATATTAATTTTACTGCAGAAAGAATTTCTTCTGCCCGAATGAAACCTAAAATACAAAGGTTTCTCATTTATTTGGGCTTGTTGAGATAAAATATTCAAATTGTGCCGCGGAAAATATTGAGGCATATCCTCTTGAAGTAGGCTTTTGAATAACATCCTGTATCCTATAACCTATAATAACTTTGGAATAACAAACAGTGACTAGTAGCAGTCTTAAAAAAAAAATTAAATTTCAAATGCAAACGAAGAAACTACATAATAACTTACCTATTTGTTAGAACTAGTAATATCACCACATAAGAGCATTTTTCACTGTATATTTCACACAAAATTGTTATTAAATGCACGGAAACATAACGAGTCATAACTAATCAACATTAGACCGTAGTCCTTTGATTTTAAGCATCTGCCTATATCTGATAATCTCGTATGTTAGTATTATTGGGCTCCGCGGCAGGAAATGCAAAATGACACGCGCCTAGGTCGCCACCGCAGTGCTCATTGGTGTGTTCGAAAGGCTCCAGCTAATTTATTTAGAACAATGGACCTTACATTCTTGAAAAATAAAGCTTGTAAAATTCTGCAGTTTTTGAATTAAAAATAATCTCAAAAAGGTTTTATAGAAGCGAGATAGGTCGTGGCGAATCAATCAGAGACAAAATATTACTATATTATTATTTTTGTCACAAAACAAGGTGTTTCTTAAATAATTTCGGAATATAAATTAGACCTTTAAGTATCATCTGAAATGCTATAACTGGGTAAAAAAATTTCAAAAGCTGTTTTATTTCCCGAGATATGTAGCCTCAAAACAAAAAGTCTCCAAATTATTTTTTTTATGTAGAAACATATGTTAATATAGTGGTACTATTCTCGTTTGGTTATACGCCAATATTGGGTTACTCTCTAAAACGACGACTTATCAGCGTTCCACCGTCGGACTAAGAATGTTGGAGATGTCGAATCATTTCTGCAGAATGCAAAGGTCAGGTATTTAATCGACTTGTAATAGCAATGTCAATGTAGGTTAGTGATTCACCTTAAGACCACTTCTCAACAAAAATGATCAAGTGTAATATAAGAGAGTAAATAATTGTTGTATTCTTAGAACCAACCTATCTAATGGTTTAGATCACAGAAGTTTTTTTAATGTTAGTCACCTACATTTTGCTAAATTTACTTTTAAAAAACCGTTAATGTACCGTGCAAAATTAAAAGTATTTCCTACAATTTATAATAGACAAACGATTATGTTCACATTTTTCAAATGTAAATTTAAGTAAAGAACAAAAACAGTTCGTAATAGTTGGCTGCTTCCATTCGTTGGAAAGATATATATATTTTTTAAATAGGATAAGTATTAATTCTATTGGTACTGGTCATTTTCAAGTCATGCTGTTTTAGGTCGAGAGAACAACAACAACTTTAGAAGTACTTTATGTATTTTCACCAATAAAGTTGGTGCTATTTTTGTAGAAAAATGTTTCACATTACCCATCAAAATCGTTGAACACTCATTTATATTCAAAGATTCCAAACCTTAGCGGTAATACACATATTTCAGACATTACCACTGCTGTAACTCGGAAATCTATGATTTTTTTGAAAAATATCCAATTTAAAAGTTTCCGGATATTTTCGACTGTCGAAAAAAAATTTTAACTCCACCCCACCCAGCCCTTTCCCTTTTAGGAGAAGTTTTTGGAGGAAAGGACATAATAATGAAAAAAGAATCCCAACATCGGAGCACGTTTACTATGCAAAAGGTGTGAACAGACATAAAAAAACAGGCAAACAGTAGAATGTTTACGTCCTCCGTTTGGGAAGTCGGTCAAAAATATGAGCAAACGGTCGACGGAAGAAATAAAAACATACCTACCTATAATAGGGAGATTTTAAGCCACCTATTTGAACAGCAATATGCGTTATCCGTTATAAATCGCATGCGCAATAGTGCAAAAGCATATGGGAAAACGTTATTAACCGGTATTGCTTTACGTTATTAAAGTTGAAATAACGTTCCCTTAATTAAGGAAATGATTTTGCCATGATGCCAACTGTAGAAAATTTATATTTAATTTTATCGTAAAGTCCAAAGTCTATGATAAATAAAAGTAAAATTAAGAAGATTTGTGTAAATCTGTAGTTTCCACCATTTCTACCACTATTTTTTAAATATGAAATGAAAACATTTTATAAAATTAAATGATATGGCAACATCGGATATGCCTACCGTCCATTTAATTTAAGTCTTGTACCTTTCCTATCTTTTGTAGCATTTGTCTATATTGATGTTTTCTCTGGTCTGTATGTTTGTCTCTGGTATATTGTATATTTTTGCTTTATGGTAAGTACCTGTTTGTTTCTGTGCATTCTTTTTTCGTTTTTTTAAAGGACAAGTTAGTTTTTTGTGTATTAGTTACCTGTCACGTAAATAGCGGAAGCATGTGATAATATATATAAAAAATCATTTTGTAAATACCTTATAAACGTACTGTATTTACTTTAATAGCAGATAAAGGAATTTAACGTACGATGCTCAAGTTGTGGCATAAAATCTCCCTAATAAATGAATCTGTAAGTCTCTAATAACGTAAGATTGTTTAATTTCTTATGATTTCGTCTACATTAACATTGTAACTGCACTTTATAAATGTGTATATTAATAATAGTTGAGAATTCCTCATGATCTTCTGTTCTGTTCTGTCATTTCCATTTCATTGTCATTGCCGATTGTTGTATATTGTTTGTATTATCTGCAGAGAAGATGTTTGAGATTTAATTCGAAGCTAATCTATTTCTATTTTTAAAACAATTTTGTAAATATATAAAAACACTCGTATGAAAGGCAAAATAATAGATTACCTGATGTAATTGAAACGGTTAGAAAATCAACTGAAAATACAATTAAAATTCACTTGAGCTACAAAATATTTAGGCAAGTTTTGACTTAACAATTCGCTTCAATCATTTCCAAATCTTAATGCAAAGTAAAGTTAAAAAATATTTGAATGATAGAAAGATTTGTTATGATCATTACTTCGGTTGATGTTTGTGCATTTCTTTCAATGAATAATTCTGCTCCAAAAAATATCAATTGATGTATCATGTAAAAACATACTTCAAACGTTTTTTTTTTAATTTCTCGATAACCGATTAAGATATCGACATGAAACATTCTTTAATGAGCTATTTCCAAACGCAGGAGGCTGTGGGTAAAGAAAGAAGGGACCAAATCCAGAAACATATTGGACATTTTTTTAAACATGCATAAGGATTCCGAGTTACATCAGTGCAAAAGTCTGAGATATGTTGGTTTCCGCTCTGTTTTGAGATCTCTGAATAACAATAAGTATAATAATATATATTGATTATTAGGTGCTATCTTTTTGGTATAAATGAACAATTCGAAAATTTGCTGCTTCAGTGGATTATTATTTTGTATTCTTCAGTGCACCAACTAATAAAATTGGTTCTAGTTTTTGTAAAGAGGTCTTATTAATAGGTATATATGTACTGCGGGCATATTTTATAATCATGTCCAAACCTATCTATTGCTTCTGCATGATACGTGGTTTAGACAATTAGATAGACAGAGTGACACCATAGATATAAAAATTCTTTCAATGTTTTTACTGTGTGTAAACATCGTAATATTTTTTTTTGGATCGACTGTACCATTTGTATGTATATAGATGGCTCGTGCTGGTATTTATGTTTATATATTTCATTGTCCATCCATGTGTAAAGCGACTTCCGTTCCTGGCTATAGAGATTAACTTTTTGTCGTTTTCACCTTAATGATGATGTTGAATGGACCTGAACAATATCAGTTCCTGTTTTTTTATTCATTATTCTTCTACTTATCTCGATCGAACTTCAGCCAAAATACGAATGATGCTGCAATAGAACATATTTTTAACCATTAATGTAATAAGTAATATTCAAGTCAGTTTGTGGACCTTGATGGTTTTGTTTTATACAGGATTCCAATGAAATCTCCAAACAATTATTTGCTTTTCCATCTAGACAATTTCTCAAAAACTTCTTAACTTAGCGTTAAAATAACGGCCGAACATATATGTAGGTCTACCGACTGGCCAAAATTTAAGTGTATGGAGATGTTCCCATACTGAAGATAAAAAACTGCAATGATTGGATTTTTCTATAGGAATTAGATGGCTATGCCTGCATTCTCATGGATGCCATGGACTTTTACAATGCCATGTATGTAAGATTTAGGTACATTTTGTTCCATGTCAAAAATGCTGTCAAAACGACGTCTTCTTCTTCTTGGATGTACACCTCTCCTATTTCCAATTTCCATTTATTAGGGTTTTTTGATTTTCTCATAAATAATTTTGCAATAAACTTGATATTGTCGGGCCAACGCATTGACCGTCATACTCTGGGTCTGCTGTAGCTGTAGGGTCTCCAGGTAAGTATCCTTCTTTAATATCGATTTAATATGTCTCTCATAACACGTCCTGCTTATGCAAATTAACGTGCCATGATACTAAGGTATGCTTATCATCTAAACCTAAACCTGATCACAGCGATGACTAGTAACAGCTCGATGAACCGTGTATTTTGGCTTCAATAAAGGAACTACCCTAACCATTGGAATTTCTAAGCCTAGAGCATTTTAAGTTATTTTTCCTAAAATAAACTTTTATTGTTCTGCACCTATCTTAACTGATAATACATAGTTATACTCTCAAGGTGATTTCGAGAAAAAAAACACATAAAGCTTTTTTTTAATTAAACCAATCGAAACTTAAACGCACCAATTATGTATCAAAAATTTTGCATTTCATCAACACAACGCTTGTTGCGTTTCCATCTTGAAATCTCCATAATTTCATTAAACTAGCAGAAATGTAGGTCACTTTTGAAAGAGAACTACAAAGCGATGGTTTCTTAAGAAATTAAGAAATGAAACATGTCCTTCCTTCTCAATAACAAAAGGGGTTGACAGACATTTTTTTCTCGAATATTTAAATTTTGAGCTGAGGGAATTTTAGACAATATTATTTCTGACAAAATTTAACTCAAGGTTTTTTGAGTTAGAGCGCTAGGAAAGTGCCCATTGTTGACGCTATATTTTGAAATAACGGAATATAATAGAACTATAAACGATTTTATTGACTAATGGACGACTTGAAAATGTGAAATAAACGTTTTTTTAGAAAAAATAGGGCCGACGTTATTAGTTGGTACACAAAATGCAAATTAATACTAATTCTATTGGTAAAGCTACTTTTTAAGTTAGTGACAACGTCTTCATCTACCTACAACTACTGCAGAATTACCATTACCAATAGAATTAATATGTGCACCAAAGCAATTATTTCATACTTTAATTACCAAGCGCCACTCGTGTCATTTGTTGAAATTTGAAACAGGGTGTAAAATGTAAAATAACTTTTAAGCCCGGAACCAACAGACCCTATAATAATTATTATCCCACTGCATTCGTCTCATTCATTCGCAATTTAATTTTCGGAAGTGAACTGCACCCATGCACTTTTATATGTAAAAAAATATATTTTACTTCGTAAGAATATGGAGATTTTTTTTAGTATTGTATTTTCCATGTCCTGTAATGTAATTAAGCTTAATCGAACTTAGGATGGGTTCTTGAGTTGTTGACAAAATCATCAATATCTTAGGTTTTTCAAATGGAACGTCCATCTATATAAATATACCACTGATTGCACTAATCATCAAGCTTTCAGAAAATGTGCAACATGTAAAAGAACATATATTTTTACAAAAAATTGGACCGACTTTATTAGTTAATGCACTGAAAAATACAAATTGATATTAATTCTATTGGTGCTGGTACTTTTGAAGCTGGTGGCAAAAGTCTTCTACAAATGCACAAATCCGTCCAATTTTTTTTAAATAGCAAATATTATTTCAACTTATGAGACGAGTAAATAAACTAGTGAAGATATGCACAACAAATATTTAAACAACGAAATGTATATACATTAAAAATTAAAGTTAATATAGGTATAACAAACAATTATATAACCAAATGTCTTAGAACAGAAGTTCAAAATTGTGAACATTATTTTACCGACAATAAGCGTCTGATATCATTCAGCTTATTTGGCATAATAACCTTATCTAAATCCTCGTCTTATTCGGTCTTTCATATCATATCTAGTGGTAAATTTGTTGCGACTGACAAAATATTTAACGTCCCCTCAGTAAATATCCCATCGTAGTTACATAGGGTGATTTGGGCGGCCAACTAATAACATCTCCTCATCCAATCCATTTTCTGGGCATCCCACGGTTGAGTTATTCTTTACAACTTTGTGCCATCGCGCTGAAGGCACGTGCCTCTTCTCATTTGAAGGTTCAGATTTTCCAGCAAAACAGAAAGATTTGTAAAAAAAAGAATTACTTCGCTGTCAATTATAACTGCTCAAATATTTATAGACCACTTATTCTGATAAACTCCCAAAGGCATTCAGGGCGGCCTTTGAGTTGCATAATAACGAAATTCTACGTATTATTGAAGGATCGTATTTTTCTATTGTTAATAATGTTGCACAATTCTATTTTTTAAATACCGGATTACATAACATAACTTTACTAAAAAATATAAGGTTCCTATGGAAAAAATCAAATTCTAACGCTAGATAAGACGAGTTGATACTTTCTATGTATCTAATAACTTAGTAGTCTTTGAATTATTCTTATATATGTAACACATTTTCGGGAATCTTAATTAATTGTGCATTCATTGGTATATTTATGTGCAGGACTATTCATCGTTAATCAATTTCCAATAAGTACAAGTGATACAAGCTTGGTAAAATGGTACTTTTACATTTTCTCTGTCATTTACATGATATCTGGTATTCAGTACAAAAATCCTAAGTAAGGAACATTATTCAGACGAGCCCGGTTCGCACTTCACCGATTTTTATAATCTACATAGAATTAATAGAAATCTAAATTGTGAGAAATCCTTGAACAATAATTATTACAAATTCTTATCTCGACTACCCTTTTGTGTCTCCTATACCTAGTATTTCGAGTAGTATTTACTTTCTCCGTCGGCGTAGAAATAAAAAATGTGCAATTATTAAGAAGTGAAATTTATACGCCCATTAGTATAAAGCGATCCAAGAAAATCATTCGAAGGGTGCCATGTAGATATGGGGACATATTTTCGCATGTCTTTAATTAAATCATCTGAAATTAGATAATATTAAGTATCACTTGTCATGTTTTGAAGCAATAATATCTTATTGATCAACATTTAAAGAAATACACAAGCCAATGTAATGATCATAACAAATGTTTAAAATGTCGTATGTCCATAAAAATATTTATGAATTACACTTTAGATACATTATAAAATTTGGGCATAACTGAAGTGATTTGATAATTTCCGGATTGATCATCAATTCCCAGTTTCAGTTCGTTTGGATCATTATGTATTTAATTCCTGTTTTAAACGCAGCTAAGAAGAGATAAATTGCTAAATAGCAAAACTTGTCTAAATATTCTATAACTTACGTAAATTTTATTTGAATCATTGTATTTGAAACCTTTTCACTAAATTGTCAGTTTCAATTCAAACAGGTTATTATTATTAAACTTTTCAGATAAATACTTGAAATATTTACAAATTCAGCTTGCGGCTTGGAGTAAAACGGTTGATATTGACTCACGGTCCCTAATTTACTCTAACAGATTATGTAATTATCGCAATTATTATTGTCAATCATTTTTTTCAAATTAAACATTCTTCCAACATAAGAGGCATTCAGTTTTACTTATTATGTGAGATTATTATTCACATTATTATGACATGAAAATTGCTGACAACTAACTGTCATCTGACTCTATCAAAGACATGCTGAGAAATCTATCGCATTTGCAATAATTTACTTTGAATGACTTAATGGGATCTCTCGATAGTTGTTTATAATTTTGATATTAAACTTTTTCAACCATTTTTTTTAAATTTAGACCGTATCATATGGCTCATACTACGCAACTTGGTGTTAAGGTAACATTATTAGAATGCTCAGTATGACTTTAGGAATATAAACAGGGATTTGGTTAAGACTTTTCATCGATGACCCGTATAACGCTGAAACTCCATGTATCAATATTAGTCTATATTATCATTTCCACATTTTCGGTGCTTATCATTAGGATTAAATTAAACGGATATGTAAATTTTAAATATAATTTTATGTAGAATTAGTTAGTTCAGTTTAATATATTATTAATTTTGCTCTCAGATATACTACTGTAGTCGCCGTAATGACCAGACGTCATCGTCGTCAACATCACCTGTCTCTATATCCTCTACACCACAAATACACTGCGACAGAGCACAAATTGGCGTTTCCACGGTTCTAGATTCCGTTACAGTGGCTAAACTTCTTCCGGTTATACCCCAACAAAACAGATTTATAAAATCGAAAGCTCACCCCGTGGGAGAATGTCTCTATTGAAATACACCTAAATATAAATGTATATCTGGATAGCAGCTCTTCCTCTTCCTATTTTTTTCAATGAATTCAATTTGTTTTTAATTGTTATATGAGAAAAATATAAAGCAATGGTTCAAAATTTAAAACGAATGATACTTTGGGCTCAGTTCTGAAGTTGATAAAAATTTCATTTAGATTAACAATTAATTATATTGTTCCTATTATTTAGGTACATTTTTATCTTTAGGAAGTGACTACATATATCCAATTTTTTAAGCGTATTTATTGTAAAGGATCCAATTTGGAGAAGAAAATTCTGAAAAATCTACATTCTCACAACGTTTTTTAGAAAAAAAATCTGTATGTATATTTATATATTATGTAAATGTTGTATTACTGTGCTTAAAATTCTGTGGATTAATTTTTTGTTAATTGAAGAAATGGATAAATTTTCAATTTTATATTCCATATTCTAAAGTTCATATTACATTGTGTTGTGTGGCATATTTGATATAGAAATGAGGCGAATTACAGAGCTAGGCAAATTTCTTTAATAAGCATGATTGACTAAGTAGCTTTAAAATCGTAACCGTCGAAAGATCTAAAAGATAACTCACTCAGCCCAGATCAGGAATATCATATTAACATTTTTCATTGGCTCATAGAGTTTGAAACATTTTATCAAGGTTGTTTTTTAAATAATCCTGAAAAAATAAAACATACGATTAACTGTATTTAATGAAATTTACCTTTCGCTATGCTGCCGTAATACGGAACCCTTACGTGAGATGATTGAACTACCTATTACAAATTAAGTCAAAGGAATATTTTTCTACTATAACTGATTAACATTTAAACACCTTTATGCTTTCGGGTACTGTCACTATATTATAAAAACATTTTCAAAATGTAACCTTCAGATTGCAATATCAAATTAACACATTCCACAACAATATATATTCATTCTCAAAACCAATATTCACAGAATCAGTTCCCCAATAAATACAATAAAATTTGTATGCAGTTAACCATGAAATTATTTAACATGTCGAAATTTCTTTGAATCCGTACCAGTATGTGACAAAAGTCTGCATATGAAAATGTAGTTATGCCATATTATAAGCTTTCTGCGAATAAACGGTTTAGTAATAAAGGTTAATTATTATTAATTAAAATTTATTCGCCTCAGGGAGGGAATTTCACAGCTTACCCAGCCTGTTTGTACCTTTCTCGGTAGTGAGAATTATTTAATTATTTATCATTTGATAACGTTAATAAGCAAGTTCCGCTTCATGTGATTTGAATATTGCGTTGACTAAGTTATCTATAGATTTAATAGAATATTCGAATGAAAACAAGTGAAATTTTTGAAAAAAATTAAAAATAGTTTTTATTGGGCATTTAAGATTTAAACCGTACCGATGAGTACCTACTATTGCTATCCTTTTCTCGATTTTAACTATACTTATGTATATGTGTTTGCCAGCAACAGCAATTCCATAACAAATTACTGTTTGTCTACCACAACACAAAATTAAACTTTAAATTAACAACGTCTGACGTCTGACTATTGCGACATAACCATAGACGATCTTCCAGAAAGTACCTATATACCAGAGAACGAGACGTATATACTAGTCAGAAACATCTTGGCAGATGCGATGTGGTTCATCTATGCTCCTCAGCTGTTCGGATTGCTTCATCTACAATGTTTCTCCATCTATCACGGTCAGCGGTGATATGGGCAGCGTCGGTGTAACGTTTATTGAGAATCTTCTTAGTAATATCTGCCCAACGCTGTGGAGATCGACCGCGCTGTCGTTGTCCTTGGGGTTTTCCCTGAACTACAAGTCGTTCCATTTTATGTTCACTGCGGTGAATGTGGCCAAAGAACTTTAGAATCCTCGAGTAAACGATACTAGAAAGCCGATGTCTAGGCTTTATTTCATTTAGTATGGACACATTCGTTCGGTGTGCTGTCCAAGGGACTCTGAGCAGTCGTCTCCAGGTCCACATCTCGAAGGCGTCTATGCGTTTTCTATCCGCCTCCTTCACTGTCCAGGTCTCGCATGCATAGTAAAATATGGAGAACACCAACGTCGAGACCAGCCGTATTTTTGTCGCCCTTGTGATTTGTCCGTCACGCCAAACCTTTGTGAGTTGGGTCATTGCCGCCCTTCCCAGTTGTATACGTCTCCGAATTTCTGCTTCACAACCACCCGTGTCACAGACTAAGGCACCAAGATATATCGTGGAGGAGACCACCTCACAGCCGGCAATGGTTCGAGCTATCGGGAACTGCTTGTTTCGATCAATAACCATAATTTTAGTTTTTGCATAGTTTATTTTTAGCCCGAAGTCGGCACTGGCTCTTTCCAGTCTTCCAAGAAGTGTGGTTATTTCGTCTGGAGAGGCGGCCAAAAGCGTTGTGTCATCTGCAAAGCGTAGATTTGACATCTTGATTCCACCCAGGTTTACCCCACCCTGCCATCCGTCTAACACTTTTCTCATAACGAACTCCACGTAGATGTTAAATAATAAAGGGGATAGAACACATCCCTGTCGCACTCCTTTTTGCGTGGTGCACTCATCAGATAGACAGCCGTCTATACGAACGTGTGCCAAATTGTTTGTATATAATTGGCAGATAAGATGTGTGAGATGTTGAGGAACGCCCATTTTCTTTAACACGTACCAGAGACAATCCCATCGGACGTTGTCAAATGCCTTCGTATAGTCGACAAAACATAAGTATGTAGGAACGTAATATTCTAGGGATTTTTCTATGATATTCCTGACATTAAGGATTTGTTCTCTGGTACCACGGCCTTTCATAAAGCCCGCTTGCTCAGGCGCTATCTGCCAGGTAATAAAATTTTCCAGGCGGCGCTGTAGGATGTAGAGGAGTACCTTGCTGGAATGTGAGATGAGAGCTAGCATCCTATAGTTGTCACAGTTGTTTGTAGGACCTTTCTTATGAAGGGGAATCAGGATGGACTTCCTCCAATCTCGGGGCCATATGCCGGACCTCCATATCTCGTTACACAGGTGATGTAATACCTTCAGTCCAGATGTCGACAGATGTTTTAGAATGTCGGAGGTGATACCATCATATCCAGCTGCTTTACCCAACTTGAGTCTCTTGAGGGCAAATTCGACCTCAGAAAGTAGTATGTCAGGTTCTGGTTCAAAATCTGTATTTGTAAGCATGTCAGATCCGTCAGACGTGGGTGGTTGCACCGAAGCTGGCAGTGAGGCTAAGAGCGTGGAGTCATTCAGTCCACGGTCTGTAGGGATCTGTTCTGAGTCCGCGTATAGCGACTGGCAATATTGCCTCCAGACTTCCATAACCTGGTTCAAGTCTGTTTGTAGGATTCCCTCATTATCAGTAACTGACCAACATTTCTGCCTGAATTTGCATGTAAGTAATCTTATTTTCTTGAATAGTTCTTTACTATTGTTTGTATCCGCGTGTTGTTGGATTTCGGAGCAGATATTCTGGATATACAGATTTTTGTCCCGTCTACAAGCGGCCTGAATAGACCTAGAAATTTGTTGGTATTCAAGCTGTTTCGCTTGAGAGCTAATTCCGGTGAGTTTCAATTGTCTTCGGCATTCAACAAGTGCAAGAGTATTTTCCGTCATCCATACACTCTTGGGGGTGGTTTTGTTGGTGTCACACTGGGAATCAGACAAGGCCTGTATCAAACCACTTTTAAGAGACAGCCAGGTCGATTCTGAATCATATGAGTCTAAACGTGACAGGATAGGATTAAATTTTTGGTCACATAGGGCTTGGAAGTGTTCCAGATTTGATATCTTCGATAATTTCTTCATTCTGGATCTAACACATATTTTAAATTTTTGCCTTAACGTTGCAAATAGTAGTTGATGATCAGAGCCACAGTCGGCCCCAGGGAGGGTTTTACATTGAGTTATGGACGTCCTCCATCGATTTTTTATCATGATATAATCGATTTGGTTACGATAGCGACCATCAGGAGAGGTCCAAGTATATAACCGTCTAGGGTGGTGTTTGTACATAGTATTTACAATTGCCATAGAGTTGTCAACACAGAATTGAATGAGACGCTCCCCCCTATCATTTCTCTCGCCCATACCAAACTTACCCACTATGTTTCGAATGTGGCTATCATTTGTGGTGGTCCCAATTTTTGAGTTTAAGTCACCCATAACAATAAGGATTTCCTTACTTGGGATGTCTTGGAGGTATGTCTCAAGATCTCTGAAGAAAGACTCGGTATCATCGTCATCTGCTTTCGAAGTAGGGGCGTACACTTGGACTATATGGATGATAGACGGAGATCCATTTAGTTTTAATGATATAATGCGGTCGCTGATGGCCTGGTAGCCAAGAATGGAGGCAGATAGTGATTTTGAAACCCAAAACCCAACGCCATTAATACTTTTGTTGTCACAGCCAGAGAAACAAAGGAAGTTGCCCTGAGATGTAGTAAAATGACCTTCGTTGCGATAGTGGAGCTCAGAGAGGCCAGCAATATCAATCTTTTCAAGGTCCAGAGTGTTCTCCAATATATTTAACTTTCCCGGTTTTAGTAGACCTCGTACATTCCACGTTGCAAGTCTATGTGGTTTGCGATTCTTAAATTTTACACCAGAAGCACATTTCGCATATGGAGCCCGGTGTTCCACGTCCACATGCCCGGTGACTGATTTCACACATTCCTTCCCGGACAAGGAGATGCGCCGATTGCTAGTCGGATCACGAAGCCTATCATCCGAGGCCTCGCAGCTGTTTCCCATTTCATAAACTATCGTGGGAAGATAATGAGGTGGTTTCCCGTGGCCTTCCCCATCGCAGTGTCGCAGCCAGTTAAATCAATATGTGACTACTGCCTGTGAGTATCTGGTATCAAGCCGTAAGTAGAAGAATTATTCACGCCTTGATCTAGTAATGACATGGCTGCTGCCCCATGCCATATCCTCAGTTGATCCGCGGGTGCTTATTTGGCTAAGCCTTATTCACACCTGTCCCATATATCTATAGGACGTTCCCTATCAGCCATTGGGACGCGCCGTGTCGGGGTTGAGGATCCCCCCGCCCAGTCTGTCCTACATGGAGTGCTGAGAAACCCCTACTCAGTTCAGGGTGCCTCCCCCATATAGGCCAGGACCGGACACGGCTCCATGCTCGTGCGTAATTCCAGTGACGGATCCCATTTTCGTTCCATGTCGACATTATAATGATCTTGGTTGAATGAGATTGAATGAGATAATTTTAATTACCAATATTGGATCACACTTAACAGGCGGCGAGATGTCTGCGATCTAAGTACGAATTCGAAATTTCAAGTCTCTAGACCGTATGGGGCCTGAGAAATCGCTGCGGAGTCCATTGATACAAGAACCGAAAGTAATAAAAACTATTTAAAAAAAATCCCTCTAATTATCATTAGTATGTAATGTATTTTTAAAATTCAACTTTTCGTCATGTTACCGAATTAGGGAACTAACCTTATTTTTATATAAAGTGAGCGGTGTGCTTTTTAATACCCTTTTATTAGCTTGGTATGTATGTATGTATGTATGTAACGGAATCTTTGGACACGATTTTCACCCACTTAAAAACATCGGATCGACTTGAAACTTTGTATACTTTTAAAGGACCGATGACAATACAATAATTTCATGTTGTGTATGTGGGACTCCTTGAGGGAAGTATCTATAGGTACCTCTCGGAGTTTTATGGATGGATTTCTGTGGAATTTTCGATATGAATGTGTGTTGGAGGATTTTCGATGAAGTTTATGAGTGGGACTATTTGGTGGAGGGTTCCATACCGTCCTTGTATACCTTTATGGCTACGATTGTTTATATCTCACTCCCTACATTCGTGCATCGCTTTAATATCAAACCGTAAAACCTACTAAAAATTATAAAATAAATAATAATTTAAGAAACTAAAAAATGCGCTTTATTAGCAAACCAAACTAAAAATTAGAAAATAAATAATATATCATTTTAATGTAAATTGTTGTTGTAAATGTTTTGTATCAGAGTAGTGTCTTTCTCGTCCATTCCTATACCACGAAGATCAGCAGATCATGTCTCACTATATCAAATGCCTTCTCGAAATCGATAAAGTAGCTAGTGCTAGCACCAGTAAGCTGAAAAAAGCCTCTCTCGTACCCATTCCGCTCCTAAAACCAAATTGGTCATCTCCAATGATCACTTCGCATTTTCTAGAAATGTGATTATGGATTATTTTAAGCATGGCTTTTAATACATGGCTCATTAAACTAATCAGGCGGAAGTCTCCACAATTTTTGGGATTCAGTTTCTTTGGCAATGGTATGAAAACCGAATCTAACCATTCCCAAAGTATTTTACTGGTTTCATATATGCGGTTAAACAGGGCGACAATTAAATCAATGTTTTCTTCGCTGATTAGTTTTAGGATTTCAGGGTATATTGCGTCTACCCCAGGAGGTCTATTCTGTACACTAATCGTTAATCGACATAATCTAACGATAACAGTTGAAGATCGGAATGTCATTCACATAGATGTTAACTTTATTTATCCATATACTGGGTGATGTTATATTATTACAGATAGTAGAGGCAACATTATTTGGTTACGTTACAATAGTGAGAAAAATCAAATGTAGGTTATGTTGGATAAAAGAAGAAGGTATGGAAAATAGGCCGACATTTGGAAAGAAGCTTTTTTAATTTCAATCAATCGATTTACTGTATAATGATAGCATTCACATTATTGCTTCAAGAATGAGACTTGCCAATAATTAAGTTTGGCAATACCTCAGTTTAGGTATCTACACAAACACAAGTGTATTCTTTGAGCGAACAATCATATTGCAAATAGCTCTAACAGTGTTTGATTTCACTCTGTGAATTTTGCTGTGAGGGAGAAGAGCTTTGCTCAATTATCATACCACAAACTCGAAATCTATCTATTATACCTATCATAGAATGAACTTTACGTTTTACACAAACTAATGATTCACCATCAGAGAGAAAACAGATGAATATTATATAATAATTATGAATAACATCGAAGGCAAATCCAAAATATTTAGGTACTTACGGTAGGTAATCTCAATATAAACAACAGAGATTCATAAAGAATTTCACCATCTCATCTACTTTCTTCATTCCTTGCATGTATATTCGATGATCGATTAATTTAAAGATGAAATGGTTGTTTACAATCAATTCTTATTTATCAGGAAAACATTTTTAATGTGATTCAATCCAGCCTCAAGTACCTACCTATCTTAATCGGTTTTCTAGATTTATTCTGAATATGCATATCTAAAAACAGGTGGAGATATTCAGTTCAAAATATATTTCTTCTATTTTTTAAACTTGCATTGATAGGGTGGGAAGTCGCGAAATATTCCTTATTATTTCATGCTTTGAATTTGTTCATATATTTATGAACTGACCCAACGGCCGTTATAGACCGATGGGAATCATATGGCACGAGAGACAATTATTAGTCATCCATACTTTTGTCTCAGCCAATAATATCTCGAGATATACGGTTGAGATATGAACTAATACACTTTCGCGAGACTAATTTATGTAAGAAAAATCATTGCGAATTATAAACTTGGAGGGTTAATTTCTGTTCGTAAGTTTTGTGATAGTTTTCTGGTAATTTAAATTTCAATGATGGATACTGTTGCCGAAATGTAAGTAATTTTAATGTTCTCATAATATATATATTGTATTTTTGTGTGTATAAAAGTTACAATAATAATATTATGTTATTGGTAAATTATGATCCGCATTTCTGAAGCAGTAAAGTAAGTTTTTCTACGCAATTTTCTTAGGAGACAAAATAGATGCAACCGAGATAATAAAGAACAACTTACTTCTTTGGTAGCATTTATGTGTAGCCACCCGAAATTCGCTTCTGGGGCGCAACTTGGCTATGATGGTGTAGCCACAAATAAATCAATTTGGCAAGAGCTGACCAATACTCTAAATCAGTTGGGACACCCCAAAATTGCAGAGAACTAATCGAAATAAGTTGTGAATAGTGACAAAAGTTCTTATCAGAAAAAAATATCCTAATATCTTTATACATATACAGGGATGGAAAATTATTTCTGGATCTGACATCATAAGTTTTACCAAATAGATCACCCTATATATTTTTGTATTTTCAGATAGTTATTTTCACATTTTAGATGATATAATAATTTTCGGAGGATGTCCAACTTTTGGTTTTTAATAGTTGTCAATTAATTCTCATTAAAACAAAATGAGCACTCTAACATTGAGGAAAATGAAAAAATATATAAAATTATCTTAACTGTTGCAAATCAAAATAAACACTATTTTTGTAAGAGAAGATTTTAATATAATGTAAAACGATGAAGATGGTTCCACGAATTTGTTCAACTGTGTACATAGCCATTTTATATAATAATTTCATATAATAACATTCTTCTAATTTACAGACTTATAATTTTAATAATTCCAATCTTTATCCAAGGCATACTAGAAATTTTGAATACACATTTTGCTAAACAAGCTTACCTTCCTAGTCATGAGTACTAAATGTCTAAAAGACATCAAAAATAAATCTATTAAATTCATTGTAAAGGAAATATTTTAAGAGCTAATACAATAGCAATATCCTAATCTCATCATAATTTCCCAGTCATTATTGGAGCTGAATTTCTTGTAGACATTGAGAGACATGAAATCCAAAGCTCTTGGTAAGGCTGCTAGATCCGTGGTGCAAGAAGTAGAACGGGAGGCCTTCCGAATAATGAGCCTGCAGTTAACGAGCAGGATAAACAAATTTGTAGCCTTTTTGTGTCAAATTATTGGGAGGGTTCCTCATGTGCTGACCTTTATCCTGAAGAAATAGTGAGTTATTTCAGAGTTATATACATACGTACTTTAGTTTAAATTTTATATCGCTTCACCTCTGTGACATTGCATTTCTCCGTACAAATTAAATTTCATTTCGTTTCTCTTTTCTACATAAATAATAACAATTTAAACTTTCATTATAATTTATAATTCAAGAAATTTTCTCACTTTTCTGGTTCAATAATTACATTTTTTTAATCTTTTCTGGTACACTAGTTGATATTTACCTTATTTCGTAGGAATTCATAGAAAGGCTGGAACAGGGGGATGAGGGAGTCTTTAGAGAAGAGCCAGTCTGTACTCGGGTGGCTGAAGCTCTGAATGTTCCCAAAGATCCATGAATTGGTCTTCATACATCTCAAAAGGATCATGACTCGCTCTCCACGAACTCCGTTCCGTTTTTCTCTCCAAACGCCGTGCACGATGTTCCAAATTCATCACATCCAGTGCCAAGTAGCCCAAACCAGCATTGAAAATTATGAATTGATCCTAAAGTAATAGACAATTTATTAAAAACAAGTACGATGTGTGCTGAACTTATGTTAAGCTCTTATAAAAATTAAAATGTAATAGAATTAAAAATCTCACCAACCTTGCTTTCTTTAGCAAATTATTTAGAAAAGTCATATTATTATGAGACATGATGATTTTATATTCTTTGCTGTATCTCTATTTAGATATTCTCAAAAATACTATACACTATACCAATTTCAACAATGAATAAAACTGAACTTACTTGAAGGCTAAATCTAACAAAAAAGTAATCAACACACTGAACTGAAATCTACTTACTTATTCGAACAACAGTAGGGACCCACTTATAGTGAGTATATCGTATATCTAGTTATGAACCTAGAATAAAATATAATCAATTTTTTACAAGTAAATATATATATATTGTATGTATATATAAAAAAATACTTACTCAGTGGTAGAAACAAATTGTTGTAGATACTTTAATTCACTCCTCACTTACTTATGTTTTAATAACCTAGAACATAATTCCCAAAACTGTAAAACGTACACACCAAAATGAAAATAACTTGCAGTTTGCAGTACTTACGGACCTATACTACAATAATTAATAATCATTACACTAATGGTTTCTTCTACACCATTTCCACTTTTATTTGAGAAAAAATACTGTTTATTTTAAAAAAATATCAATTGTATTTGAGAGAAGTCAAATTTATTGAAGAGAGCACCAATTAGTTGAAAAAAGTCAGTTTTATTTGAGTAGTCAAAATATTAATTTAAGAGTTCAATTGTATTCAAGAAATGGTAAAATGTAATTGAGAAGATATAACAAGATAATGAAAAACACAAAAGCACATGCATAACACAATCTTAACATTAGAAATGATGATTACACTGAACCTTTAGACCTTTTTACCAACTTGCTAATTCAATTAGGATACTTTTCTCAAATGCAATTAGCAACTTCTTAAATTCAAATGATACATTCTGAAATAGAATTACATTCGTATTGATATTATAAAATAATTTCTCAAATACAACTGACTATTCTCCACTACGTTTGTTGTATTCTCAAATGCAATTAAAACCTTATTGAATTAAAGTGGAAATGGTGTATATTATGAAATTATTATTCTGTAACTTACCTATAGGATAGTATCCGTTATGTTACTTTCTGAGAACTTGCAGAAAGATTAATATGAAAGTATATAATTGATGAAAGTAACACAAGGATCCAATCCGATAACTACTTACCCATGACAAAATAATCGGAATTCAGATTACAATTTAACTAATACTATATGCGAACGCTATTACTGCCTAGAATATTGGGTATAGGATCAATTCTCAAATAGATGAGACATAAATACGAATACCAATATATTTTTACTTCCTTTTGCTAATTGAAGTAACCTAAAAATAGAATAATTTCTCTTAAGACGTAAAATTCAAAAAAGGATATGATACTTACCTATAAAATTCTCACTTAAGAAAATTCACAACCATAGAGTCTTTATTATATTTCTGTGTTGACAACTCACAACAATTTATAACAAAGCACAAGAGGTTATAGGTTATAGTTGAACATAAACAAACACATAAATACACAACACACGTCGTACGGCGAGACGGCAAGACCACGTGACATCATCGACTGTCAAATGTTATCGTTCACAAGGATCTTCACTTATCGCACTCAAGAGACCGCCCGATAACTTTTTGAACAGAACACCAAAAGGTGACGACATAGAACAATCATTTTTGGTTGCGGACTGGCATCAAATGACATATCGCCATGTATAAGTATATCTATATATATAATTATAGCGATAAGCAGCTATCGATTAACGATTAGTGTACAGAATAGACCTCCAGGACTTTTGTTTGTCTTGAGTTGATTTATTGCATATATAACTTCCGATTTCAGAATTTTTGGTCGCTCCATATTTATATCCGCTGGGCCAGGCTCTGTTCTGGCGTTCTCGAATAGGATTTTGATGTAGTTTTCCCATTCTTTTAGCTTTGCCTCTGTGGAATCCGTTCATATTGTGTATTGGGAACTTCCTGTTTGTTGATGTAAATTCTTTCAATTCCTTATGCAGATTGAAAAAGTAAGTCTTCGATTTCTGTGCAATTATTTTCCATCTAGCTCTCCTTAGCAAGCTTTATTCTGACACGGATGTCTCTATTAAGAATTTTTTATTTAGTTAAATTATTAGCAACTTTGCTCTCCCTTCGCGCTTCTATTAAATTCAAAATTTCTTCTGTCATCCAATCCCGCCTTGTTTCCAGGAGCTGATCTTACTTTGGTTTCAGTGGCCCTATTTAAAATTTCTTTTATAGTTCGCCACATGCTATCTACATCGATGGTAGAGACAAGAGCGCGAGAAACATTTGCAAGGTGTTCTTTCAATTCTTTGCTTAATGTTTTCTTTACTGTGGGATCCCTTAGCAGTCCAACATCTGGTTTTCTTGTGGTGATGTCCATGTATAAAGTCTGCGGGGGTGATGTTTGTACCAGGTATTTGTTACTACCTTGTTATATTGTTGCCAGAATTCAACGAGTATCTCACCTCTGTCATTTCTCTCGCCCTGACCAAACTTTCGTCGCCCATGGCCTATCTTAGCATTGAAATCTCCCATAAAGAGAGTAAGATCTTGTTTCTTGGTTACTTTAAGTAGTTCTTCCAACTCCTTGTACCAAGCCTCGAGTTCAGCTGTATGTTTATCAGCTGTGGGAGCGTATGTCTGTATGATATTTATGTTCATTGGCTTTCCCGATAGCTGGATGAGTAGATTTCTGTCAGAGATTAGTAAAAAAATTGTAACTACCTGGCTGAGTTCCTATTCCAAAATGACTTCGACTCCATTGCTGTGTTTAGGGTCATTATTGCCGGAGTAATAAAGTGTTTTATTCATTGCTCTAGTTGTTCCTGAACCTGGCCATCTAACTTCACTTAAGCCCAGTATTTGGATGCCCAAGCTATCCATTTATCGACATGCATTAGCAAGTTTTCCTGCCTCAAACAGAGTTCTTGCATTCCATGTGGCAATCTTAATTTCTGTTTTTACCAATTTGCTTATTCTTAAATCACAGGGATTTCGTTGGCTGAATCTCAGTATTAGAACCACGTCTTTAGAGAATTAGTTACCTAAATTTCCAAATACACTTCCTTCCTTATATCCATAGGCCAGTGAAAAACTGATTTGTCATCTAATTCTTGGATTCCAAGCTCAAAAGCATTCGCATCTCAATTTCGGTCTTCAGAAAATTGAAATGCTCACAACCAACCAGTACACATTTTGAAACCGGTCCAAACTGCTGCTCGGACATCCCTTATAAATAGCAGTGGCTTAGCGGATATACTTGAGTACGGATCAGTGGCATTCAACTCTGCGAAACCATCAGTACTTAAAGAGATTGATTCAATACATAACTCAGCCATAAAAATAGCTCTGGGAGCACATTATACAAGCCCCATAGAAAGTCGCTACAGCGAAGCAGGGGAGCTTTCACCACAACACAGAAGAGAATATCTTAGCCTTACATATGCCTCGAAAATCTCTTCCAACCCCAATATCCCAGTGCATAGAAATACTTTTGCAGACATATTTATCTCAATCTTCAATTCAAGAAAAAGATTCGATACACCATTTTACATACGAGATAGCAAATACCTCAGTGATCTTGACATAGCAATGCCTAATATACATATGGAAGACACAAGCCCTCCACTACCATGGACAATTCCAAAGCCCAGGTGCGATACAAGCCTTACCTGCCACAAAAAACAGAACACTATTCCAGCATAGTTTAAAATACAATTCCTGCATAAGTTGAAAGAATACAGAAATTACAGGCATATCTATACAGATGCATCCAAAGCAGAAACAGGAGTCGGTGCTGCTTTTGTAACAGAGAACCAGAAATTTTCGTACAAACTCCCTAAAGATACCACCATATTTTCTGCAGAAATATTTGCTCTTCTTCAAGCAATAAAATTTACCAACAATGAAAAACTAGATAAATCCTTAATCATTAGCGATTCATTGAGTTCCTTAACAGCACTCGACCAATTATATCCCAAACACCCTGCCCTTATCTCTATAAAATCCGAACTCCTCAAATCACACGAGAATCATTCCTCTGTCCAATTCCTATGGGTACCATCTCACTGTGATGTGAGAGGAAACAAGAACGCAGATGTGACTGCAAAAGAAGCGATAACCAACCCAATTACCTCAAGGATAACAACCATAGTTCTCTCTGATTTGAAATCTTTATTCAGGAACAAAATTATGGGCAAATGGCAAAACAAATGGGATGTTTCAAATAATAATGTAACGTGAGAACTCACCCAAATAATAAAAGACACACACACACACACTATCACACAAATATCTGGAATCCTGGAAGCGTCTCGATTGCTCTTGAAGGAGAATGCTGGTAATAACATCCTGGGAATCCAGAAACATGGAGAACCTACTGATTTGGTCTATTCTAGACGAGAAGCTTCGAGATAGGTGGTTAAGTGAATATAAGAAAACGGACCACGGAAGTTAGTTCAGTTTGTCATAAAGCACGGTCAGGGACAGTTAGTGATAGAACACATAGACAGTAGAAAGTCGTTATAGTCCAAGTAATACAGTGTGAATATAAATGTGTATATAGACAAGTAGTTATTGGTGTAAATAAATTAGTGAAAATAAATAGAACCCAGTTTTAATATAAATCCCAGTTACAATAAGCTTGAATTAATAAAACCATCCGTACAAAAATGGAACAATCTGCCCACTAAGAGAAGAGACCAGGTAGCCATCACAAGATTACGAGTAGGACATACCAGAATAACTCACGACTATCACTTCAAGAGAGAACCCGCCCCTTTGTGTAACATGTGTAACGTAACATTAACAGTGCAGCATTTACTAGTGGAGTGTCCGTTATACAGCCAAGAAAGACATCAACACAATATCCCCACCACGCTCAAAGAAACTCTAAATAAATCTTGTGATTACGAACAATTAATAAATTTCCTTCTCAAAACAAATCTTTTGGAATATATATAATATAATCTACTTACTGTAACTGTTCAATGCTAATAACCCTGCGTGGTTAAAGCATACAAATATATATAAAAAAAATATACGTGGGTAATAGGATCTATCTTCACTGGTATAAGTGTACGTTCAATGTTTCACTCAAAAGTGTTAAATGAATATTTTTTACAAAAAATTGTACCGACGTTATTAGTTGGTGCACTGAAAAGTATAAAATAATATTAATTCTATTGGTGCTGGTACTTGCGAAGTTGATGCCAAAAGTTATCAACCTAACTGCAACTGCACAACTTCAAACGTAACAGCACCAAGAGAATTAATATTATTTTATACTTTCCAGTGGCATATTTAGAGATTTTTGATAACTGACTTTATGAATAAATATTTTTTACCCAAAAATTGTACTGACGTTATCAGTTGGTGCACTGAAAAGTACAAAATAATATTAATTCTATTGGAGCTGATACTTTTGAACTCGTGCAGTTGCAGTTAGATTGAAAACTTTTGTCACCAAATTCACGAGTACCCGCACCGATAGAATTATAATTATTTTGTACTTTTCAGTGCACCACTTGATAACGTTGGTCCATTTTTTTGTAAAAAATATTTTGGATCGCTCGATATAAAGCTGAACGTCTATGTGTATGTGTGTATGTATCAGATTGGTTCTTTCACTATTCGAGATGTCCCAACCAAATTTTGCACTTGTTTTTATTATACTTCAAGTAAAAGTATTGTTATACCTTGAGTGCCCGTTGGACTCTATGTAGTGGGCTCCGTACTTGAAAATCTATTGTATATTTCTAAACTCTATGGCTGGTTTTTGAAGGTCTTTTTACCATTTATGTATGTAGAATGTTATTAGAATGCTTTGGTGGTGGCTGTAAGTATGACTGGACCTTCCTGGATTTTTCGATGTATTTGATTGTAGTATGTCACTGGACTGTTTTGTCCCTAAGACATATATGTTGGAGAAATTATCATGCTGCATATCTGTAGATGGATCTGGGTTGGTGTTCGGACTGGTTCTACGTGCAAGTAGGTGTCTGAGGTAGAAGGGTTCCATAATCAAGACTTTTTATGACTTTTTGTTTTCGTACCACATTGTATCAAAGTGGTTGACCGGGAAGTGCCGGGTAAAACAGGTAGTTTATTATAAACTAATTCAGGTCTATTTTTTCAGTTGGAAATTATCAAACCAAGAAAGCACACCTACTTTGATGATTGTCTCAAATCAATATGCAGAGAAAACAATTAATTTATATAGACTTTATCGTCTTGCACAGGCATTGCATGATAGTAATAACAATAAATTAATTAATGCACACTTCAATTTTGGGAAACGTGAATAATGTTTTCGACGAGTATCTTCTAACATCAGTATCTAGTTTTCAATTTTCAATTTCATTTAATTTATTGTTTTCTTTAAATCAATCGTTGCAGTTTCCGTGTATACTTAATTAAGAACAATCCGACATTTGACTGACACGTAGATACATTTTGGCCGCATAAGAATGTGTTTCTTCTATATCAACAATTAAGCTGGGAACAGTTTGGGTTTATTATTTTACAAGTGTAATAACGATGATTTCATTTGATTTATATTGAATTTGTATTGTGTATCAAAATATTTGAGTAATTTTTATTTGTAAGTGGTGAAATATACTGGATCAACCTGAATTACCTGAATGATCGTGTCTCATATAAAGTGAAATAGAGAATTAGAATTATTTACTTTGTAGAAACCTGGATCACCTAAGTGTCTTTAAGCAATCAGTTTCATTTTTCCCGGTCAGTCCTAAGACTGCCACAACAATTTCTGTATTAAATACTAGTGGTGTGTGTTTCGCTCCAATGGCTTAAACTTTTTAAACGCGATCAAAATCATTCAGAAGATTACACGATCGATTTTCTGTAAAAAGTACTATAATATTCTGACGTTTTTTTGTGGAAATACGAAGAGATATTCCTCTATATTTTCCACAAGGTATTTAAGAGCCGACCCTTCAGAAAAAAACAATAGCCTTATCACTATCACCTTAGTAGTATATAATTTTAATAAAACAATCAGAAATTTCATAACTCTGGTTGATGATGTTGGTGTTTTCATTTTTAGAAGCTATTATATTCACTGCAGGACGTGATAATAATTTACGATAATTAATAAGATGAACTAACAATGACATCATAAGTAATAATGAATCAACCGGGACTAATAGTAATATTTTTCTAATCAGTAGGTATCTTCTTTTATTTGTTAGCTATTTAATAAATATAGCATATAGCAGTAGGTAGGTACTAATGCCTCTAAAAGTATATTGTTAAGCTCTTTTAGTCTATCCCACAAGATTGTTTTTGTTTGTTTAAAGTCTGATCCTCATTTATCCTCATTGCCACAATGGCTAGCAGACAGTGTCTAATCTTTTTGAAGTCACGAATCATTCTCATCTTATTAGAATGTCATCTGAAAACGTAATAACGAACATTAGGTATATGCCAATTTACGAATTCTTGGAGACACTTTGCTACATACAAAAATTACTTCGTCTGTGAGAAGAGATATTATTTGCAATGAGGTTCCACTACTAGAAAATTGTCTAGTGTCACGCAATACGTTTAAACCAGTTATGTAATTTCAAACGAGTGTAATGCCAGTCATCATCTGTATATTATGAATATTCAATAGGTGTTGCTGTTATCACAGTAGGAATCAAATAGCATTTTGATGTGAGGATATGTCTATGAGATTGCTACCAGTTGATAATGAATGATTAGTTTAATACGCAAATATGTTAAGGATATCGGATTATAGTTTTCATGTTTCCTCGAGGTGCGTACAGAGTAATATAATGGTGATTCAAAATTATTAAAAACTAGTGATTTCGCCCACGCATACTGTTCCTAGCGTTTGTCTTTTGTGTACGAAGATGTTAAACTAGTCGATACCATTTTGCCTCCATCATCCATATTCTTTGTGGGCTTCTGGGAGTTGTGCTTGATTCTTATTATAAAAACGCTTATCTTTTCCGGGAAAAAATATCCTAGAATACGAATCAAGATATAAGGTATCACCAGGACCAGTTTCATCAAAATCTATGAAGTATTTTTCTCGAGAATCGAACATAAATATCGACATATTCTCGCATTTTTTTTTTCCACTGGATTTTGGTTTAATATTCTTTCATAATTTTGTATTAGCCTAACCTAACCTAACCTAAATTTCCGCAACCGAAATTGCATCCAACACAAAATATGACTGTCGTTTAAAACATTGTTTTATGGTTTTCCTGACTTTTTGTCACAGACATCTGGCAAAAAATTCAACAATAATTTATAATTTATTCTGTATAAGAAAGAAGCTTTATCTACAAGATAATTGAAATTTTGAAGGTTTACGAAATAATTTAATTAAATACATATTACCAATTTACATTTACTAAAAGCTACTTCTTGCGTTGGTAGAAGATGGCAGATATGTGTTGCAGTATGAACATTTATGTTGAGATTAAGATTATGTTTTCGTCATTTGGATTATTTTTTCAATTTTTCTTCATTTCCTATTTCTAGTTTGCTACGGAATATTTAATTAGTACCTATAAAAAATACTTCTATATGTAAGATTAGGTATGTAATCGGGTATAATGATAGGCGATGATATTTTCTGTATTTCAAAATAAAATAAGTAAACTATTGGAATAACAAAGAAAAACGGAAAACTGAAGTAAAAGTTATTATTGAAGTGACCCTGTCACATGTCACTAGGAATAGAAACAATATCTTTATGAAATCCATTTAAAAAATGCATAAATGCAAATGATTTGCGCTGAAAATAAATAAATACGCATTTAGTTGAATTTTTATTACGACACTAAGATCACTAAAATAAGTTATTATTTAATTCTTCACAGCAAAACTTAAAATAGGAAAGTGGACACAAAACTTATTCGGATATGCAAGAATTTACCATTCATATTGTTTCTATGGGTCTATTATAATTACTATAATAACCCATATTGACAAACAAATTTGCACTAAACGAGTTCATGGAAAAATTAAATTTATCGATAATGTATCAGTTTAATGGTTGATCTGAGTAGACAGGAGAAGAAAAAATAATTGCGTCTTGTACTAAATATTGAAGCAAAAATATGATTTTACTACTATTTAAGTTACATCCTGTGTATCTATACATATCCTGGAGTTAATTATTTATATCAAAGAGAAGATCCTGTTTCTTCACACCAATCTCTCGTTAATAAGATCACAAAGGTCCCAAAAATAACAACAGACCAACATCTTCCAAATGCTATAAATCCATCGGTTCTCTGAGTCAAGTGCCTATACTCGAAAAAATAAATAACGCTGTCAATAGTGCCTTCGATAATCTTTTGTGGTAAAACCGGACGTTTACAAGATTTAGTTCCGTCTGTTCTTGACACTACATTTGTCTCGTTCTCATTGTACCTACAACCCTCCTCTAGAACTGTCATGTGAAAATAACAATTGGTAATTTAAAAGTTTATCGTCTAAATGGGGAAAAATATTTTCTCGGGATGCACACACAGATTTGTTGCAGGAAATTTCTAGGAAGTAGTATTATTTTAACATTTTTAGGATACAATGATCATGAGAATAGTTTTGACAAAGAATTAGAAAGTCTTCCGTCATTTAGTTAACCTACTGACATTTGTCTGGTACACGTGACTATCAATATTATTATAACAATTTAGGGCTAATTAAAATAATCACAATTTGTTCTTATTATGCGTTAAATAGATGAATTGAGATTTTTGGAAAATTTCACAAAATTTGTAAATAATTGTATAGCTACGTTATGCTCAAAGACCGAATTCGACCAATGATTGAAATATACTCACTCGCGTTCTGGGTCTGGGTATTTCTTTTGGTAATTGTCCAAAATAAAATTTCCATAACTTGTTGTGGACAAATACATTTGCTCAATCACCGATTAAAATCTTTCATTTCGGTTGCGCTGTGGATATTTGGAAGTGTTGATAAGTCTTGTTAATAAATTTATTTGGGGAATAAAATAGCAAATATTTTGTGAATCCTAATATAATAATAGAGTTAATCATGAACAGGAATCATCAATAATTATAAATATTTTAGCACAAAATATTATTATTCAACTAAAAATCACATAAAGAAAATAAGAGAAATTATAAAAACTATTTTTGCTGAAAAACAGGACCGACTTTAGTTAGTGCACTGAATAATACAGAATAGTATAAAATTTTATTAGTGCTGCTTTTTGCACAAACTAATAAAGTCGCTCCTAGTTTTTGTAAAAAGTTATACCCAAAAAACATTCCAAATGTAAAACATTCTGAGGTGAGGGCTCTATTCCATTTCGCATACTTTCAGTAAGGGCTAAACCATAGTGATATAGATTTTGTCATAAGAATTTATCTTTGAAGGTACTTTTTTGAGGACCAATTTTGTCGCTTGTCACCGGCCTCAAAATTTCTTCCATGAAATTACAACTTGACATAAATTCATAAAGTAATTTAACAGTAAATTTGGAAGCAAGCATTTTCAGTCCCTCACCGGCTCTTTTTCAAAACAGGGCCCACACCTCCAAAAGTTTCCCATTTGGAATGCTTTTTTGGGTAAATGGATATTTTTTTAGGTAATTGGTAAACCACAGTCAAAGACCAACTTTAATATTCTAAAATTATATTGTGGTAATAAGTATATTTTTTGTCCTCAATTTTGAATAAATTGTTAAAATTGGAAAAAGTCAAATGATCTTATATCAAGTGAGTGTCACAATTGCGTTATAAACCGCTTTCGGTAGTACCTACTTGACGTTTAAATCAGAAGCTAAGTAATGTCAATCATTGTTGTCTATTTAAATTAATTAATCAAGTAATATATATTAAATGGATTTCAATGCTTAATAAATGCATCAATATATCCTTAAAATTATTACTAGTAACATCATTCACAACTTGTTTTTAGTACCTACTCTATATTTTTACATCTATTACAACAAAAGATAAAATATAAAAGTCGAACTTGTTCATTCCCAGACCATTGAATGAATAAATGTAAATTATATGTCTTCTATCATAAATTCTAAATTACCAGTAGTACCAATAGAATTAATATTATTTTGTATTTTTCAGTGCACCAACTAATAAATTTGGCCCAATTTTTTTGGTGTTTGTCAATATTGGTTTGGAACAATCACAATAAAAGTTCGTTTATTCATATCAAATAGTTGAACGTTCAATGTGACAAAGATTATTATTACCTATTAAACAGGTAATCAGCCGATATCTATCAACTTCGATTTTACCATTTGACTACGTTGAAAATTTCAGACATACCAACTCACCTATGATGTAATACAACTGCTTACTTAAATGGACTATATGTCTTTTAATCTCTCATGAAAAATGTAGTTATACTTTACGTTCAAACTGAAAAATAAGATCAAATTGAAGACCTTCACTTGCTCAACATTATTGATAATTCTAATCTTCTCATAAATGTAATAATAAAAAATTTCAATCACGATTTCTTCAATGAAAATCTTCATTTAAAAATTCATGATGATATCTCAGATGAAGTGTAAATAACACTTGTGAATATAAATGACGCTGAAAAAAATCCGACATGGCACCATAAAACCATTCTAGAGATTCAAGATCAATGTTTTTAAATTAATTCGTAAAAATATTTATTTGTCTATTGCTTATTGAATGATAATTACTGAATCTCTAATTATTATATATTGTGATGAGAAGTAAACTTCTGTTTAATAAATATTAAGTAAATCATAAACTGGTGTAGATGTCATTAATTGATGTAACTAAATTCAAAATCATTATATCAAGAGATAGATAAAACTGTTGAATATTATCTTTGGTATACTAATTAAAATATATATTGTGTGGGGAACGAATCAAAATAATAGTTACCTTAAATAATTGTAACATGAAATTTACTACATATTCCCTTCTATCTCATTCCGAGAAAGTGGGTTCACTATCACTCATTAATGAATTTGACTATACAGTAGATTTAATTAATCCCAGTTAATATAAAACAAATCTGAAAGTACTTAAATGATAAATCTGAATACCCCTACGTAATATTACATATTCGATACATGGTACAAGTGATGTGACATAACTCATTCCCGGGCATATATCTTCAATAATTAAGACCTTAAAAGGCCGCGAAATTGGGTAGAAAAAGCTTTCCTTCCTATATGAAGTTCGTCTGCCTTTTACTTTCTATCCATAATGATAGCATCCAAAATTGCACTCTTCAATGAATTACAAAATCAATATCTTCATAATCTGCGATAATAACGACCTTAAACTGTACCGCATAGCGATAAACAGGTAGCAAGCGGTAGTTGTTATTAATAATATAGCCTGAAGCCATTTAAAATGAAAATTGAATGGAATTCGTTTGGTGTAAGAGCTATTACGCAATCGTATATATACGTATAATATGTGAATGATTTATGTAGCGGGTTTCTCAAGAAAGTAAATTTACTATTATAGTAGTACTGTTGCATGCTGGCTTCATGGTTCCCACAAATATGACTGTTAGGTAATCTTGCATCAATATTATTAAAGTGGTAGCTATATTCAGGAAGTTACATATTATAAGGACATGTAGTTTTCATTTTAGCCAATCCTATGCGAATTTGATCAGTCCTAGAACCAATATTTATGGTATTATATTTCTTGAACTAATGTTTGGTTGAACATGCTCATTGCTAAAATGTTTCTTGCTCTACGTAATAGAGCCCACGGTGGTACTAAATATTAATTTTGAAATTCGTCATTGTTAAAATTTATAAATAATGCATGTAGAGAGCTAAAAATAGGCATTAAATGAAGATACTCCCAAGTCAGTATCATTTGAGATATTTGACAAGAAAATTCGCCCCATACACCGGTACGAATACCAAACAGAACTTATCTCTCAAATTTCAAAGAAAATGCAATGCTGGAGCAACTATCTTCGAGTTAACAAAAAAATTATTGTATAATTGACTTTATATTGTCAACAAATTGTAACAAACAAGATTTTCTCATTTGATTGGCTGTCTTCACAATGAAACTCCGATAATTAACTTAAAAAAACTACAACCAAACTCATTAGATATTGCACTTAAACGTGAAAAATAACAACACATAATGTAGGAATCCTAAAATAAATAGGGCTTGGTGCTTAGAGCGAAGTATCAGCTATAAAAGACTATTTGCACAAACTTAAATTTTTTTATGATGATTTTTTCTATATTATTGATTTCACTACTTTTTGGGATCGTGCCTAATAACTCACAAAGAAGTTATCTGTATGCCTTTCATCAATAAACTCGCTATATCCAAATACCTAATTATTATTTTCTTTATAGGTACTTCTACAATAAGAAATGTAGTTATAACTGTAATGGCTGATACTTGATGGAAATCCATATTAGATTGGAATTGAAACAATATATTAAATTTCCACTATTATATATTTAAAAAAACACATAACAATTGTTTCGGCACACTGTACCTTTATTAAATGTGAGAATAAACTATTAATACTGACATTTGATAAAGGTACAGTGTCTCAGCCAATGCATTAATGCGAAAGCAATTACACACGATTATTGTGTCAATATTTCAAATTAAAATCACGTGTCTACAAAATAAGTATGACAATATTTTTACATTCTCAGAGTCCTAACTGAAAAACCTTGAGATTTTCAAGAAAGTTTTAGGTACAAATATTTCAAGAAATTATGAGATTTATAAGAAGATTCTAAGAAAATTTCATATTTTTGAAAAGAAAAAAATATTTCATTCGAAAGGCTTTTTCGAGAGGAAAGCCTGAAAATTAATCATCAAAATCAGTGAACGATTACAACGTAAGGTCTACTGAGGTTACATTTATAATAATATTTCTTACAAAAAATTGGACCGAATTGAAAAAAATATTCTCACCGTGAAAAAAATTATTTTTTCACTGCCAAAATAATTCACAAAATAAATATGAAATATTACTTTTTAAAGGATTTATTTTTAACAGAGTCAATTATTAATTGATTATTCATCATAAAACAATTTAATTTGTTGGAATAATAATTGATAGTAAAGTTTGTACAATTACTTCCAACATAAATTTCCGAAGATGTATGCAGAAATGTCAAGTTTTTTTGACAGTTGTACAAAAAATGTTGTTTGTATTTCGTGTACAAAATTCGTGTTTTCATGGCACACTCTCATGTGCCATTAAAAAAAATATATTTTACGCACTTAATACAATGATAACTATTTTGACACCAACTTCAAAAGTACCAGAAATAATAGAATTTATATTATTTTGTATTTTTCAGTGCACCAAATAATAAAGTCGGCCTATTTTTTTGGTAAAAAATAATTATTTCACTCTTTTGAGTGTAAAATTGATCATCAAAATCATTCAAAGTTCACCAAAAGTACGTTGCTTATACTTATTCAGAGATTTCAAAACATCTACTGCTGTAACTCAGAAACTGTATATATTCTTTTTTTTAAATGTCCAATTTAAATATTGCTACATATAATCTCTTCTTTAATTTTGCGCTCTTATATTTTCAGTTTTCGAAAAAAATGTCCTACCACATAGCGTAGACCCAAATATGTGAGACTTTACCACAGCTGTAAATCGAAAACCTATGAATTTAAAAAAAATGTCCTATTTAAACTTTACCGGATATGTTCTCATCTTTAATTGTCGTCTCGAATTTTCGATTTAAAAAAAATGCAAACAGTTGAATTATATATATACATCCTCTGTCTGGTTTACCGGTCAAAAATATTCGACAGTTTGCCTATTCGTTGACTACGTACGATCAACGGATAGACAAATTTCCCTTCTCTATTAATTTTAGGGGAAAATGCTTCAAACAAAAGTTGTAAGTGCCTACAAGTAAAACAATTGGAAAGGATAATTTAAAGATTACAGTTATTTTACTTTGTTGCCCTGCTATAATTAAACAACTAACTCACATTATAAATGTTTGTTTAGAAAAAAATCATTTCCCACTGAATTTAAATAGATCTGTTCAATATCGATTCTGCCACTTCTCTCTGAATTTTTAGAGAAAATTATGGAACACCGAATTATTTAACATTTAAATAATAATAATTTGTTCCCTGAATATCAGTCTGGGTTCCGTAGAGTTTCTGGTTATGCTTCTGCATTATCTCAGGTAACGGATGATATATTTAAGGCGCTTGATAATAATCTGGCCACTGCTTTAATCCTTTCAGATTTCACTCAAACTTTTGACATGGTGAATCAAGAAATATTACTAGCCTAGTACATGGGTTTGAGTAATTCTGCTTTAACGCTGGTATAATCTTTTTTATCAAACAGAAAACAAAGTGTAATTTTTAATGATAACATATAACAAGTCCTTATCTCATCTGGGGTACCACAAGGTGGCATTCTAGGTTCATTATTTTAGACTATATATACGTCACAATTTTTTATATTGTAAAGATCATTGCTATGCAGTCGACACACAACTGTACCATTCATTTAAAAATGGCAAATGTAGTTGAAGCCAGCCAATGCATCAATAGTGAATAGATTTAAATACCTTATATACTGAAACTGAGAGCCTCCAATTAAAAACTAATCTAACTAAATCAGCAGCCATTTTATTTTGTAGCAATAATAACTGCGTAAATATTTTAAAGAGCTTAAATCTTCGCATAAACGACGATAAGATAGCTTGGAAAACCTCTGCAAAAAAAATTGGGACTTATAATGGATTATAAACTCAGATTTAAGAAACATGTTACATTTAAGCTAAGAACTGGTTATTCTGCCTTAAAAACAATATTTTCGCAAAAAAACTCCAAAACTCATGCCTTAGGCTAATCTTCGCTGTACCTAAGAAGACGTGCATATATTGCCTGTAAGCTGAAAGTGACAAGTTGGCTAAATAAGCATAGTAGGCGAGTCTTACATTCTCCTGTGTTTTTATATAAAATTCTTATATTCTTCATATTTACATAAAAAAGTAACTTGTACTGATGTACATAATCTTAATATACTTAAAACGAAAAAATCTATTAACTATACCATCACATAAGAAATAATTTCTTAAGAGGACATTTTCTTACGACACCATACATTTAATCAACAAATTTATAATAATTGATCTTACTATTTAAATAAATGCTTTTAAAAACAAAACCAAAGAGCTTCTTCTAAGCCAACATTAATTTTTGCCAGTTTCAAAATGTCTGCTCTTATTAACCAGGTTATTATCAAGTGTGTTTTTTTATACAAAACTTTTTGATTATGTTCTGCCTATTATTTCTTATCCTTAAAATAACTTTTCCTGTAAGTAGGTATGTGCTATTATCCCATTAGCTCACGATATTTATTACTGATTTATTAAAAATTACTTAAGTCTAACAACTTCATATTAAATTTTTGTTAGGTTCTACAATAGTATTGACCTCAACACAATTCAGGGGATGATCTCCCTGAAAATCTGAAAACGTAGGCCCTTCAGTTACCTTATTTAAGTTTTTTAAATATATACATTTCTTATTTTCATATTCTTTATAGTGTAATGTGTAATAGTGTATATTTTTTTGTTTTTCTGGTAACTAATAAAGGTCTTATTATTATTATCTTTATTAATAATATTATTATTATAATATCGGTAACTTTAAAAATATTTGTAATGAAACTTATGTCTGCAATGAAATATTGAATGAATCCTTAAAAGCAACTGTTCAATAATTATATCTAGGTATCTGAATAAATAATTATATTATCCAATGTTCTAGTTTATGACTTTTCATTGACACCAAAATGAGATAAAAATTGGAAATTCTCACGTTAATATGATGCAATTCCAAATGCGTATACTCTACAAATCAAGTAATAATTAATTTTATAGTGCTTCTAATTGAGGTCTTATTACGACTCATACGCTACCCATAATAGATCAGCGACCTTATAAATCCAGCTAAGGTGCCAAAGAGGCAATTTGTTCTAAAATTATTTACAAGTACTAGAGAGAAACGGAGCGCACTAATACTGTATATTATCCAAAGAGGTTTTATCATAATACTTAATAACTAATTTAAATGGTAATAATTCATTTTGAAAACTCGCATTTTTCTATTTTAATAAGAATTTCATATGTGAATTAGTCAAGAAATGTGTAGGTAAAAATAAAGTGCATCTATATTTAAGTTGACAAGACTGTAGCACGTCAAGAAATTTTCTGGGATCAAGAAGCTCATTTTCTGATTGAAGCGATCTCCCATCATAATATTACCGACTGTCACTTTAAAACCAGTGGAGGAGGATATTCTTCAATGGTAATAAAAATATTGTAGAAAGTTGATTATGATATTGACAATCACTAATGTTGAAAGTTCTTAATAAATTGATATTGCTTCCTAATCTGAAGATGGTACATAGTCACTGTAACTATATGTACATCGAGACATTTTAAACAAAGGAAAAATGCTGGAAAAGATGAGCGAAACTGGAACGAACCCCTATACCATAACGACACAACTTCAAAATTACCAGCAGAATTAATATTATTTTTCAGTGCAGGTCGCTACTAGTTTTTGTAAGAAGATTTTTATCAACAAAACCTTCACGATATGCGATTTTTGTGTACTGGGAGTATTTGAAGAAAAGATCTATAATTTAACATCGGACCACCAAAACAATCACTATTATTTTGTGTTTTTCAATGCCCAACCTAATAAGATCGACCTAACTTTTGACCGATCCCAAACTGGCGAGGAGTAAAATATAATTGTCTGTATTCTTTTCTTAGAAAAAGCTTATTTTATTGACAAATTCTTCGCGCATTGCGATTTCTTGTGTACTCTGAAAATTGATATAATTTACACGTTCAGTCCAGTGATTAACGAACGCATCCTGTTGCTTGACTTATAATTGCATGTAGTTTATCTTTTTATTGTTACAAAATGAACTTGGTTGGCTGGAATTTCCAATGTACAAATAAAATTGAGCGGTACCTGAAGCGAACTACAACTAGGATACTAGAAAGGAGCATTTATGTAGTTCAGAGTTAAATGTTCAAGATGGTAAATATATCAGATAAATTTATCCAGTTGAAATTGATATTCTGTTACATTGATATCAACTATAGCTTTGTGAATAAATGTCTTAATTTTTTTACATTTTTCAATAGAACCCGCTCCTTCTTGTATAAAATATACCTAATGGATATTGGCTTCATCAGGTTAGCATCGCTACACTATATTAAAGGCAAGTGCCTTCGGCGGAAATACTGTGGGCGATATAGGTACTTGAAAAATATAAAGGGTAATAAATTACGATATGCATTTATACGGCAGAATGGCAAAATAAAATAGATAGATAGATAAATTATAATAATATATTACTCTCTCTGTCTTTCAAATAGGGTTTAAATAGCTTTCATCGGCGTTAAAAAAACACGGCAGAGCGTTCTGTTCGAAAACTGTTTCTTAGCAGCGACAAAAGCTATCCTGCGCCAAACTCACCCAATAATTTAAGATATGTTAAGCTAGTTTCAGCTTTCACGATACTAAGCAGTTTTTGACCGATTTCAAAAAAAGGAGAAGGTATACAATTTGGTTGTAAGATTGCTTTTTTTATATTTTTTTTATGGCTGTTCGTGCGTTTTGCATAGTAAAAGTACTCCGATTTAGACGATTTTTGTTCCATTTGAAAGAGGAGAGTTGAGGAATGGTCCCATATTCAGAAAAATCAAATCCAAAGGGGGTGGAGTGGGCAATTTTTCTCGAAAATCCAAAACGACAGAATTAACGAAAATTCCATATCCGGAAATGTTTAAATTGGACATTTTTAAAAATAATCATACGTTTCCGCGCTGCAGTCTGAAATATGTGTGGAAGGGGCAAATTTTTCTGAAACTCGAAAATTTGAGATTTGAAAATTAGAAGGGGGACCATATCCGGAAACATTTAAATTGAACATTTTTTCAAAAGAGTTACGGTTTGCGAGTTTCGCAATAGTAAATTCTGAAATATGTGATATACGTATTTTCGCTAGTACAAGCTAAACCTACCTCTAACTTTTTGGGTATTAGTGAACGTTCAACAATTTTCATGACTAATGTTACACTCAAAAATGTGAAATAAATATTTTTTACAAAAAAATGGACCGACTTTATCAGTTGTTGCATTGAAAAATACAAAATAATATTAACTCTATTGGTGCTGATTCTTTTGGATTTGGTGCCTACAACAACAAACTACAACGGCACAACTTCAAAATTACAAGCACCAATAGAATTAATATTATTTTGTATTTTTCAGTGCAACAACTGATAAAGTCGGTCCAATTTTTTGTAAAAAATATTTATATTGGGTAAAAAAGCAAACATACAACCGAATTGTATACCTCCTCCTTTTATTAAAATCGGTCAAAAAGCTGTATATGTTATACTCATTCGCAAAGATAAATAGATATCATGTAAAGGCATATTTAAAAACATTAGCCAGATTGAAATGATTAATACCTATAAGTAAACCTGTTTGATTCTTTAGCCGACTTTATAAAAAAGAAAGATGAAAAATTCAGTTTCATGTTTGCTTCTTTATTCTTATTTGCACATTAAACATAATTTATTGCGATGAGTCTTCTTTCGTTGATCAATGAGTTCGCAACTTTCAATTATTCAAAATATCATGCGTCCCCCTTAATGGTGTGAAGAGGGAATTATAAAAATTGAAAATTTTGTTTTATAGGTTTGTTGAATTCGTATGAATTAAATGTGTTTATTCACTAATTCTTGTATACTTAATATTTATTAAAATAAACTTTCCAGCTTCCAAAAGCTCTGCCTTCCTGAATTAGATCCAGTGTACTGGCCAGTACGGTTGTCATGTATCATGTTCTAGACTCTGGACATTCTTTGAACTAATATGTGCATTAAATTGAAGAAACAATCACTTTGTCCTAGTCCCTGTAAGTCTACCACCCTTTCTCCCCCTCAACGTTAAAGTTACTACTTACCGGTAGCATTCGAGTGTAATGTAGATAATATTGCAATATTCGATTCATACATGACCTAACCAAAGATCAAACACCCTTACAATACTGGGCTAGTTTTAAAAATAATGGCGGTTTACTAATACTATAATAGAAAATGCTCGAATACTATAATTAAAAAATGTATTACACAAAAATTGTTGAGATTGAGATTTTCACTTTTGTTTAAAATAAATTAGTTTATAAGAGTTGAGGTCATTTTTAATATCGGCATATTGGCAAAGAATAACAGCCTTATTCATAATCCAATCTTAGTTCGGTACTAGCGAATACAGTATTAAAATAAAAAACAAAACACCATACAATACCATAAACCTAATTTAAGGTTAGGTTAGTTAGATTGCAGGACAGTCCTCATTTACGACCGTGTATTGAAGGTTCCGTCAGTTGTGTGTTCTGGTCTTTGAGTCTATGCTTAGAGGTCAATGGTTCTGGTAGTCATAAATTTCCGCACTTAATTTAGTAGCGTACTAAGTTTCGATTATGAATACGGATGTGAAACTATTTCTACGAAATATGTGAATAATTGAACTTCACTTCACGGTTTTATAGCTTAAATAATATATTTCATACACCACAAGGTAATCATTTTAAAATTATTTAATATTTTATGGTCCATTTTATACACGTGGCATATTATTTTAGTATTTAAATAATAATTATGAAGTCTATGAAAAAATTAAAGTTCATGTCTATTTCTTGATAGAAATTGTTATCAACGCACTTATTTGAATTAACCATCGTTTTGTTGTGAAGATTTGTATAAATATACGTGGCTAGTAATAGATATATGCATATTTATACGAGTATAATATGATTTAACAGCAGCTGAAATTATTGAGTTCCTGTTGGTGAAGCGCATTCCACGGTGTACAAGACCCGTCATAAATATGCTCGCGTCGGTAATAAATGAACCATAGCAGAAGTGTGTAAACTACACTGTTACTCTACACAGGTGCCAATATTCGTATTTTAGCAACTAATTATAAATAACTCAATGTTTTGCATTGTTCAGCGAACGGGTAATACAATATTCATGACATCCGAAGTTTGTTGTGGAGTAGGTACACTAAATTTGATTTTCTGAATTCACAATACAATACATTTCGTTTTCGCGGACAGAAACAAAATTGCTCATCGCTTTTGGAATAAATAGAAAATACCCAATCCATTTGTCAGAATTCGACTATGTTTTCTTTAGTATTAAATTTTGTTTTTCCAGGCCTACTAGAAAAAAACGAAAGGTTATTTTTTGGTAAATCAGCTAGCAAGGTAGGAATTCGATTAAATTTTCTTTAAATATCAATACAAATTTTTGTTTGCCTTCCCCTTACAAGTACAGTATAGTATTTTTATGTTCAGATTTTGAAATAATTGATCTAGCCGTTTAAGAAGGCATTCATTCACCAAATCAATGGTTAAACACTTTCAAAGTACTAAATTTTCAAGCTTTATTGATATTTGAGAAGTTAATTTTAATGATTTCCAATTTACGAAGTAAATATCCTTAATTCTTGGGACACAAATAACTCAACGTTCTGAGATCAAAATTGATATATTTTATTAGCCGCTTTATAGCACCATCAAAACAGGCACGAAATAAAAAAAATCACATCTGTTCAGCAATATCGTGAATGAAAATAAGATATATAATTCAAGTCATATGAGATTTTAGTATCCAACATTCAGTAGTTCATAATTAATAACACTTATCTTATTATATGTATACTTCCTTAGATTACTTTATTTTATTTTTGTATCTTTCTATTAGATGTGCCCGACATATTCACATGTCAAAATTATATTAATTTTAAAAACTGATTTCGAATTACAAAAACGTCATAATTTTTCATTTATATTTTTGTCGATGAGTACACTACTTAATACATCCTGTTTCATCTTTATCCTACAGTTAGTGGTACTGAGAAAAGTGTTACCGTAGAATTGACATTTTTTGCGCGGGGGAAAAAACAGATGGTTAGTAACAATTTTTAGTAATTAGGTAAATTTCTTATAGAAATATACCTATTGCGATCGTTCACACTTTTGAATTTCGAAAAAATTTCAACGGCATGTTGTTATATGTCTATAAGTTAGTCCAAAAAAACATTTGGTTCAAAAGTTTATATATATATATATATATATATATATATATATATATATATATATATATATATATATATATATATATATATATATATATATATATATATATATATATATATATGGGATATTACGAAATTTGTTAACACGATAGAGCTCGCAGTTTTGAAGGTATCAAGTTCAAATTTGCTACAAAAATCAATCTCTCAAATATCTCGGTCGAGTTCGTTATTGGGCAATATCGGGTAAGTAGTTTCAAAATGGCGACCATTCAAACATTTAAAAAAATTATCAAAAATGAGCAGTAGTGTAAATATTATTAAAAATAATTTTAGGTTATAGATATAATCAGTACCTACAACTTTTGTTCAAAGCAATTTTTCATAAAATACACAGGTAAAAAAATAAAAATTAATAAAGAAAAATAACAAATACTGATAAAACATGAACACTCAATATAAATTTGATGTAATTGTACATTTTCTGGAGAGCTTAATATAGACCCTGATTAAAAAAATATATAGTATATTTATTGAAAAGAAATAGACGAAAAAAAAATCTGCCTTGAAGTGGACTCGAACCCTGTCTGCTTTATATTCAACAGCCAAAACAAAAACCTCTAACCGCAAGGCTATGACAATGTTATTTAATAACATGTAGGTATACCAATGAAAAGGTTGTTAAAATTTCAATTCAATGAATTTTGAAAAATTTACCTTTCCGCTGACTACAGGCCATCGGGATTTTTTTTATATTCGGACATATTGGGAGCAGAGAATGCTTCAGTCAGACCGTCCGTTTGGCAGGAGAAAATGTCTTTCCTTTTCATTATTTTATTGTCTCATTATTTAAGCAAAACAACTAAAAGTTAGATTGTTAGTAATCATTAAAATTTAGGGGCGCTGTACTGTAGAGTAGACTATTTTGGGTATATTACCTGTAGTGCAAGCCCAAATACTTGGTGGGAAATCACTATCTTCTTATATATAATTTTCCGCAATATAATCTGAAAATTGTATTAATTACAATTTTATAGAATAAAAATCTCCAATCAAGCCTGGTTTCAAAATATGCAGTGCGAATCATGATTTAAGGAATTTTCCTACTTCAGAGATTTTATCTCAATGCTCTGAAACAAGCCCCAAAGATTGAGTTTTATTGTAAATAATTGTTTAAGAACGTGTAAATTTGTATAACATAAAATACCTGTTCTTAATTTGTTTGTGCATTTAAATCTTGGAATAAATCAATGAGTTCCGAAAACTGAAGTCTTCAAAAAGGTAATTAGAAAGAGGTGTGGACAATTATTATGATATAATCTCTTCAAAGCTTATTCTTGGCGGAACTTCGATCTATTTATACCAAGCATCGTACTGTATTGTACATTATACATGTAAAGTTTCTTGTGTTTTGGATATAAAAAAATTATGTACATCTTACATGGGAGTAATTTTAGCACACTTACATACAATATTTAATTTTTTTTCATTTTCTTCTTAATAGTTCAAGATTTACTTGATTGTAAAATATACCTATGTTTAATTCATTATGTAATCTGGTCAACAATAATGTATACTGAAAATAACATGGTGGAAACTTTGTTTAAACATCATTAACGGTAAAAGTGAACCTTTGGCACGTGTGCTATCTTCACATACATTTCATCAAAAATATACCCAGTGATTCAATTAAAACTCCCAAGAAAACAATTTGGTTTGGGATAATCAAAAAAATATCATATATGTGAGTAATGTCAATAGATTTTATATATCTATAGGGTTTCGACGATTTCATTGGGGCAGTACCTCGTCAATATGTCGCCAAAGGGGTGTTTCTAATCTTTGATGCCGCTTTGCAAACTGGAAAGATGTTAACCTTAATGAATCAAACAACTAAGAACGATGTGATTGCTAGAAATATTGTCTTTTCTGTTTTCTTATTGCCTTCATAATGCTTGAAATTCTCTTATTATTAACATACAGAGAGACTCAGTAAAACGCTAAGAATATTTTAAATGTGGTAGGTCATAATGAACAGAAAATATGTAATAACTAAAACAAATCTTATATAGTAGGTATAACTTTGAAAACAGAAAAGACATTTCTTTTCTAACAATCCCATCATCTTTGTCTTAGTGTATACGTGTATTTGCAACATAAATTAAATCAGTTTTTTCCAAACATTTCAGGAGCAGTTAAAACATTTCGTTTTCAAATCAGCATTATTTATAAGAGGTCCAAATATGCAATCTAAATTAATCATATTTTTATCTCTTATCGTTTAAAACATTACTATGTGTATAGTTGTACTTACTATCCCTCTGGAATCGACAGGATCCTGTGTATATAGCATCATAGAAATTCGATTATTATACAGTTAGAAAATAATTTCTAGTTCTGTTTTCTCGTTTATATGATTTTTTTTCGTATTGTTATAATCTGAAATTTCTATACCTAATTGGTTTTCTAAATTAAGCTCAAGATCACCTGCCTGTTTATCTGCATTATTATAAAAAAGAATAATTTATACAAAAAAGGATTAGGAACGAAAGTGTAGCTCCCATAATGTCTGTGATATTTGAGATTTTCAAGACCACCCTGTATTGGTATTATTACTCAATTGATCACATTAAGACGTGAATGAATTCTGTTCGGTTGGTTATAAATAAGTCCAAGAATTATTGCTGAAATAGAACGATGAATCACACAATGGCTATGATGACAATTACAAAGAATGTTTATAGGTGTGAATATTGCAATACAAATTAGATATTAGCTTAAAAAAGTTCAGCAAATTACATTGATGCAACTGATTAACATTAACATGGAATTAATTAATATATTATTCCGAGCTTGGTAATATTGCGGTAGATATTCAGATAATTCCCAAGAAGATTTTCACATACGTAATGGTAGGAGTGCAAAACAGTAGGTTATGCTACTTACAAGTTAATAAAAATAAAAACGTAATAGTTGAGAATCGTGTTCTAACATGACCTTATACATTGCCTAAAACATAACCCTAACTTATTACCTATCAATTTATGCCTGGTTGAAACTGAGCTAGATTACAAGCTGCTTGTTGGCGAGTCGGCGTCACTATCGCAGAGTAATTGGTCACTAGGTATAGTGATGATAACACAGAAAATATTCGTTCACTAGCCAACTAGCTATCGACATTAGTGAGGTTAGGTTATGTTTAATATGTTTGTGTTTGTATATGTATAAGTGGAACGTCAATAATTTAGATAGTGTAATTACCTCATGTTTACCAGAAGCACCAATAAATATAATGGCAGCTAGCAGCTATTACTCTAGCAACTATGATGACACAGGGCGAGTTTATTAGCCAATAATCCCCACTCGCTAGATTGTAGCGAGTAATGTAGGCCAAATTTCAACTTTTCTCCTAGATACAAGATAATACATGCTGTTAGTTCGATAGCGAACATGATGACACTATGGGTCACTGGGTAGGTAAGTTTACAATTTACAAGCAGCCGGTAAAAACGCCAACATGCGGCTAGTAAGTAGTATTAGCTTAATGTGATAGACGCTTTAGTTAATAATCTGTGGTGTGAACCCAGACTTAGTTGCAACCTATTATCACAGTATAAAGAACTATAGTCCCACTCTCGGCGGAACCTTTGAGTTTTTTTATTCAAGGTCAAGAGCTGGCGGCCATGTTTAGATCTTAAAAAGACAGGTCTGTACTGGAAATTAACATGAACTGTGCCAGGACCGTTTTTAAAACTTATCGATACAAAACTAATTCATTGAACTGACAAAATAGATATTATTAATTGGTCCATAAAATAATGTCGTCACTATCTGTTTTTGATTTGAAATTTTTGGTTATAGTTTTCCGTGTATAATACAATGACAATTAGTTTCAATTAACAGAAAAAAACATGAGGATCTATACAATCTTGAGTTATTTTTGTTTTGATTGCTTTATTTATCGTCCGCTAAGTATAATAATAATAAATTCTTGTGAATGTTTAAAATTACAAATTTTAGTCAGAGTCGTAGTGAAAAATTTCAAGGGTATTAACAGGTCTGGAATTAAAACTTCTTTAACACAAAAACAATTTATTGAAAAAATATGAATACCTATTACAAATTGTTCCATACAATCATTTTTCCTCTGTTTGTTTTTAATATACACAAGTTGTACATTCTAAAAGAGTTTTTACAATATTTGATTTTATTATGATATCTTGAAAAGATGTTCTAAAAAAATGATCGAGTTTACTAATCACTGTCATAAAGTTATCATCAGGCATCATTAAACCCCCAAAGCAAATGGTGTTTTGATGATAACTTTTGAAATAACAAAATATTCGGTTATCATAAAGCTCATTAACTGACATTGCATATTCTCGCAATTCAAAAGCTTGACTTTTACTACTTGAGTTCTTGAGTTGATAACTTTCAATGACTTGAATATTTTTAAGCAGTCCATTAAAAAAATAACGAAAGACGAATTCAGTAAATCAAATAATTTGTTCATTTTTTCTACGAATTCGGCCGTTGCAGCTGCTTTCGCGTCAAGCATCCCAAATCTTATATAAATAGTCAATCCAACACTTACTGTATTGTTTATCACCTGAGCAGAGTACTTAATACTTAATTTTCTCAAAACCATTTGGATTGATGTGTGAATCTGTTAGATTTCAAGCCGATAGTACCAACAAATAAATAAATGTAAATTCAAATTGTTACCTGTTCTTATGTTTTGAAAACTAAAAAAACTGAAGTCACAATTGTAGCTTTTATTATTACAATTCTTCGCAACACACACATTTCCACCTTTTGAAATTTTGTAAAAACAAATTGTACTTATTATAAAATATAGTCAAGGTAATAATATGGTCGATCAGCATACAAAAGATAAGTCACGAACGTCACTGTACTACCAGGTCTCGTACCAGCAGAAATCCTACTCGTACGCATCTCAATTCTCAAGGTTTTAAGATTAAAACATGGCCGCCACTTGCGTGGTTTTACCCCTTCCATGAGAGTTGGAATACAGTATAGTTCTTTATACTGTGCTATTATTCTGGTAGCTTGTTGTGAGTATAATTATTCAATAACAGATGTCGCTGCCACTATCTACCATTTTTGACCGACTTCAAAAACGAAGGTATAAAATTCGGTTGTACGTTTGCTTTTTTTTATGTAGGTATGTCTGTTCGCGAGTTTTGATGATTTTTGATTCATTTGAAAGAAAAGAATTGAAAAATGCTCCCATATTTAGAAAAACTCAAATTTGATATTTCCTTCCCTCAAAAAACCACCCCCGAGGAGGGTGAAGGGGCAATATTTCTCAAAAACCGAAAATCTGAGATGATAGAACTTAAGATGATAGCATATACGGAAACGTTTAAATTGAACATTTTACGGTTACGGTTTGCAAGTTACAGCAAAGCCTGAAATATGTGCATTTCCGCAATGTGGAGGCAGATTTTTTTTTCGAAAATTGAAAATATGAGAGGGATAAATTAATGAAGAGATTATATCTAGCAACATTTAAATTGAACATGTTTTTAGTAGAATTACGGTTTTCAAGTTACTGCTGCTCCGCGATGTTTTGCTTTCTCTGAATAATAACAAGCTAAGCCTATATGTACAACAGTCTGAAATAAATATTTCTTACAAAAAATTGAAATGACTTTATTAGTTGGTGCACTGATGAAAAATACAAAATAATACTAATTGTATTGGTGTTGGTACTTTTGGAGTTGGTGCCTACAACTAACTACAACAGCACAACTTCAAAATTACCAGCAGCAATAGAATTAATATTGTTTTGTATTTTTCAGTGCACCCACTAATAAAATAGGTCCAATTTTCAGTAAAAAATGTTTATATCAATTTAATGTTGAGTTTTATCGTCTTTCAAGAAACGATTATTTCCTTTGGGATTATAACTATCCTAGAATGCGACTCAGGATATAAACTATTACTATGAATAGTTGTATTGAAATCCATGAAATATTTCTCGCTACCAGCTTATCGTTGTTGATGATTTTTTCTGTTTACGTCCCTGAGGTGAGGTATGAAGGTTGATCCATATGATATAATACCAGACAACCCTTATTAAGTGTATTGCAGGTAGTTTTAATGAACAGTAGCGGGTTTTCTGAAAAATGTAGTTCCACTATAACTCTTTTGGTTTTAGAAAGATAGTTTTTTTCCAAGGATCAAATATGCCTGGAATATGCAGAATCGCGGATCATATTTTTTATTTTCCATAAACAAATAATAACAAAGTTTTCAACTCAAATTTTAGAATTCATATTTTTCCTATATGATCCACGATTTTCCATACTCTTCTCAGTAATCATACAAAATTATACCTTGATAGGATAATTAGTTTAAGAGAAATAATGGAACTACGATATCACTGAAGCCCTCTTAAGTAGTACCCGAACATCGAGAAAAGCCTGAATAGATTTATGTATAATAACGGAATATAGATTTTACAAAAACTAGGGCAATCTTTATTAGTTAATGCACATGCTCACACAGGGCGATATAGAATACTTTAGAATTTATTTGACATTTCAATCCAAGCAACTTTTTTAAAACGATCTATTTGTGATTTCAATTTTTGATTTTATCCCTTAAACTCTCCCACTCGTAAAATTCAAATATTTTCAGTTCAGAATGAAGTTTATCGAGCGCTCTCGTAGAAAAATTGACATTTTTTGGATTTTAATTTCATGATACAATATAAAATTTATAAGAAATATTTAAATAAAGTTGACTAATTACGAATCTTCACAAATCTAAGCTAACAACTGATACTAGAATCGCCCTAGGAAGATGCAGACAGATGTGTGGTAAAAACGGGGGGTTAAACCCCCAGATGACCAAATGATACGGGTCAATAGTGTGGTGGCCTAGAACACCTCAAAATGGAGCTCAGAGGCAGCTCAGTGGTATTCAGAGGCAAGCCTGTCTAAGTATCACAGGCGCCATGAGAACTACGCCAACTGCCGCCATGGAGGTAATTTTAAACTTACCTCCGTTACATATCATAACCCAATCATACCAATAAGCCAAAAGCATGGTAAGGTCTACGAAGACTTAATTAAGGAAATTAAGGCCGATCCAATATTGGGAATGCCGACGGATAAAATGGCCCCACAATATAACTTCAAAATAGAATACGCAGTAGTCACACCAGATAGGAAAGACTGGATAGCAGGACCTCCTTTGAAGGCAAGTCTCAGTTGGTATACTGACGGCTCTAAAATCAACTTAGGAACAGGCAGAGATCATGGCGATACAATGATGTGCATTAGAACTGGTAAGACGGAAGTTGGAAAATAAAAAAATTGTCATTTATTCAGACAGCCAGGCAGCACTAAAAGCGCTGATCTCATATCAAACAACATTAAGATTGATATGGGAATGCTGCAGGGCCCTGAACAGGCTAGGTAGTCACAACAGGCTGACCCTAGTCTGGCACCAAGGAATTGATGGCAACATCAAGGCCGACCAACTAGCCAGGCAGGGAGCGGAACAGGCAATGACAGGACCAGAGCCCTCCTGCGGAATCGCTAAATGCCTTATTAAAGGCCATACCCAACAATGGGTCAAGGACCAGGCTTTGCTGCTGTGGCAAGAAACCATAGAGCAGAGACAAGCCAAATTATTCCTAAGAAGCCCCTCAGACAAAATGTCCCGCGAAATACTGAATCAAAATCGTAAAAACGACAAGATTATTGGTAGGGATGCTGACATTTCACACTCTATGCGAATGTGAAGCCTAGGAGTGCGGATTCAATTATTCGGGGAAGAGAAATCGAAGGCAGAGAGCTACGTGAAGGATACGATATCTAGACTGCTAAGTCTGCTAAAAAGGATAAACCTAGATACTGAACTCTAAAGCAACGGAGAACCACAATAGTCCAAAACTGGTCACGGTGGGACAGGTCATGCAGCCACTCCAACAACCAATCTAATCTAATCTAATCTACTCAAAAGGAAAAAGTATACAATGCGAATGTATGTTTGCTTTTTTATTTGATTGAGCGTTTTGCATAGTAAAAGTCCATCGACTTTAATTATTAATTTATCATTGGTATTCAACTTATCAATATCGAACTAAAACACCCTCAATATGGTAGAATGGGGAAATATTTTATCATTCATAGAAAATCTAAGTAAAGATTATTGCCAGAAACATTTAAATCGGATTTTCTTATGAATTTCAAGGGTTTGTAGTTTGGTCTTGAAAACTCACAATTTTTGCTGCTTAATTTTGAAATCACTGTATATAAGGAAATGTTGTAAGTTTCTGTTTCTCCAATGAACCAACAAAAAATATGAAATATATTTTCATGGAAAAACTAGGAGTATCTTTATTAGGTAATAGGTATAAATAGCCAAAAGATTGATTTTCAGGAAGCTTCAAATTTGACAATGTTTATGTAACCATCGGTAAAGACTGGACCTAGGATAAGTATCCTTCCCAAACATTACTGTATCGCATGCAATGAAATGTCCTTATTCCTGATTATATGTAGATACCCTTCGTAAACATCTTCATTCTGAGCCTGAGCCGTGAGTGTGCGAAGTACGAATGTTCAAAATGCGTTGCACGCCTGGGGCAAAGATTAGAAATTCTTCGTTGTTATAAAATTCCATGGGATTTTCAGCATCTCGAATATATCTTTTAGGTATTCTAGGATTATTCACCACATTTCCAACAAAATCAGCAAACTCCTCGTTATCTTCGCGCTCCATTATTAAAAACTGAAAAAAATCTGAAAAGTTGCTATCTGTTCTGTGGTGTAATTTTAAACACAAAACACCTCAAGGCATACTTAAGGTATATTTTCATCTTGCTCAAGCACGCCTTCAGTAACGCATGCGTAGTTTCTTATTTGGAATACTTACTCAGACTCGTTTATAGTAGTCAATTGCAGTCTCAAGCATTGCTTGAGGCGGAGTTCTAGCCAAGTTTCGACTACAGCTAGCAGCATTAGCTGATTATATTGATCTTTTAGCATAATACATTTTATTCTTCCAAGATGTCGTGTTTTTTTTCTGAAAAATATTTGAAAGGCTTGTTCATTAAAATCACCGCACTCAGGCAATACATTAATTTTCTTAGTAAAGCTGGTCATATTTCTTTCACTAATATATTTTGTATAGCAGGTTTTGCGGTATTTCGCATCCTTAAATAAGTCTGTGTAGAATTTCATTCGTCCCTGTATATTGCTATCATTTCTTATTATTGACTCTTCTTTTCTACAGTATTTCCACAAATTAAACATTCGGATATAAGGTTAAAATTTTATCTTTGCCTGGGGACTCTATTACTCGAGGGCAAATGAAGGAAGAGGAATTATTCTACACTTGTTTCATATAAATACTGAACATCTCCTGCAGAAATCTTTTACCTTTTGTGCTGGTCAACTAGTGCGAAATTTTTATTCCAAATCTGTTTGTAATGAGGACAGTACTATTTCCAATTATAATGACAAGGATCAATCATCTGTTGGTTTTTGAGGGTTTGTACATACAACAAAATGCAGCATCACTAACAAAACGTCTTTGTAAATGAATTAAACATTTCAATCATGCTTTACAGAAATGTAAATGAAATTTTGCCGACCTTGTCAATATGATTAAGGTTATAATTTACGACAATAAAAGTATGCGAAATCATAAATTGGATTAATAAATAAAATAAGTCTGAACGCAACTACAGAACGCTGACATATATAAACAATTCACTTTGACAGAATTTATATATCTGTTTTGATTATAAGCAATTTACCATAACATAAACAAACATTCAGAAGATTTAGTCTTAAGATAATCAATATAAATATGCTTAATAATGATTTATTCATCTGCAGCACGGTTTCTTTCAATAAAAAAAATAAAATAAAGATTGTTGATTTTTGCATGAGCTTATCTCTCGAACGCGAAATTACCTAGTCCAGTCATTGAAAGTTTTGCTTTTGGATAAATTCTAATTTTGAAAAATAATTAAAAAATTATTGCTCATGTAATAAATAGCAAAAATCGGTTCAAGCGTAAATTGCAAACACAAATTTTTGGATAGGTAGGTTGATACTACTTAAGCTATTCATAATTGCAAATGTTGGCTCTTGCTCTTTATAAAAAAAATATTTTATCAAGCTGTTTCAGATGAACAAAAATTTTTTTTAAACAAATACTGTTTTTTGAATTTATGTAGATGCAACATGAAGTTCTGTCCGGCTTGAAATGACTCTAAATCTGCCGAAAAGCATTAAATATTAAAAACCGTAAAACCGAAATATTTTCGAGAAAGAGTAGTGCAAAACATTTTAAATTATCTACTAGAAAAGAAATTTGATATGAAGCTGTGTAGAAGTCATTGGTATGACTGCTAACGAAGTCATTTTGAATTCAAAATTGAATGAAAGCCATTTACGATTTACTCTGTAAAAAGTACTAGTACTAAGTCCTAAGATAGATAGCTAGCTAGAAAATATTTTTTGATAGACCTTCGGAATATGTCAATAATTTTATTTTCCACTACACGTAACACATTTATTAATAATACCAACAATTTTTCACTTTTGAGGGTTACCATGTTGCAATGCTGTAATTATTTAAAGAAAAATATGCAAATATTTTAAGCTGACAGAGTTAAGTTCATTATAAATGCACCAATATATTTTTCAGATTTGTACTTATTTTTTTTATAAATTTAGCCACAAGGAGTGTTTATCACTGATTCGTATCACACATTATGTGCTTGTATTATTTTTTAGAATAAGGAACACTATCTATTCTTCATATTTAAAAATGTATATGAAACGATTATATCTAGACGGGGGTTCGAATGGAAAGGGTTTCATTTATATGTAGGATTCTCGCATAGGTACTCATGAAAACTTTGAGTACAGGCTTATATTCTGTATTTTTTTCAAAATTTTACGCTCAACAGTTTTCTTGAGAGGGGGAATTGTTAATTTTCGTATATTTTCTCTGATATCCTCTAAGTCGTTCACTTTACGACGATAAAAAGTATATATTTGAGTTAAACAAATGAGCCCCTTCATTTGATATTATCACATGATGCACCTAAAGAAAACTTTTCTTTTAATTTTTCTGATTGGTCCCACAGAATTAGCTTCTTGAAGAAAAATTGGTTTGTCAGCTAACTCAATATAAGTAGGTACTTAGCTACCAAATTTCAAGTTCATCCGCTCCTTAGCTTCAGAGATAATAATCTGTGACAAACAGACTAACAAACACACGGACACATAGACAGACACCAGAGTAATCCTATGTGGGTTTTGCTTTTTCAATGGATATTCGGAGCCCTAAAATACAAAAATATTTGTACAATATTAAATTCAGAGAAAATGATCTGTAAAAAACAGAATAACAATACACGGACAGATAGACAGACACCAGAGTAATCTTAAATGGGTTTTGTTTATTCAATGGATTTTCGGAGTCATAGAAAGGACCAGTTTGAACCCACAAAGAAAGCTCCTACCGATTTGAAAGAATTCACTTCAATTACTCTTATCACCAACAACCGAACTAAATGCAATAAATAACAACAGCCTTTTGTTAAATAATGATATACTTGGAGAATATCGAATTTTGTTTATATGATTTATGCGCACGTATGTATATAGATAGCAAAACCAGTCAGTCAGTGGTGGTTGTTGTCTGCCACAACAACGGCACTAAATCAAACATTTTAATTAAGTTCTTTGAATGTATGCCGCACAGTGGCGGCTTATGTTTTCCAGTAGTCATTTACCCGGGAGGCTCGTAATTTTGGTCTAGGTATTGCGAAATCTGGATGAAGACAGTCGTTAATTGGGTTGGGTCGACCACTGTCGAGACTTCATAATTTCCTGTTTCCTGGTTTGAGGATCTAAAATAATTATTATGAATTCGATTATAACTATGTAATAGCCGGTCACCTATATGGAAATCAGATCTTTTGAACGTAAAACCAAATAATCTTCAACTTTACGTACCTAGCATGTTCAAAAATGATTCGGAAATGTAAACAAAACTGGAATTAAAAATTTATAAAGTAAAAGTTATTCCTGATAAATAAGAAAATAACCATCTGTTGGGTATTCAAGGTTTACTGTGAACTACCAAGTAGACTTTTATCTACGATGAAGTACATCATACATAACAGTGCATTTGTGGAGTTATATAGTTGATAATTTTTTTGAAGAATTGACATTTTCTTACCTTTTATGACATTTAAATAATGATTTTTTTTTGTTTTGATTTCTGCTATTTTGTAACCACTTAGTAAATTTTTGATTTCTGCTACTTTGTGATCACTTGGTCAATCAAGCTCAATATCTAAATCTACTTTAAAATGTTTGCGATTATCTTTGTACCAAATTTAATCACAATTAAATGGAAATCGAATATTGAAATTCATATATTTTTTTAATGTACATACAATACAATACTCCGACGTTGATATTAGTTTTATGGACTATCCAAAATAATAATCGTTTCAAAATCCAATAAGTGTTTTTCCCAAAAATATTCCTTCAAACGGAGCAGAGGAGGATTTGTATAAATGAAAAGAAAAAGTGTTGGCAAAACTAAAGAAAAGATAATTTTTGCAACAACCGAAAGACATTTTTCAAAAATCTCAATGGTTTCGGAAATACAGCAAAAGAAATGTGCAAGATTGTTGCTGTTGTATTTAAAAATCTATAAATAACCTATGAATGACCGTAGAGCTATTTTGACGACTAATGAAAATTGAAATATTTCAATATTATAAAAACTTGCTTTCTTGTCTATTGTTGCTGTACAGTGAAATAAAAAATAATATTAATTATATAGTTGCTGTAGCCAAAAGTCTTCTATCTACCTATAACTTCTCAACTGTTGTATCTGACTCCAGCGACATTAAAAATTAAAGATATGTGATTTGTCAAAGTTAAATTCTTATAAATTAGGAAACACTAGCTGTTTTACCCGGCACTTCCTGGGCAAACACTTTCATTGATTGTACTACGAAAACATAGTCATTAAAAGTATTGAGTATGGAACCCTTCTATGAGACATACGCGCACGTAGACCCAGTCTGAACACCAACCCAGATCAATCCACAGATATGCACAAAGCGAGAACAGCATAATAATTTTTCGTACATATTTCTTAAGGATTTTCCGGAATGGAACCGTTCAACTTTAAATTCCAGTCGCACTGACAGACATTCACAAAACAGTCAAGTGACATACTACACATGAATATATACCGAAAAATCTATGAAAATTTAGCCATAGAGCTCTGAGATTCTCCTTTGGGAATTACAGATATGGAACCCTCAACCTAGGAGGCCCAGACACACTTACAGCCACTACCAGATCATTCTAACGACATTCTACTTACACACATGGTACATCAAAATCCAGCCATAGAGTTATGTACAATAAACTTTCAGATACGGAACCCACCACATAGGGTCCCACGGGCACTGATAGCTTAACAGTAGGTACTTTTACTAAGGTAAAGAATACTATCTGTAAACTTGGCTATGATAAACACGTGTGCAAAATTTGTAAAATTATTGAATTTTTAACACAGTATTCACAATTCAACTGTGTCGAATTTTCAATCTCAAATATTGAAAATTCCATATTTTTGTATTGAATTTTCAATATTTTGTATTGGAAATTCAACTTTTTTTATAGTGTACACAATATTAACCATGGTATCTTTTTACATCATGATATTGACCTAATACTATGAGGATTGCAGCAGCAGTCGGTATAGTAAAATGGTTTTCCCGAAATTCGGTTTTCTCCAGATACCTCCGTAACTACTCGAGATTTTAAAAAAATTAAACGGCATATTGTTGAGCACATAAATGCGCAACTTTGCCCCAATTTAACCATCTTCGTATTCCCTATAGTTTCCGAGATCCCAATGGTGAGAGTCGAATGTGAAACAGCCTGTAAGTATATGTGTATATAGATTACTATATCTTCAGGACAGTTAAAAGCTAAACATACTAGCATTCTATTTGATTGCTACAATTTTGTTGCATCATAAACTATGTAAGTATTTCAAATAATCTTCGACGTGTACAGTAGATAAGTACTAAAATTAATCCAGGAAGCGGATTTTCGCTACAGGTAAGTGAACTACATATCTTGAAATTTACACATAAAATAATAATTAATGTGAGGTCAACTAGATATTAAAATATATTTAGTCATTTCCAACAGAAAATGATTTATTATACAGGATATATTCGTTATTTGTAGACATACCTACTGGGTTTTTAAGACTTGATATTTATTAGAAGATTTTGGAAATTCTGAAACTCTGATAGGCCCATACTTAAAATACAATACCCCATTAGCACTGCAGTCTTGCTTCAATTTCTTCTTTAATTTTAAGTTTTTAATGAGAAAAAGGACTAAATTGAAAAATAGTATTGACAGGGTTATCCGAATAACAATTTCTTCGGCCGCTATTGAAAACATACAGAATCAATTATTACAATTACAAAAATATGTGTAAAATATTAAATTGTTAATACGTATTTTCAAGATACTTATTTAGAGCTCCTTTACTCACATTGCAAAATCTATTGACTAAAAGTAATCAACACAAAGTTATAACAGAATTCCTTCCACAATAATGTACCTATATGTAAATCATCACTTTTATGCATATCAGAAATAGTTGTTCTAAATATATTATTAAAAAACTAGATTCTTTCTTGGATATGTTAAATTTTGGGCTAGTTTCGGAAGCTACTAAAGTGTCTTTTACATTGATGCTTATGAATTCCAGCTGAGTAAGCGAAAATCTCATAAGATTAGAAATTGTCGAAAATATGCATTTATTCAAGTTGGTTTTCATTCTTTTACATTTTTTGAAAATGTGCCACTTTTGGGAATATGTTTCATGAACAGATAACTAACATTTTAAAATCGTTTATTTTGTAGATGTTTCTGATGTGTTTACTTGGCTAGTTTATAGTAGACTAGCTGAAAGTGAACTATCCAAATACCAGGCTATTTTAATGGAAAATCAAATTTTTACTATAAAAAAGATTCCAACGAATTGAGAACCTCCTCCTTTTTTGTAAATAGCTATTTGTTTGTACACTATCCAGCTAGTTTACAAACTATACAAGATATTTCGCCAAAGTACATATTACAAAAAAATGAACAAATTAACCGGTATTTTTGACTAGTTTACAAACTATCTGCAGTATTTGGATAAATGGGAATATATAGTCTATTAATACTTAATATCTAACTTGTTGTTTAACACGTAAGCTAACAAATTCCATTTAGTTAGGTTAGGTTGTATAGTTTGAAAACTAGCTGCATAATATACAAACTACAAACCAACACATTTTAGACAATAGCAGTACACGGCGCATTGCTGCCGTAGCAGTAATAATTGTAGAGATATATGAAATTTGAAATAAATAGTTAAGTTGGTTATTGGCCAAGTGCAGTTCAGATAATCACTTTAATTATTAATTTATTATCTCAATTTTAAATGACGATTACTTACAAAAAACAACTTCGCGCTTATATTTATTGTAATGCTTCATGGTACACGATATTTTTTACTTGAGTCTATAAACTAGCCAAGTAAACACTTGAAACGTAACATAGGTAGATAACAGTATTATACTGCATCTGACTTGAAAAAACCTCTAGTAATGATGATTCATGTTGTCATTTAAATCTACGAAAAGTGAAATGGATCAGTATTTCTGATAAAATACAATAACAGAGAAGCATAAAAAAGTAACATATATTGTTCGAGAATTTCAATCAACCGGTATACCTATCGAAGAAAACGAAAAAGTAAGTATTCCAAATTCCGTTACAAAGAATGAAAATCTTGCGGTCAACTTATCAGTTCACTTTATTAGTCCACTTGATCGACAGAATACTAAAAATAAATTGAACTTGCTCTTTCCAAGAGAAGGCAGTCAAGTATATCATTTAGTCCCAACACTCTAGTGGTACATAGTGTCGAATATTTGATAAACATGCTCTAGAAATTGATAGTTATTGGATTAGAAAAATGATTGGAAAAATAGTAAAAATATATGACACACTTCCTTAAAATAACAAGAAAACAAGACTTTCTGATAGTAAATAATCATACCATTGTTGTGATTTGCGATTCTTTATTCACTTGAGTACTTTATTCTGGATGATGAATGGAATAATTACTCTTATTCTGATAAATTCTGTTTTCTATAGGTCATTTACCTATACATACATACTGTTAGTGTGTTATATCATTGTTTTGTTTTATTTCAGACAGGATAATTTTCAGATAAATAAAAAATAACTAAACAAAATTATTTCTATTTTGATCTCCCAAATGTTATATCAGTCTGTTAAAATTCAACGTATTACTTAATCTGTTATGTTAGACCGCGGAACCTAATGCTTATTTATCCATGTTTAAAAGAAAGAGTCGTAAAAAAAGAACTTTTTCCTTCTAATCTATTCTATTTAGCATCTTATATCTTTAACACCATGTCGTTTCCATTTCAGTGTTACGTCTCTAGGTAACGTTCCATTTGTCTGTTCTGAAGTTTTCATTAGATTGGTACTAGATTTAATTATTGTCTAAAAATTCATTCTTTGTCCCCGCATACAGAATTGTTCAGTGTATAGGCAAAGATTCTTTGGTATAGGTGTTTTACTTACCTACCTATATATTTGATACTACTTAGATATATTGGTTGTACGCTTTATTGACTAGTGACTTGTATACATACTACTTGCAAAATGCTATTTTCCAGAAATTCGAATGTTAAGTAGATATATAGTTCTCAGTTGTTTTCTTCTTCTTAAATCCAACGTCTTGACAGACGTGTAGTGACATGCTGGAGTGCTGCCTCTATTGGTTTACGTCATCAAGTGTGGCAATCACGCGTCTGACGGTGCCGCGCTATCGCGATCTGTTGGCCGTTTCTCGTACTGCGGTCTCCATGTCCGTGTGGAGAAGTTGCTTGATGGTGTCGATCCAGCGGCAACGTGACCGGCCTCTTCTTCGTTTGCCGTCTGGTTTACCTTGCAAGACTAATTTTTCCATATTGTCATTCATTGTGATGTGCGCGAAGAACTTCAATATGCGAGAGTATACCATGCTTGATAGGCGTTGTTTCGGTTTAATCTCATCGAGGATGGAGGTATTTGTTCGTCGGCAGTCCAAGGTATTCTCAACATCCTCCTCCAACACCACATTTCGAATGCATCTACTCGACGACGGTCATCTACGCGCAATGTCCATATCTCAGCTGCATACCCAAACACAGAGAAAACGAGCTTCTGGACAAGATTGATTTTGGTATGGCGAGTTATGTTCTTGTCCTTCCATATTGCATCGCAGTCCTTCCGAGCTGGATTCGTCGACGTATTTCAGCTTCGCAACATCCCATGTTGTTTATGCTTGCGCCTAGATATATGAAGTGGTCAACGACGTCCTATTTGACGATTGATAGCGTGTATGGCCAATTGTCGTTCTCGCGGTCAACAATCATTACTTTGGTCTTTTGAGTGTTAATCTCAAGGCCATACTCCAAACTAGCAAGTTCTAGCCTTTCTGTTATTGCTACTAGTTCATCTTTGCTACATGCTAGCAGATGTGTGTCATCCGCAAATCTAAGATTTGAGATTTTTGTACCTCCTATAGTGACGCCGCCTTCCCAGTCTTCCAGCACAATGCGCATAATACTGTAGAGATTGAACAAGTGGTGAGAGAATGCATCCTTGCCTGACACCTTTCTTGATACTGCATTCGGAGGACAGATTTCTATCAATTCTGCTACAGCTATGCTATTTTCGTATAATCGCCTAATCAGATGGACACGATGCACAGGTGCTCCCATATCTACCAAGGTTGGCCACAACTTGTGCCATTAGACCTTGTCGAAGGCTTTGACATAGTCGACAACGCAGATATACATAGGTGTATAGTACTCCCTGGCCATTTCTATTAGTTGTCGCAGGTTTAAGTTTTGCTATCTTGTTAATTGATAATGTCATAAGCTAAACATAAATTATCATAACTTTTACTGTTTGTCATGTTCACTTTCATCCTCCGTTCCTGTATCTCTACTATTCGCATATCGAGTAATCTTTGCTTCTGATTCGGAATCTACTGTTGACAAAAAATTATCTGCTTAAGTTGGGTGTCATTTTATCTTCAACCTGGTGTTTTCTAGTAACACCATCACAATTATGTAGGTACCTATAGTGGACGATTAGACTTTCTCGAAAATGAGCAACTGTAAACAAAAATTCAAAAAATGGTTGCAGATATAGATATCTATGAAAGAGGATAATGATGAAATTATAAATTAAAGTCAGACAGTCCTTCAATTTTCTGGGAGTCATGTAGCAAATATTTCCTCTAAACTATCCAGTAGGTACCCTATTTCAGCTTCGTACAGTTGCACCATGCACACAGGGCTACATTGGGCTATTCTAATATAGAATTTCCTATGGTTTTCTGTTCTAGGGAAAATCATCTGATTGGAAAAAATATTTATTTTATTTTCATCAAGCAACAACAGAGTTATCTATCTTTAAATTAGCGCCATGACTAGATATACCCCGCGATATGGCTTATTCCTCAGCATCGATTGGCCATCACACATAACATCTATATTGCTCAAGCATCTTTTGAATCATTTGTCGTTCTGTATAAGAGATTTGCAAATAAATAATTTTAATATTAAAATAAAACTACTGTTGATGGACCTATGTCCATATAATATTGATGAATTCCTTAAACCTAGTAGGTGAGGAATGTGTGATGACTCGAAATAAGTTTTGCCATCCTGCAAGTGTATGTGTGAAATTTTCAGTTACCTATATATATATAGTGTAATTGTAAATACGTTCAGTGTAACCTTTTATTCTTATATTTTTCTTGTGTATTTAATTTTTTTATCTAAATTATTTTATTAACACTTACTTTTGTTATATTGATGAATATATTGATTTTTTTTTATTTTGCCTGTCTTGTATAATTTGTCTGTTTCTTGGGCTTTTTTCCGGTTTGTCCTATATTTTTTCAATTGTCTAGTCTAGTCTAGTTTTACCAATGTCCTCTAATCTCCTTCTAAATACGGAATATGTCCATTTTCGCTCCTTGTTTCTATTTAATTAATTATTGCATTGTATAAGTATACGATACTAGATATTAGATTTAAAACAATTTAGTTTTGCCCAGATAGACATAAACTCTATGAATTTATATTAAGTTCTTAATGATTATCGTTCTCTTTCTCATAAAGTAGAAAAATCCTCTGTCTAGAATCTGCAATACTTACAAAAACAGGTCAAAGTGAAAAAAACAGAAGAGTTAAAATGAAATTAGACCACATCGTCGACATTCTTTTTATAAGAAATCACAACTATAATGGATTTCCTCAAAGATGTTTATCTCTTAAGTAGCTGAAGAAATATGAACAATAATGTATACAAGAGAGAAGACCATTCCCCATGGGAATATGAAGAAAATAAAAACACAGCACTTGATTCTCAGTAGTTAAGACTACTAATTAAAATCCCTCTGCGCTTGCCTACAATACAAAATAGTTTCGAAAGTGATGAGAAATGATCCATCATGCTCATTCAATTATTTGATCTTGATATTAAATAAACATAATATTGAAACGAGGAGAAAATTCATGGGAAAATTGATTGATATACGTAGGAGAAATTCTGATGAGAATCATAATTTTAATTGATTAGAAATTATATGCTGGATCTCGTTTGAAATTATTTATTCTTAAATTGAACAGAATAAATAACTTTTGAAAAAAAACTAGCACCGGCTTTATTGGTTAATTCCCTGAAATAGAATTCGCGTAATTAACTAATTAAGTCGAGCCGGGTTTTTTGTAAAAATTATCTATTTCACATTTTTGAGTCTCATCAAAAAATATAATAAAATAAAAATTGAACAATAAATATGGAAAATGACTTACAATATTTTTGAAGACTCTCCATTCCAAGGGCTCTAACACTAAAACCTTTGAAGTTTTTAAGGTTTCATAAAATAATTTTCACTGAATTCATAATCTTTCTTGACTGTATGACAACAATACAGCTCAATAATAAAATGTCGATCTGTTCCTAAAGTTCTTTGTCCACCTTCTTGTATTAGTTCTTTCAGTTGGATTATTTTATGAATTTTAAAATCAAAGTCCACAAACGGCAGCCCTGTCAGGACCAAAAACAGCAATGATAATAACTTACATCTAACACTGAACTTCAAGCTGCTGTCTCATATATCAAAAATTCCGCCACTGGACCTAATAATATACCCCCAATCTTTCTAATAAACCTGCATACAGACACACTAGTAACAACAACTCCCAATATCCTGAAAACAGTCAATAATAATTCCAATAAAGAAAAATGATATTCACCATCCACTTGAAATTCATACAGACCAATATCTCCAACGTCCTCTTTGCAAATTATTAGAAAAAAATAAACCAACGATTCCATCTGATTCCTAGAAAAGAACAACTCTATAGTTAACACCCAATCAGGATTTACATCTAATCCCTGCTCCATGAACAATCTCTTTCTACTTCAAACGAAAATAACTGAAACTATCCGAAATAAGAACGAGGTCATAGCTGGAAACCTTGATATTGCGAGCACTTTCGATACGACTTGGAGACCCGGGATAAATAAAAAAAATACAAAACCTGAACATACCAGAAACATTTTCTCAGTAATCCCAAGGGTCAGTACATAGCTCAATCCCATTTCTTCATGTCCTCAATGATATATCCTCCTCAATAACCCGGCCAGACAAATATGCTATATAGTCTGATCACATTAGGGCATTTAGGTCCACTTTTCAATTCGAAGCTCTAGAGCCTCCACTCACTATCAGAAGATAACACCTACTTCTAACGTACTCGATCAGAGTATCTGCATAGACCAGCAACCCTGTATATAATCTTATTACGAGACCTGATTCTAATACTATCAATAATCCTAAAGCTCCCCAATCTGTCCCCAAATACATCCTTCTAAAACCCCGCCATGTTTTAGAGGGCTACCTACCATCTGAAGTTATAATCAGAAGAAAATACCGATAATCTTACTCAATGACACTGTCCAATGTCCAACCGAATTGCATCGACACAATCCTATATACCGATACCTCGGAGAACGAAAGTAGCGTTGGCTGTGCAATAACATCGCCTCATACCGCCTTCCCAGTCATTACAGCAAATTGCAGCAAACACTTAATAGAACTCTTGAGCATATACAAGGCATTAAGCATCCCACCCAGTGAAGTAAAATCCATAGCCATATGCACCTACTCCTTGTCAGTGATATAATATCCTATAAAAAAAATGTATTCTATGAACCCACTAGTTCAAGACATACTCGAGCTATGCCATCAACTAACTATACAAAGTATACCCATAACCATAATCTGGACCACCTCTCATGTTGGTAAAACTGGAAATGGATTAGCAGACCAACCTGTAAAAGAGGTCTGCACCTCAAACATACCTACCAACATATCAGATTCAGCTTCCATCCGTTCTAAATTCCTACTCCAAAAAACGAATGCACGTTACCTGGGAGAAACTTTCGAGGACAAATAACAGTAAACTAAGCACCATCACCATCCAACCAAAAATCCCATCATTGAAAGTACCAACAATTGATCGCAAAAATAATATTTTCTAACTCACAATCATCTTATGGCATCCTCACCCATTGCAACCAAGACCTGCAACGCCTATATAATATAGGATGGTAGCCTAGAAGACATTCTTGGCTCTATTGATAAACCACAGAATGTAATAGATTTCCTGAAAAATGCCCATTCACTACACCTCATATAATGATGATAACATGAATCCCCAAAAAACATTCCCAATGTAAGACTTTTGGAGGTGAGAGCTATATTCTGCAAAACTCGACAAAAAAATCTCAAATCTTTCGCATACGCTCAGTAAGAGCTCCACACCCATACCATTTCTTATGTTTCTTTGTATACGCATTTTGCTTTAATGGTACATTTTCATCAAGTAATTCTATCGCTTCTCACCGCCCCCAAAATTCCGTCCATGAAATTACGTATTATATTCATAACCCATAGTTCCACCTAATATGGACTAGCATTTCCAGTCACTCACCTGCTCACTTTAAGTGATAAAATTGTCACTACCTTACCACCTTACATACATACTTGAAATGAATGCACTATATTCCGCCTTGGAAAAGAAGATGAAATAAAATAGAAATAATATTTCATTTGAACTTTTATTCGTTTTTACGAACTACATGTGTATTTAACTATATGGTCAAGTTTTAAGGGTTCTATATGGGAGAAAAAATCAACTATGTTAGTGATCTGCAATATTTTTACACACACCAAACATACAAAAGTGCAATACGATCTATTTCTTAATATACAGGGTGTTTCAAATATATTCGCAGGACTTGAGGATGTGCTAGCTCGTCCAAAAATATGAAAAAAAGTTTACATTAACTTACCCTCTAAAATGCGCCATTTTAGAGATACAGGGCGTTGAAATAAAAAAAAACGTTTTTGCGACGATCTCCTGAACCGTTCATCGTACAAGTTTTGAGTCAGAAAAACATTGTTGTTAAGTCATGATTGGTGAAGATTTTGAAGGAGTAGTGGGGGTTTTTCTCCACAATTTCTACGCTAATGGGAAAAGTACGGTTTTGGAACGCCCATTTGAAGCGCCAATGTTTTCTACACAATCTGACACAAAACTTAGCCTATTATGAGTGGAAAATGCTTACAAAAGCTGTTTACTGCAAGATAAACGATTCCAAGATATTCACAAAAAACATTTTTTTTCTTTCAATTTCAACACCCTGTATCTCGAAAATGGTATATTCTGAGGATAAGTTAATATATTTTTTTTTCATTTTTTTGGACGAGCTATCACATCCTCAAGTCCTGCGCATATATTATAAAACATATAACTGCTAACACCGTATTAAGGAGACTTAGAAAGGCGTGAAGTATCTATAAAACCTATTATGAGTTGAAAAAGAAATTGAACAACTTATGTTTCAACGTCATGGAAGGAATTTTGGGGGCGGTGAGAAGCGATAGAATTACTTGATGAAAATGTACCATTAAAGCAAAATGCGTATACAAAGAAACATAAGAAATGGTATGGGTGTGGAGCTCTTACTGAGCGTATGCGAAAGATTTGAGATTTTTTTGTCGAGTTTTGCAGAATATAGCTCTCACCTCCAAAAGTCTTACATTGGGAATGTTTTTTGGGGATATGATTTTTTTTTGGAAGTCGGTTAGCTGTCACCACAGTGTAGATAAACACAGTAGTCCAACGCAAGCCATTCCTTGATGTGGCCCGCCTTTGCCGCCGTGTCACCCGTACCCACAGTATAAATATACCCAGTAGTCCAAATCAACGGCGGCCGCCTTAAATGATAGTTTCGGAGCATCATTTTTTGCGGTCGTCTGTTTGTCAAAGGCCACCGCGATTTCGTCAAAGGACACCGCGATTTCGTGTCTCCCGTTTGTAATTAAGGGAGACACGGCGGCAAAGGCGGGTCTGTGTTTACCTATACTGTGCCCGTACCTTAAGCTGATGATCCGAAACTATCATCGAAGGCGGCCGCCGTTGAGTTGGACTACAGCATATATATACTGTGGCTGTCACGAACTAACTTTAATTTTCAATAATCATATTAATTTTAAATACCAATATATATATATATATATATATATATATATATATATATATATATATATATATATATATATATATATATATATATGGTCGATGGTACCTTAGACGTTTACGGAGAACGGGACATAAGATCGTTCTGAAAGTTTGGTTAAGTAATTGCTCTTAATCTATTTTATATAATAATATGATAATAATATGCATCTGTCCTCACTTTCTTGATATTTCCGCCCCACTTACCTACACCTATCTCTAACGGTTCCCGAGATATTAATTATTTTCCATATTTTGGATCAAAAACATAGCTCGAATTAAATGTTTATTTCTGCGTTATTGCAATTCCTAGGAAGCTGTAACTTTGTTAGTAGGTCATCGAGATAATGTTTATGCATTCTGAATAGAGAAATTTGTCCAGTGGATCATTCAAAATGTGTTTTTTAGTTGGAACACCCTGTATATTATGAAATATCCTGAAAGATGCCTAAATTTCCTTCGATTTAATGTATTATGTTCCTATACCAAAGTAGCCAGAATTCCGAGATAAGAGCAATTGTCTAAAAAAATCAAATTATATTTCTCATATTCATCTAGGTTGCTATTAAATGTCATTATAGTACATGACATAATGAAAATTTGACAATTAGTGCGTTAATAATAATACCTTTGAGTGTTTTTTAACGTAAGTGACTTGAGGTACTAATGATTGTTTTTTATTCTTCATGGAAAATGAGAGGGAATTATAGCAAGAACGTGCAGAAAATTCAATGAAACGTACCCTGATTTACATCCAATGAACAAGAGGAAGTTTGTACGATTACAAAATAATTTCATTAATAATGGATCAAAATTAAAAGCGGAACGACATCTACCGAAACCTATAACCTCAGATGAAGACAACATAATAAATGTTTTGGCCTATTTCCGTGCTGATCCCCAAGCTTCCACTAGATGTGCCGAATATGATTTAGGCTTGGATCGTGGGTCTGTTGGAAGGATCAACCATAATCATTACATGCGCCCGTACAAGTTTACTAAAGTTTGAACTCTTAAACCAGAATATCATCAAAGTAGGGTTCACTTTTGCGAAAGAATCCTATTTCGCATCCAAGAAGATCCTGAACTCAAAAAAAATATCTAGACAGACGAATCAAAATTTTTCAGAGAAGGAATTTTTAATAGAAGGAACGAGCATTTCTGGGCTGATCAAATCCAAATATTGTCAAGGAAATGGGATTTCAGGAGAAGTTTAGTTTCAAGTTTTCTTATTTACGATGAACCGTTGAATTCTGAGAAATATCTGGAAATTCTAAGGTCATTTGTGAACGACTTGGACTTGGACAATCTGTCATTGGAAGAGTATCGTAGCAGTTGGTTTCAGCTGGATGGAGCACCGGCTCACTGCACTCGGGAAGTAACAACGGAGTTGTTTGAAATGTTCGACGATCGCTGGTTCAGACGTTTGGGTCCGTGGCATTGGCCTGCGAGATCAACCGATCTCGCGTCACTTTATTTTTCTTGTGGGGTCAAAAGTATACATGACACCAGTACACAGTAAACAAGATCTACGCCAACGAGTAATCAACTGCATTGAAGAACTAGATGCCAGTAAAATAAGGAGGCCTACAACTATATCTACAAATAAACGGACATTGAAATGTTTGAAAGCCATTGGTCGGCATTCTGAAAACTTATTGTGAAGGTTTTCTAAATTTTAACAGATAATTAATGAAATTATTTTGTGATCGTACAAACTTTCGCTTGTTCATTGGATGTAAATCAGAGTACGTTTCATTTAATTTTCTGCACGTTGTTGCGATAGTTTCTACACATTTTCCATGAAGAATAAACAATTTTATTAGAACTTCGTTTGTATTGTTATTCCATTCATTTCAAGTCACTTACGTTGAGAAATACTCAAAGGTATTATTAATAATGCACTAATTGTCAAATTTTCATTATGTTATGTACTATGATGACATTTAATATCAACCTAGATGAATATGAGAAATATAATTCGATTTTTTGAAAATTGATCTTATCTCGGAATTCTGGCTACTTAGGTATAGGAACATGATAATCAGATCGAAGGAAATTTAGGGATCTTTCAGGATATTTTATAATATAGGTACAGGGTTTTCCATTTAGAAAAACTCATTTTTAAACATTTTTTTATCGAGCGTAACGATCTTTCTTTTCAGGGCTTGCTAAGAAATGAAATGCAATGTTACAGATTTTGAAGCATATTTGCGGAACATTGATAATGGTACCAACATTACCATTATTGTTGGGGACATGAATATAGATATACTAAAAAAAATGTGAAATCGCGAATAACTACATACTGACTCTCTCATCCTTTGGATTGATAATAATTAATATCTCATAAAATATTAGCTATAAACATAAAGTCATATTAATAAACTTATATTATTTTTCCATTTTGATCTGAGAAATAATTAAAATTACCTATAAACATTCCATAAGAAAAAACAAAGTTGTGTAGAGTTCCAACTATTTAGAAACACCCGGTATAATTGAAAATATTTTTATGTTGTAGAATGTTTAAAATACGATTGGGTTAGTTATAAACATTTTCTCATAATCTTTACAATAACCCCATAATCGTCCGAATACCTACGCACTACTGATCTCCCACCTTGTATTTCAATACCTGAAATGTACCTAGATATTTACCAACAGCGGTCCGCGTCTAATTATAAAAAAGCTATATCGTGTGATCTGAACCAAAATTAAAAACCAAAAAAAATTATGCACGAGTAGACAATGTTAGAAGAAATATACCTAGGTATATGGGAAATATTAATAATAATTATTAATAATAATTATTAAGGCACAGCGTACGATCGCTCTGCCATCTCTTAGTCAATAGATGTATGAAATGTGATATATGTATACGTCTCTGTAGCAGTAGCAGAGAACTGCTACCTCTACCTGATTGTTGCCATTTAGTTGGAGTATACGCTTGACAAATATTATTAATGCGTTAAAAATGTACCACTTTCGAATAAGAGCGAAGTAGTTTGCATGCTTTTCAAATAATAAATGATTTTATGATTTTATGATCATAATTAATTTGTTAGTTTCACTTAGGTATTTATCCGATATCTATATTACTGAGGTATTTAAAAGCAGGTAAAATTTTAGCACCGACAACACCGTAGAGTCTTGAAAATAATAAATTGTGAAATCCGTCTATTTGGTTTTACATTTATTGATAATATAAATATTACAGCCTTTTACGAGTTGAAAACGGTCTCAAATGATCACTTATCATTCTTAGATTGTATTATATACAATATCTCATCAATTTCAAGCCATATTTTTAAATTAATCGGGAAAAACCATTACGTGACCTTGAGAATCCAACATTTTTCTGTAAATAATGCATCTGTAGCCAGAAGTGAGAGATACCGCTCTCACCTCTGCAAACTACAGTTTGCATTGATATGTATACCTATCTTTATATTTATATGTTTGTAATCTGTGTCAATGGCCTATTGCTGCCGAAACACGTTAATTCGAACAAAAAGAAAAAAAAATATAGGTACTGCTAGTCTTACTTCGGAATCTTTAGTAGGTAATTTTGCTAAATCAAGAGTAAAACTTAGGTATTAATCCTTGTTTTTCAGCATCATCTGCCAACGTATAAATCAACTGTAATTTGTGGTTGAACGAACGACTAAGTGACTAGTGCCACAGTATTCTTTATACTGTGCACTGTGCTAGTGCTCAGCTGGGAACACGTTCGAGTCCCTTGGATGTCGCTTTGTATACTCCCCCTATCACAATACAACGAAAACCAGCGAGAGTATACTTCCCTACCAGGGTTGCCAGAGCTATTACTATAGTAATAGATCTGTTACCTTTTAAGACAATCTATTACTTCATTACTCTTCACCAAAAATCTATTACCTTTTCAAAGTCCCAAAGAATTATTGTACTTTTTTACTCTTTGCAGCGTTTTGACCAATAATAATTGTCCCAGTGTCATATATTATAATTAAATTACACTACACTGTTTTAAAATCCTTACTGGTACTTAATAGTAGAAGTTTGAAAGTAAAAAAGGTATCGGTAAGTATCGGTATATTCAATATTTCACTTGAAATTACAAATTGCATGTTTTTTTTGCGTTGTAAGTATTTTTGATCATTTTAATCTTTTTTTCTGTTGATTCTATTAGGTAGGTGATGTGATTTTTATTTAGATACTATTATTATATGTATTATTTTGAATTTTGTAATATTTTTGACTGGATCTGTTATTGTTGCTACTCATTAATATATATTTATTATAATATATTTATATTATATTTTTTATATTTGTTTCTGTTTTTTTTCAGATTAGTATTCCATTTTTCATGTAAATAAAATGATTTTCCAGAAGCTATTTTATTTATCTTCCTCTAGCGGCTGGTGATAATAACAAAAAAATTAATCTATTACTTTTTTAAGAAATATTTTACTTTTTCCACCGCTTGTCTATTACTTATTCTGGGCAAGCACTGGCAACCCTGTTCCCTACTTCCCTAGTACCTACAGCTTTTCTGGAAGGGTATATATATTAAGATTTGTTCTTGAGACGACATATCGATGATTCAGAATCCATGTTAAACTATAACAAAGATAATGGAACTCATATCTTTGACTATAGGAACACCTTCAATGCAGAGAAGCCGCCTACGCCCGAGTACGAGTACGGCGGTTGAAGGAGAATGAGGCCCTTCTCTTACCTAAAATTGTTAATTTGGTTGGCTTCAGTCGAATAGTAATCATTATATTTCTCAGATGTTCCAATAAAAGTCGGCTCTTTTCCAAATATCTAATTTTTCTGAACTTTTTGTTTATTAATGTCTAACATTTTTAGTTTAGCTATGACTACAAGTAAAATTTAATTCTTCAATCAAAACTTGTGCCAATGTTGAAAATTAACTACCAGCACAGACAATCTATTCCAATAGATTGTCTGTGCTACCAGCTAATCTCTGATCTGTTGAAAATTAACTACCAGATAATCTCTGATCTGACCATACCACCGAATGTTCTTATGAAGTTTTATTAATTTCTTATAATATTTATAGGGACATCTGTTGGTGGGTGGTCGAAGCAAAATGATACCATTAAACATTCAGAGTAGTTTCCAATAATTATGAGAAAGATTGTAATTTGCCAACATAGTTTATAAAAATAAGAAAACTAAAACTTACGGATAACTGGTTTCGAATTTCATTGAACTTACATAAAATATTTTTATAATTTTTAATGATAGGTAAATTATGTATTTTGGAGAGGAACTATGGAAACAGTTTTGTTAATTCTTTTCACATTTTTTCTATTTCTACCGGCTTCTGTTAAGGTTGTTGTTAGGTTTTAGAATACCTAACAACGTTTTGAAGTCAGAAAAACTCTTTATTTATAGGTCTATTCAATAAAGTTCTGCGTCAAACTTAATGAGGAATCTGAGAAACGTTCTCGACTGTATTCATAATATTAATAATTCATCACTTTAGTGACTTTACAAGTGTCAAATTTGAAAAAGCCTTAAAATGTGAAAATCGTAATCGTGAAAGCTTTGTTAATCAATATGACTGGTAAAATATTGCAAATTAATTAATATACAGAGTTTATGTAGCTATCTACCAGCTACCAATATGTTAAATTTGATATAATAAATCATCCAATATGTACTAGTATATAATTTTTAAGACAATACTAGAATAATAATAATTATCAAATATACCTCTGAGAATATTTAAAATAGTCTGCTTGATATTAAACAAGTGAAATATCCGTCTGGACGGCTGTTGATTAATTACAAAATTGTTACCTAGAGCACCTTGGTCGATATCCTCAAAAATAAAACAATATCAAAAGTAGATATCTATCTTTAAGAAATATAGGTATTTATGAAAACTTTGGACAATATGATTTATTTTATAATTATTGGATTAAAAATCCCAATTGTCAATCAAATTCAAATGGAATGTTAATTAAGTTTTCTAGGGATAATCCAACGCTTTTCTGTACCGGGTGTCCCACTAAGGCCAGCGAGGTAGGATAATAATAGGGAAACCGTGGAAACTACGACTTCGGGAAAAAAAATTCCATAACTAAATCGGCTAAAAGAAATTCAGCTAAAATATTTTCAAGTTTCTAAAATGGCCGCTAGGTGGCGTGATTACCATGGCATAAATAAAATTGACCTTTTCTAAAAATTCGATATATTAACGTATTGTTCTAGTACCGGAAATGGAAAGATCATGAAATTCTGCGTAATTTTGGTCTTCATACTTTTTCCGTATTTTTGATTATAACGGTGGGGGGAGCAGGGAGACATTATTGTTTTACGCCACATTAATCTCCTTGACGCGTTATCCAAATTTAACGAGTTTAGTCTGAAAGATAATTCAACGCTTATTTCAATAAATATTTTGTACAAAAAATTGGACCGACGTTATTAGTTGGTGCACTGAAAAGTATAAAATAATATTAATTCTGTTGGTGGTGGTACTTTTGAAGTTGTGCAGTTGCAGGTAGATTGATAGCTTTTGGCACCAACTTCACAAGTACCATCACCAACAGAATTAATATTATTTTATACTTTTCAGTGCACCAACTAATAACGTCGGTCCAATTTTTTGTAAAAAATATTTATTTCACACTTTTGAGTGTAACATTAGTCCCGAAAATCGTTGATTGTGCACTATACCATATCAATGAAGATAGTACTTATCCTATTACCCACGTATATTCCTTGCTTGTAGTTGTTATTATAGAGATCTCAGAACATCGCTGCGGAAATACGCTTGAATATTTTAGTTGTTACCATTTTAACACCGATTTAACTCGAAAACCGTAACTCTAAGGAAAAAATGTTCATTATAAATGTTGCTACAAATAATTATATCTTTCATGTAGTATCGAAAAATTTTCAATTTTCGAAAGAAATTGTCCTCTCCACATAGCAAAAATACATATTTAACATGCGTCTATCTCGAAAATCGTAGCACTTTTGAAAAAATGTTCAATTTAAACGTTTCCGGATTTAATTATACCAACTCAGATTTTCGATTTTCGAGAAAATTCGCCCCCACCACCCCTTCGGGGGCGGTTTTCGGAGGGAAGGAGATTTCGGATTTGCGTTTTTATGAATATGGGACCATTTCTCAATCCCCTTCTTTCAAATGAACCCAAAATCATCAAAATCGGAGCACGGTTACTATATAAAAGGCGCGCACGAACCAAAAAAAAAAAAAATAAAGCAGACAGTCGAATTGTATACCTCCTCCGTTCGGGGTTCGTCGGTCAAAAATAATGTCGGATGTGTTCGCAAATTCACACTTCTAATCCTAGAGGGCGCAGAATAACCAATATTCAGTTTTCATCGTTTTTAGTAAAAACATTAAATAGCACCATACATTTTTTATTATTGGTATTGAAAGCCATAAATAGCTACATTTTGGCGAAAATCGCGACGATAGTTTCATGTCCATGTCCGTATTATTAAAATTATTAATTCACTCAAATAATTATTTTTATGTTTTCTTTTTCGTTGTTAATAATCCACTAATATTGCTTAAATAGATAATTATGTTTTTTTCTCGTTTTTTTTTCCTCGATCAAAAAACCATTTGTTTCTATGGCCCCAATAATTCCAATGGTCTATCGGCAAAGTAAAATTGCGCAGCTATTAACATTTTTAGGGATATTATGACTAAAGTACCTAAAGGAATAGTTATAATACTATTTTTTTACTCAATGCTAACCTAATCTAACCTAACTGAATATGCAATAAGTAACTTATATCTTTAAACAGGTAGTGATAATGATTATTACTTTCTTAATAAAACAAAAATATCAATTTTACAATAACTCAAAAACGAGTAAAGATATTGAGTCGCGGTTTTAACTAGAATGTAGCTAATTATGCGGCTTAGTAAGTAATAAATGTATCATGACAATTAATTTTTTTACGACAGAAAAATGAAAACTGAATATTGGCTTATCAGAGCCCTCTAGGAGTAAATTGGTGAACTTGCGAACACATTCGACATTATTTTTAAAATAAGCGTCAAGTTATCTTTCAAACAAGACTAAACTCATTAGATTTGGATAACGCGTCTAGGAGATTACAGCGGTCAAATATAATGGAACTCATCTTTGCAGCGGTTTAAGAAAGTCTCCCAGCTCCCCCACACATATAATCAAAAATACGGCAAAATTATAGAGACCAAAATTACGCAGAATTTCATGATCTTTCCATTTCCGGTACTAGAACAATACGTTAATATATCGATTTTTTGAGAAAAAGTTAAATTTAATTTGTACCATGGTAATAACGCCACCTCGGCCATTTTAGAAACTTGAAAATATTTTAGCTGAATTTCTTTTAGCCGATTTACTTATGAATTTTTTTTCCGAAGTCGTAGGGTTCACGGTTTCCATATTATCCTACCTCGCTGACCTTAGTGGGACACCCGATATATGCTGTAGTTCTCAAAAACAAGATTTTGAGCCAGTTTTAATTTGAAATACATATTTGGAAATCAAAACAAGTGAAACATTATCATGTTCTACATCTTAATTAGCTGAAATTCAAACAGGGTAATCAAAAAACTGGATCTGAATTTTTGGTATGCTTTGATTAGTCTTTTTCAATTTCGATTGCTCATCTCGTTAACTGATAATAATAATTTATAACTTAATACTTTCAATCTGAAAAGTGTATACATACCTGGTTAGGAAATAATCCGTTTAATTGTGTTTTTTTCAAACTTATTGGGTAGGTACTTTAGCTTTAGTCATTGATATTGATAATCTTTCAATTTTTTGTCGAATTTGATTACGTATTTGTAATGTATGTAATATATAGGTATGCTATATAGTTACAATCAATAAATTTTTAATGAAATTTAATGGCAGCAAAAGTATAAGCAAACATAGACTGAAAATTGATATTCATTTTCATGAGATATAGATATTGATTATTAACAGGGATTTTATAACAATTAATACTTAAATACATGTGCTTAATTCTTAGATCATTCACAAGCCTTAGCATTTTGTATTTAGTTAAACGAGGACATTATGAGAAAGAAAAAGTAGATATAGGTACAGGTTGATTCTTAATAAAATGCTAATATTATTTTGGGGTCCACTTTCAAAACAAAAATAAATGAACATATGTCCAAAAGGTTTTAACTTTTGATGTACATGGTGTTAGTTTTTTTCTGATAACTTTGTTACGGCATTTTAAATTGTGTTCAGATTAATAATTTAATAATTGTCATTTAAAAATTATTCTGTTCAATGAGTTTTTATTTAAAAATACATACATTGTTTGTCGCCCTAAGTAGTCTGGCGAGATGCTAGCGATTGAATTTTATTTTTTTATAGCGAAATATCTTTTACAACGTTACATTTCAGTTAGATCGGGTTGAAAGAATCTTTTTGAGCTCCTTCCTCAATCGACACAAAGGCAGTCCAATCACATTGTTGCAATCCCCTTCAATCCTTTTAACAAATGTACTTGCAATTCCCTGAATTCCATATCCCCCAGCTTTACCCCTAGAAATCAATATAATTTGATTTTATAAACTACTTGTAGACAACACACATTGCACTAGATTGTAAGATGTATTACATAAATAAGGTAGCTCTAGTTCACTGAAAAATCAAAATATATCAGTAACGTTTTGTTCAATTTAGAACAATGCTTACATGGGTTCACCAGTTTCGACATAAGACATGATTTCATCATTATCCAATTTATCCATATATACAGTACTGACTTCTGTAAAACTATGAATTGTTCCCAAATACTCTATAGCTACTCCTGTGTAGACTGAATTAGGCAGACCGGAATGAGTCAAACTAAAATATTCATATATTTATGAATTACTTTTCCAAAGCAAACCGCATCTTACATACTCTGTAATTATCCTGACTGCTTCTTCTTTAGATTTGGGTTTACCATACATTTTTCCGTTATAAGTTACCATTGTATCAGCTCCTATAATAATATGATTATCATCTAGTTCGGATTTAAGTGTTTCATATACATCAATAACTTTTCCAATGGCTGTTTTTTCAACGAAATTAGAGAATGTATGATCTAGTGGGTTGAGATCTTCTTCGTAATTAGAAGGATGTATTTCGAATTTTACTCTCTGCAAAAAAAAAATAACTAATGATTGATAAAAATTATATAAGGAAAACGTCTAGAATATTTAAATGAAATGAATGACTGTATCTTCATGATTCCTATTAGTTGTTATGCTCTCCTAATAATTGGAGGCACATTAGTTTTTGTTCTCTCTTGGCCAACTATCGATTTGAAAAGAAAGCGCCATCTCTTACCGTGCTCTGCAACAACATTCTTCTTTGTTCAGAACTGCTTGCTAGAATCACTCGCATGTTATTTAGTAATTGATTTAACATTGTCACTGCAGTATGACTAATGTTGGAATTGATCAACGTGTAAGTGTTTGACAAAATGAATTGCTGAAAAATATTTTTTATTTATTAATATAATTTGTCTATACTATATTTTTTACTTACCTTTGGAGGTTATGCTATATTGATTCCAAGTTGAAAAAGAAGGAATCTTTCTTATGTAGTAGCAGAGCAAATAGTGATCATTATTCGGCGGTAGTGTAATCAAAATGATATAAATACCTATACAAAAAGTTCTATAGATTAATCACAATAATGACTCAACTTCAAATTTTACTTTGTATTGATCACAAGTAGGTATAGTTATAGTATAGGAATCTATGGTCTTGAATCAAGTGATTGGTTCATTTGGAGCAATATTTTTTAAAGTCTCTGTTCTTAAAGGGTTTAAATAAGTAATTAAATTCACAAGGAAGCTAATTGTGACCTTCACTTTGTATCTTAATGGATCTATGTTATTTATAGCACAGCCTACTGAAACGACAAATAATCATCAAAATATCCCATTCAACAAATATAACTCTTTATCTCAGAAACATGATTATTTGTTAGATTCAGACTTAAATGAATAATATTTTTTATAGTCAATGAAATATTTGATTCGTTGAATTTTACCTGTTTTGATAGAATAATAAGGTTGATACCTATGTACATTTTTATTTATCGCATCTCTATATTCCAAAAAGTATTATACTTTTATAATAATTTAATTTACTTGTATACACAATTTTGATGCAACTTTGTGAGTGTTCTTAAATTCAAGTTAGTTCTAGTGACCTACCTCTATAATATCAAAACATTTTTGAAAATAAAATGTCACAGCATTCTGGCTAGTAGCTATACTATAATGAATCGAATTCAGGAATATGTGCTTTATCTTTGCTAAGAATGAGACGAGCTCAACTTTTTTATTCTCACATTTTTTTTAAATCTGAGAAACCATCTAAAGCCGGATCGGACAATATCAGCACTCACAATCAAATATGCTTGGAGGAGCTTGGAGTGGAATACTTTTGTAGGATAATTGGGAGTGACTATATACCTTTAACTCGTAACCTCATTCAATATGAGACAATAGTCTAATAGGTAGGCCTACAAACTACAAAGTAGTACATACTACAGAGTGTACGTTGTACTAAAATCTTTGTAGTTTAATAGAGCTCATAAATAATTTAGGAAAAGATGGATAAATACGAAACTTAACCTACCATGCAACAAAACCCTATCAATTTAGTTTAGGTTTTCATTAAAATTAATGCATCATTTAACTATCAGTGCATTGTTATTAGGTATAATTCCATATGACTTTTGATGTATCAAGCGCTAGCTTTCCAGTTATGTTGCTTAACAACTCAAAATAATATGTGTTGAGGCGATTATTCGACGACGATTTTTAGGTCTCTAGTCATATTCACACCGTTTCAAGATGTGAATATATAACTATTGGTTTTTTGAAAAATCAGTTTTTTGGAATTTTGACCCACAAAAACTACTCCAATCAAAAAGTATTGAATATACCCAATCTTGTGCCTGAAATTATCTCTCGTTTGTAAAAAACAAAAAACATCACGCCATTCCCGTTCGAGATATTCGCAAAAAACATGAGTCTGTAGGCAAGCAAGAAAGTTAATCCGCAGGATAACTCAAAAACGGAAGAACCGAATTTCGAACAAGGCTGTTGGTTGGTATCGGCGCAAGGAAGAACCCTGTTTTTAGACCATTTTCTAAGGAAAAAATTAAAAAATCTCAAATTTCTTCACTTTTTTGGGCTAAACTAAAGTCAAAATGGTATTAAGCTAAATATATCAAAATAAGACTACGGTACTAATATAATCAGTCCGCCCAGAAATTGTTGGTACAAGGAGTATGCTTATCGGTGTGAATATGCTCATGAAGACGTCTTCGTTACTAGTTTGCAAAATGTGGTCGATAAGCTGGCCTCAGACTTACAAGGCACATTCTATGAAACTTCAAAAATAACCTCCAGAAATTTTATCGAAATGGAGGATTGTTCTTAATTATATTATTACATATATTATTATTCTTTCCTAACTATTTCTCTACTGTCAGTTGTTTAGTTTCATTTCTATTTTTCATTTTTCTGCGTCTTGCCTTGTGTGCGTCGTGGTCGTCCTATTATATTTTTACCTAGTCTAATTTATTCCATACTTACATGAATGTGACCTAATAGTCAGTAACTGACTTTAATTTCTTGAATAATAGTCAGTGGGTTCCGTCAATTCAGCGACTGCTATGTTATTCCTATATCTGTTTCGTTTTGTAATGTGATGTTACTATTGTTGTTTTCTGTTAGTGTCCAGAACTAATAAACTACATGGTCTAACTGCCAAAACACTGTTTTTTTAAGTGGTATTTCTTTTGTTCCAATTCTAGAGGTGTTCAAGAAAGGTACGTCTGGCTTTTCCTGCTCTCTCCAAACTTTGTTGTTCTCTTCAGTTTCAGCAATCAGTACCATGCCATCGGTGAACTAGAGTTCTGGAAATTTTTATCCCTTAACTGTCATTACCCTATTATCATATTTCAGCATCGTCTAAGGCTGATGAAAAATAGGATAGGGTTTAATACGAATCCGATGTTCTTATCATAGTCTATGGATTCTTTGGTGCGCATCCTTATTTCATTTGTGTGTTTTTCTATACCAAGTCAAAGATCTCTATTACATTCTCTTTTAGGTACTCTTCTTTTTCGCAAAGTATTTCAAATGTGGTTTCTTCTCATTTTATCGAATGCTTTCTCTGGTTTAGATGTAGATTGTTTTGCCTTTTCATACTAAGTTACCTTTATATGAATAAAAAATACTCCTTCCTACTTTATTGTTAATATTACGAATCAATCTTGATTTTCTATCGAAAGATAAGCCCAATAAAAAGAGGAGCACTCTAGAATTGTTTTAATATAGAGGAGGAAAATATATTTTTGAATTTATGACGAAATTATTTTTCTCTGTCTTATCTCTTATCTGACGTAATCATATAGATATAGGAGTAATTTTAAATATCTACTTAAATGGTCTACCTATTTAAAAAACTAATGCGTTTACGTCAATACCTACACCAAGTCAAGGTTATTCTTTTTGTAGAGTTTTTAACATAGACATATATTATATGTCTATGGTTTTTAACCAAATGACTGAAAACATTTGAATAATAATATATATGAACTTTATTTTAATATTTATCCGGTTGAATTATATATCTACAGATTTAGATAGTTGCACTATCGACTCATCTTTGGTGATGTATTAGGTTAGATAGGTTACCTAGTTTTACCATTAACAAACCAAATACCTACTAGTTCGAACTATTCATATGATATACATATTGGGAAAAATGATCAACTAGTATTTTACAACTTGGCAAAGTTTGACTGTTCCAGTCATAACATTATATCTCTATCGTAGGAAGATCAACTGATTTTTCAGATCACTTTTTAAATAAAAAAAATAAATGTTCTCAAAACAGCTCTCTTTTTCATATATTGAAGAATTAAGAAAAACTTGTGTCTAAATAATTATCATTTTCCAAATTTGTAATTAAATATCATGTTTTAAATGAATATTGAGGAAAACACGTATCTTCTGATGAAAAAGACTGATTGGTATATATTCTGTAATTATATTGTATTATTATATTTTCAGGATAACTAAGGGTATCTCAAAATAAACTATCATATTAAACTGTGGCTGCTTAAGAATCGCGTAATAGTTCAACATGCAATTCATTTTTATAATTTATCCATATGTACTCAGTTATTTAGTTTATTCATTTAAGAAATAACTTACAAAATTGTTAGTAGATATTTAACGTTGATAAAAGCTAAAAATTCCATCTCTCATGGAAACTTGAGCACAGATATTTGGTCAATTTTCAAGGAATACCAAAATCACTTTGATTGTCTGGTTGCTAAGGGATATTATTGTTTCTTCTGCATAAAAATGTTAATATATACGGTTTTATGTACCTAACAAAAATAGATATTAACAAATTAATTATTTTTTTATTTTGTAAAATAATAAATAAACGAATTATAAAAATAATATGGTCAAATTTAATATAAAGTCTTTTTCACAACATTTATTAAAACACTTTTTTCCTCTCTGTCTAATATTCTCTACATTTTTCATATATAAATCATTTACATAATATATATAATATAATTAATTAATTATGGAACGTAATATACATATATATATATTATAATATATAATTACTATTTTTATTAAATACTTGAAATTTATGCCGAAACTGTTTCTACCATAGATTTCTTGATTATCTCCCCAAAATTTTCATCGCAATCTTCAGAATTATTCGTATTGTTCGAATTTTCATTGGTCGATAGAGTAGACGAAGTAGTAGTATTATTGGTCTTTTCCACCATATTATTACCCACACCATTTGACAGTTCATTTGAATTGTGCGAATTCAAACTGGCAAAGCTGTTGTTGGCGGTATTCTCGTAAGCAGAATAGGTGCTGTATCTACCATTTAACAGATCTGAGAAAGATTCTAGCTTATTGTTAGAACCGATTGGGTTTAAGTTGGTGAATTGGTGATGTTGGTTTTCATTTGTGAAATGCTGTTGTTGGTGTTGCGTTGCGTCGTATCGTGTGTTCGATGGTACAGACTGGAAACTGGATTCCAGAGGCTTTGTACCAAATTCTGGAGCATACATGCCTCCATAAGGGTTGAAAATGGGCGAAAAGTCTGAGAAACCGCTAGCGTACGGTTGCTGCGGGTACTGATTGGTCTGACTGGCTTGGTATGGCGGAAAGCCAATCTCAGCAAACCTGGGCTCATTAAAATGAAAGCCTTGAGCTTGAACAAACGGCTGCTTCCTTTCATCAGCTTGTTGAGTAGCATCACTGCTATCCCCATAGCAATTCTCTCGGAAAGTGTACAGGTCCAACGAGTCAGCCCGATCAGGCAGATTTGAGAAACCTGGCGGAGCAGGGTGCGATTTCGTGCCCGGTCCTTCACCAGGTGCACCATAGTGAAGATTTGTGAAACTGCCGTTCTGGACACAATTCTCTACCTCGACGTGTGCATTGAGGGTAACGTCACGCAACAAGCCACCTCCACTCGTGAATTTTACACTTACTCGGCTATTATTCGCAGATGATGATGATTCGTTATGGTCCTCTTTGATATTGTAACCGATAGCATTCAATCGCTCATTGTCCATCCAGTTAGTATCTTTCTTTGCAATAGTGTTGTTAGTCATACCTTCCTTTTCTTTTTCGAGCTCTAGACGCATCAGCGTATGAATGAAATGTGTGCGTACTCGTACAGGATTGAATTCGATGCGACCGCTCGAGTTGCCGCAGTTGTCGCGGGAACAGCCACAAGGAAAGTTCAGTCGATCTACCTGGCATTTGATGCCGGCCTGACTACACGAACAAGTGTCCGGATCACAGTAACCTTTACAGCCACAGCCACAGAATTCACGCGATGAACGTATATCGCGACATTCGTCCTTCTCCATCGCATCAATCTTTCTCACCCCGGCAGCTCTGAGCAGTGCTCGCCTCTGCCTCGTCGGTACGGGTTGCAGGAAATAGTAATTATCCAGATCCATTTCCGATTCAGAGGCATCGCTGGGCTCGTCTTCGCTGTCACTTTCATCGCTCGATGTTTCGGCATTGCTGTTTGCAGCCACGCTGCGTTCTGACCTCAGCTGCTGCAGCAGCTGACGATGGATGCGACGCTGCTCGATTGCATGTTCGGCCAGAGAAAACTTCTTAGAGTGTGTGTGTTGGGTACCCATACCTAAAGTGGAGCCCCCTTGAGATGGTACACATGTGAAACCCTGTGCACGAGGAAAATAGAACACTGTAACGCTGTCAAAGGTGATACCTCTTCTTTTTTTCACCTTTGGTTGCTCGTTATCATCCGATGATAGCTTGCGCTTCAAACTGCTCTTTATAGGTTTGGATTTTGAAGGATCTGAGCTGAGAATCTTTCCAATATCGCTGGCAATTTCTTTCACATTCTCTATTAGTTCCTCTTCTTTGGAGCAAAGTTGTGAATTAGTGGATGGCCTTTGAACTTCTTGTGCCTTCTGGCAGGAAAAACCATTGTATTGATCATGTTCCTCATGTATCCTGTACAAAAATGAATGTTCACTATCACTTTCAATGTTTGCAACATTTTCTTGTGGTCGTTCTTCGCACAGCTCCGATCCCAATCCAGAGTCTGATCCATCCGACCTGTCGTGTGGTTCTTCGATAAGTTCTTCAGTTGGTGGTAGACTTTCAGTAGCTGAATCTTCATCGTTTAAATTCTCCTCTGGCTTAGGATTGACATTAGTTCCATTTATAGTAGTAGTATTAACACTAATAACTATTGCTTCTTCGTTTGATATTTGCTCATCTGCTTTAGAATCATTACGCATCTCTTTAAAATCTTTCAAGTCTTTTTCATTTGTACTTGAAGGCATTTCAACAATAACATTATTATCTCCATCATCAACAGATTTAATAACGTTCACAGCTTCATCGTTCTTATTCATTGCTTCGACTGTTTGCTGGATTGTTTCGCACTGGCCTTCTTGGATTGTTGAGTCTTGTTGCGGTTCCATCGTTGATTCTTTAGAACCCATTGGTATTGGTAGAGGTGTGCGTGTTATTGCCACTATTAGCCATCACCATCTGAAACAAAACAAAAAAATCAATGATTATGATCAAGCAAAAGAATGGAGAATTTCTGGGTTAAACAGAATATTTAAATCGATTTTAACAATGAATTGTACCTACATCAATCAACTTTTTTCAAAGAAATTAAAATGTTTATCTGATTTATTGGTTTAGTTGTACAGAAAATAGTTTTTGGTTTCTAAAAGCATAATATTGACAGTCCTACTATAACTAAATTTTGGGTATCAATGTCTTTGAACTGAATGTAATCATGTACCTAATGTTATTGATGATTCTTCATTTGAAAGAGGACTGCTATGGTTCCATATCAAACTTTTGAAAATCCAACATGTCCTCCATCTAAGAACACCTGCGATAAGGGTGGAGGGGATTTTTTTTCAATAATTGTAAATTTTATACAACAAAATTAAAAAAGACTTTATTTTCAGCAGCTTATAGAATGTTTTTGAAAATCGGATTTTCAGGTTAGATCTCTATCAATGAATTATTTAAATTAATTAAAGACTCTTTTTATTTGGATGTTCTCGTGCAAACCCAAGCCCTGATTATAAGCTATAATATTATCAAGAGTATATCACCACATAATAGGTAATATACTATCATAGATTTTCACAAGTCCTTGAGGTCTCCGTTTCGTAACTATTCGTAACTATATTAACTATATGCAGGTTTTCACATACGTCTGTTTCTATTTAGCTTGTAGAACAACTTTTATTCTTTAAAAATGATGTCGCAATATTTTCTACCACTGGCGCGGTAGATACCTTCTGCGTCTAGATGCCAGCAGGTATTCTGAATATCGCGTATTATCAAGGTAAGTACCTACTACATATCAAACAAGGTCAACTGGGATAGCGTTTTGAATTTCGCATTTTACGGACACTAGTTATGAACTGTTTGTGCGATTTTGTTTAAAGTTTAATTTTATATTGAAAGTGACAATTTTATTTGCTGAACAACAACCTTATTTCAGAGCCAGGCGTTTATATTGTAAAAAATATAAGATGTTAAAGTAACTCTTCTTGTTAATTTCAGAAAAAAAAAATAGAAATCTTCTAGTCGGATGAAACATACCTACCATATTTTAGTTAAGAATGGTTTTATTTATTCCAGAGGCAAGCAATTAGGGTTTATGTGATATTATTAACTAAAGAAACACAAATTATCGGTCGTTGGTAGAAGCTTTTCTCCTCGACCTTTTTTTCAGCGTCGAAATCTAGAATATTTGAATGACTTCTCAAACAAGATTTTTTATGTTTGTTCGCGCTTTTTGCTCCGATTCTGATAAGTACTTTTTTCACCCCCAAGAACAACATTCATTACGTACTACGTACCTAGTGCTTGTTGAAATAAATCTATATTTTTCAATATAAACATAATTTTCAGATTCAACAGTGGTGTACGTATGAGCTCCAAGAATGATATTTCAAGAGAAAAGCGGCACATGATTTTTTTTCCTATTAATAAAACAGCGAGAGAGACGTAAATTTAGGTGAATTCATCCATATAATTTGATAAATCACGTCCAGAAAGGAGTTGACTTGTTCAAAAAGTCAGTAGCATGGTTTGACGGTTACCTCAGAGCAAACACCCTGTATTCGATATTTTGTAGCTATTGTTGATCATTCCGCTTGAATTTGCATATAAACAAGAGACTAAGAGACGTGCCTATAAGTTGAATGTTGTTGTTCTGTGTGTCAACGTTTGGATAATATCCTATTTAAGTTAAATATAGAAATCGAGAACCTTGTGTTACGTTTGTTTCGGTTGAAAATATTTCATTAGATTCTCAATCACGACGAGTCGAGTCAGAGTCAGATCTGACAACTATGAATCCATTGACGTATATTTTTTTCTTAAGAATACCTATTTTTAGTATGACGTCCTCTTTCCTTCAAGGATCAATGAAGTTAAAGAAACCGACGCAGGAATCCTGCTAAGTGTCCGCTATGGAAAACTAGCTGATACTACTACAAATTTTAGAAGAGAATTAGATTCTAGTGCTAGAATTTACTGCTGAAATTAATATCAATATACCATATATTTTATTACTACTATTTAACATAGTAAATGTTAATGATTTTGATGATATAATCAGAGGAATGTTAGTAATTCTTCCCGTTTTTTCACCAACTTCAAAAAAAGGAGAAGGTTTGCTTTTTTATTTTTTTTAATGGCTGTTTTGCATAGTAAACTTACTCTGATTTAGACGATTTTTGTTTCATTTGAAAGAGTTGAGAAATGGTCCCATATTGAGAAAAATCAAATCCAAAATCTCCATCCCTCCAAAAAGGGGTAAATTTTTCTCGAAAATGAAAATCCGAGAAGGCAGAATTAATGCAAATTCCATATCCTGAAATATTTAAATTGGACATTTTTAAAAATAATTATAGGTTACCGCGCTACAGTCTGAAATATGTGTTTCAGCCATGTGGAAGGGGCAAATTTTTCCGAAAATAGATATTTGGAAAGGGGACCAGATCCGGAAACGTTTAATTTGAACATTTTTTCAAAAGAGTTACGGTTTCCGAGTTTTGCAATGGTAAAGTCTGAAATATGTGATATGCGTATTTCCGCTATGTGGAAGAGCAATTTTTTCCGAAAATTGAAATGAGACGGCCAAATTAAAGAAAAGATTATATGTAGCAACATTTAAATTGAGTTATGGTATTTGAGTTACGGTTGTAAAGTCTGAAACATGTAGATTTGCGCCGCGATGTTTTGAGATCTCTGAATAATAAGTACAACTAACCCTATAACTTTTTGGGTATTAGTGAACGTTCAACAATTTTCGTGACTTATGTGACACTCAAAAATGTTGAATCATTATTTAAAAAAAAATTGGACCGACCTTATTAGTTGCACTGAAAAATACAAAATAATATTAATTCTATTGGTGCTCTTAATTTTGAAGTTGTGCCGTTGTAGTTTGTTGTTGTATGCACCAACTCCGAAAGAACCAGCACCAATAGAATTAATATTATTTTGTATTTTTCAGTGCAACTAATAAAGTCGGTCCAATTTTTTGTAAAAATTATTTATATAATATAGATATGGTTGGTATTCCGCCGAGAAGGTTCTAATTCCAGATAGTTCGAGTGAACAAGTAAATATATATGACCCTGTTATTGGACGATGAAGATGAAAAAAACATGCAAACAGTCGAATTGTATACCTCCTCCTTCGTTCGGGTCGTCGGTCAAAAATTAAGCTCGACGAAAATCTAAAATAGATAATTTCATGACTTACTGCAAGATTTCTTTGCAATTCTAGTGTTTTATTGACCTAAATTTACTTATGTTCAATTAAATCAACCATAATAATAACATTTTATTAAAATCAATTATTTTTGCAATAATTATTATAAATAAATAGACATGTGGACGTGAATCATATGAGTTCGACATTTCATTGAAACAAAATACTTTTTCAGCAACTTCGCCAGAATGAAAGTGGTATACAATGAATCTGTCTGTATGTTTGCTTTTTTTATGTATGCACGTTCATAGACGGTATAAAAACCGAAGAGCTATACAGGGAAGGAACACAAGCTATATTTTAAAAAAATGAAAACTCAGAGCAAGACCTTACATATAGGTATGCTAATAAGGAAGGAAGTGTGAATAATAGATCCAATTGCCCATTTCAAATTGACAATTGATGTTTTATCCTACAATATCTCATATGATTAATTATTTGTTTTGAGTAGATTATTTTAATATTACCTAGAACGACATGTCAAAGAGATGCTTCAATGTATTCTAATAAATCTGAACGATAAAATTCATTTCAGTGAATACCTACACTTAATACTTGTTGTTTTATTACTCATCGAATTTTAGGCGGTGACATTTAACAGATCCACTAATTGTCGTATAAGTAGTAGGTCATCATTATTCTCATTTATTCTACTCGTATACATTAAATCAGAGATGATCATAATAATGCGATATAGATAAACAAAGCATACAGAGTATCTTGACTTCTCTTTGTCCTATTCGATATACATATTAGTACGAATGTCGTTACGTGATTCATGATTATGACTTCATCAATACTGTTTTGAATGTCCAATGCCGATATCCACCCTATAGCTAAGGGCAATTTTCGTAGCAAATTTGAAAAGTTTTATATGGGACTGTCACTCTTTTCAATGAAAAATAAAAAATGGTTGTAAAAGATTATTCCCATCAGATAGTATCAGCAGTTAATTGATGGGATAAAAATAAAAATATTATTCGCTTGATAATCAAACAATTTATAAGAATATAATTTCAATGTTTGTTATACCAGTTGCCTTAATATGAGGCACTGATTTAGGTGATTACTGAAACAAGGTAAGTATTTATATTTGTGATATCTTTTTGTCAATAGTACTTTATATTTTTATACATTTTTCAGTTTCGAAACTAATTTTCTCGATTTATAAACAATTACATCAGAACATTCATTTCAGTTTCTTCAACTACATTTATCAGAGACATTATATTTTATTGCAAACTTTAATATTTGTTATTTTCATTATATGCAGGTTTTGCATTTCTTTCTGTGTCGGTCAACAAAAGATTTCGGATCATATAATTGACAAGTGATGTTTAAATATAATGTAATTTCAGATGATTTAAGTAAAGAAATGATCTCAAATTCGATAGCACGCTTCAAATGTTTTTTTGATCGCTCGTTATAATAAATAACCAAAATCATTCGTATCCCTCGATTTTGCCCTAATAATAATTCCATTTTCTTATTCAATTGACCGTATCGTCAATTTCCTTCTTCTTTTAGAAACGAAAATAAGCGACGACGGCAACTCCTGTATATGACTCGGGAAACACCGTAAATGCTTATGGAATAGCAACCCCTTTGCACGCCCTGAACTTCCGTTCGTCTTCCTCGAATAGAATCACAGAACGGATGCGATGATGAGGGAAAGTGTGAGGGTAGAAGGGGAAACAGAGCACACAGATTCGGGGTTATTCATTCATAGCCATCCATAATGTTGCCCTAAAGTTGCTGAACACTCTCCCTCCCCAACAAGGATCTGTGGGAATCTTGATGCTTTATTCAATTGAGGAATGTGCTTTCCGTCTTGAATGATTCCCCAATGGAAGAGCTTCATTGTAGCGCTAGGTGTATATGCCGCGCATCAAACACAATCCGGGCGTCAGTAAGTTATGGTGAATATAAAGTGAGGGCTGAAGGGATGCTCTGGACACGATTTTCCTTTTGATAATGGCGCAAAAGTTTTGAGAAGAAATTATTATTGTTATGATTAGAACTAGAGGGGAGGAGACGCGAATGAGTCCATTTGTTTTCTTTTCATTTCCGATTCTCGGTAAAGAAAACTTCAGAACGTCATATCTAAAGAATCAAAATTTTTGAGAAAAATAGAGTTTCCAGCTGCGATCAGCAGGCAAAGTGATAAATTATGACTTTCAGAAGAAAATGTCTAGAGAATACTGAATGAGAAGAGATTACAAGACCTTATGTTAAGGAGCAAGTGGAAAAGTGAATAATTCAAATCGAGATTTGGGCATAAAAATATGCGTTTTTTTCGTTGTTGATAGGCTTCGCAATTTGAATGTAGGTTTGCTGTTTTGACGGTTTCTGAGTTACAACAATAGTAAAGTATGAAATATGTGTTTTACCACTTTTACTAACTCTCTGTATATAAGTGAGCTTTCAACAATTTTGATGACTAATAAAATACTCAAAAATGTGTAATAATTTGTTTCCACAAAAACTTTTTAGTTGCTGTTGATAACTCTGCTCTCGTTGTAAGTCTCCATGCAAATCCGACTCGCACGTTGTCGGTTTTAGTTTCATAATTTCAAATAAATTCAATTTTTTTAAGCATTTTGTTTTACGTTACCTCTATGAATGAATGTTCGGCTTTTGCCATTTCTCACAAAATTATTTCTCCAGCTTCACCTTGACTATGAATCAAATTGTTAGCAATTTATACCAAATCATGATTATAATATACATTTTTTGGCTGAAAAATATTGTTGAAAATAGAAAAGTTGATCTTATGTTGTCCATTTTCGACACTTTTCTAGGGTATCTTCATAACTGTTGGTAATAGCGCAAATGTAATATAAGTAGTCATGCGTTCTATTGAAGGCTAACTTTGAATGGTGAAACCAAAATTTGAACATTTTCACTGACTTAAAAAGAGACAGGGAGTACTATGCCGTTTTCAAAATGACTATACGAGATTAGGTCAAAAAGTTGTCTGGTGCAACTTTATTTTATTGAATGAGACAGCCTGTATATTTCAGTTTAAAAACATATCATTTTTAATTATTTCTGCATGTATAGGTATAACTCTAGCCTCGACTCTATCATAGTCCTGTAAGAATTAGGTATATTCAATTTTTATTACTTCATTCCCCAGCAGGTCATAAAATGAAGGCTCCAGCTTGAATAAAAACAAAAAATAACATTAGAATACTTTGGTTTTTGGTCTTTATAATTGAAATACCAAGAAACCTGCTTTATTTCACCTGCGTTTGAAAATTCTTCTTTTATTGAAATTAAATTACAGATAGGCATTCAAAAGTTATTAATTATAAAAATTAACTTTAATTATCGGAAAAAAAACAAAAAAAGAAACGTAGTAGGTACATGTGTTATTTTATCAACTTTGTACAAAATAAAAGATGTGGGGAGAAAATCCAATTCATCGAAAATGTTCGCTATGCACTCCTGAGATCTTTTTCGTTACGATTTCATAACGTGCGGCAGTTCCATTTCTGCAAAGGCTTCATGAATTTTTTGGTAAAGCTGCTCTCGAGTCAAAATAGGTTCCTTGTCAATTTTATTCTCCAACCAGAATGAAAAATACTCCCTTATTCGAATAGTATTATGGGTAGCGGCACCGTCTTGTTGAAAGTAAATGTTTAAAGATTTGACTGGTAGATGTCTATGTCGATTTCTCCATTTTATACTTTCTCCAAAACAGCGATAAAAAGTTATTTTTGAATAAGATAAAACTTATGTTCACTCTAAACAAGCCTTAATGACAAGTGGGGGTTGCTTGTAATCCAATGGCTTTCATTATGTCGATAAAAATACCGCAACTTGTAATAACGTTTACGTAAAAGAAACGATCCTCATTATAACTTATCTATAAACCAGTGACAGAATTCTATTTTTTTTTCAAAATCATCAAAATGATCAGAATAAATATTATTAATTTCTATTAACAAAACTTGTTACTCTACAAAAGTCTTTAGATTATGCTCTGGTAGTCGGAATATGTTCTTAATGCCGGATTCACACTATAAGGTCGATCACGGTTCGTTCGCGGTCCGATCTCGGTCCGGTAAAATATTATTAAATGAAAAAGAATGTGTGCATTCAAACTATCCGTAACAGTCAAGTTCCGGTCGAATCCCATTCCAGTCGCGATCAGTCTGAGAGAAATTCTGTTTGAGCGAGATCGAACTTGTCACGACATGTATCGAAAGTGTGGATGCTCTTCCGTTCCCGGTTCATTCAGCTTTTAAGCTTCGAAGCGACAATTATATCGAATATAATTAATGTAGATACATTTGAAAGATTTTTAAAATTTAAATTGAATAATTGGAAGAATTGCTAATTGAATTTAAATATATGTAATGACGATGTCTAATCCAGTGTGGACTTTTGAAAAAGGTAATTTATGCATAAGTAATTGATTTTTAAAATGATATATACAAATAACGTAGGAATAGTATTATTAACAGAATGTTATTACAGTTGCGAATGATACAATTTAAGAAATAATTATTATTTTTATAAAAGGAATTATTATTATTTTCAGATGAATTGCTTATTGAAGTGGTTAAGTAAACCAGACGGAGATCGAACCGCGAACGAACCGTGCGTGATCGAACTTACTCGTATAGTGTGGATCCAGCTAGATTTTGTCAGATCGAGATCGGACCGCGAACGAACCATGATCGACCTTACAGTCTGAATGGTTGTCGTCTTTCCAGATAGCGAACAAAAGATAAATTTAGTGTTACTTCTTCGTTTTTTGCACTTTCAAGATAACACCAATGTTATCAAAATTTTCACGAATGAACGTCAAAGAATAAAATAATAAATGAAAAATATTAATAACAATTTAACTCCAACATTATGCATAACCATGACAACGGTTTAAGTTTCACAGACAACTGAGGTTTAAAGTAAAAAAGATTGAGTATTGTGCCTGCCGGACTATTGTTAGTTTTGGTTATATATATTTGTAAAGAGAATTCGAAATGATATCTTTTTAAACCAAAATTAACAGGGTGTCTCATTTGAAAATATAACATTTGACAACATTTTGACCTGACTTCGTATAGTCATTCTGTTAACAACATAACTCCAAAATAATTGTTATAAAGAAACATTCATGTAAAACATAACATGTATCAATTTTAAGGAAGAGGTTAAATTATGGGTTTTTTCAAATAAGTCTATATTTCAATTTTCTCCTGTATCACTTGAGCAGTAGAATTTTTTTTAAATTTTGGTTCACCATTCAAAGTTAGCCGTCAAAAAATATATATCGTGTCCTGTATAGTAGTTGAAGTACCTATATGATTACTTTTGCGCTATTACCAACAGTTACGGAGATAAAACAGAGACAAAAGTATCGAAAATAGATTGTAGATTGATTATAGATTGTTTCTTCTGAAATTAGTTGGTGTTGATTTTATTATCTAAGTACTTTCAATTTTAGAATTGATCGAAACATCCAACATAATTGCAACAACTTAATTATTGTTGCATTTCGCAATTAATTTGTCCATTGAAGCAACAAATTGACAAAGCTGAAAGCTACATGTTTTTCTGTACATTCGTGAGCTGCATGCTACATGTCTGTCTATGGATAGGTACTCAACTGAGAAATCAAATATCATCTAAGAAATTTAATTATTGAAACAAATTTTCTACCATTTTCCGTACATAAATAGGGAAAATATAGATCCCTTATCTCTACTTATCGGTCTTATTTGCTATTTTATACCGAATATTCAAGCATACAAACGTTTACATATTTGATTCCAATAGCAACAGTAATTTTGGCATCCACCCCTCCAAGGTATATCTATCTGTAGACTATTTTTAACGAAGCTTGCACACACACTGTTCGAGTTTTCTAATTCGAGAACAGGACCGCGATGTGCATTACAAATTCATATTATATCAATTATTATTTCCTCGTAATATAATACTATGATTATTCTTTCAGGGACATTCTGTTTTAATAATAAGAAAAATTGTACGAAGTCGTTACATCTGAGACAACGTCAATAACTCTGGAAAAACTTGTGTCGATTTTTAAATTAATTTCAGATTATTGCATTTACACAGTGGCGTAATAGGGGTTTAGATAATATACATATACCTATTCTTTAACAACTTGTCATTCTGAATGCAAATTGTAAAGATTTTTTTAATGGTTGAAATAAAAAGGTAAAATTGTAAGACTCTGTAATTCAGCTATATGTTTTGATGTTGGACTATCAAGGAAAATATATATTGTATAAATAATATTGTTGCGTATGCGGGTTCGCAGATAAGTGAGACTAATTTACAATTATTAAATAAACTTTATTTACACTCGAAAATAAAAATTACAAATTCACTTTACTATTGAGTATTTTTACTAGCTTACTATGACTATTCTATTATTGCATACCGTCTTTTACACTCTGTCCATCACGCCGACAATTCTCTCTAATATATTCCCGAAAAAGACTCTAGATCTTTCGAGCCGCCTCTGGTCTCTGATTCACTAGCCGCCACTGGACTTTTCTCGAAATCCTTTGTCGGCATCCTAGTGAGGATTTATCCAGCTGTATGTATGCGACCCTCGAAGACCAGTTGATGTACTATTTCAATAGGTAAATGAATAGTATCAAGAGTTTCGTACCTATATCCTATAAAAAACGGAACTCATATAACTCTAGTATCTGTCTCCGAAATTGATGAACGGGTTATGCTCGGGGTTAGTTTACCGCGTCACATTTTTTTAGTGTAAATAAATAAATTCAGATGCTAGGAAAGGAAAGAGCTCCTTATGAGTACTTAATTCAAATATATTTTGTCTTAATTTTGATATAAACGATTTAGAAGACAAAATACGACCATTCGCTCTTATCTTTAAAGCTATCGAGCGTAAAAATTTGGAAAAAATACAGAATATCTCTAAGTATATTTCACTCAGAGTTTACAGCAAAACATATGCGACAATCTTGAGTACCTACATACTTACGGAACTTTCTCAGGCAAATCTAACACGCTCTTGAATAATTTGTAAATTAATCTGCTTTTTGATATTATTTTCCGGAAAGAAATTTTAGCCACAAGCATAAAAAAACGACATTTTCATGGAATTTTTTTTCACATTTTTTCAAAAAATTTGCAGTTGCCATTATAAAATATATTTTGTCATTGAGCTTATTAACTAAATGTCCGTTGATCTGCTCTTAAGAACGTCTATAGTCAGGATAGAACGGATAATTTCAATTTTTTATTTTTTCATATTTATCTTTCAAAATATATGACATAAACAAATAATAAATAAATATAACAAAAGGCAACAGATGTTAACGACTGAGTGCAGATGAAACTCACTTAATTGTTTATACGTTGTCACTCAAAAGTCCCTAAAAAATGAGGTAGACGAGTTCCTTTTTTAGATAGACTCAATTTACCCAGATAATATACTTATTTATAATCAACATAAATATGTATTGCAAACTTCATGTAGGTAGGTAAGCGGATTGTTGAAATCTAAAAGGTTAAGAGGTTCATCCTCGTTACGATAAAATATATTTCGGTTATCGTTGAAATTAATCAAACAGCAATCTGCCTGTTATATTTCATCTTTAAATAATTCCTAGCATTTACTTATTAAATTTATCATGCCCCCTTGTACGTAAACGCCTATGCTGTCATCATACCGGAATAGAGATATAAATATTTTTCGTTGGAGAATGATATACGTAGGTATTTGAAGCGAATAAAATTTAACTTTATAGAAAACCATTAGTTTAGAATATACTCCGAAATATTATACCTACGGAAGATGAAATCATATTTTATACAAAATATTATAAAGAAGAGATAATCTGACTCGAGATTAGCTTTTATTTGATTGGCCGAAGGCAACTGACGTCTGGGTAGTCTATATAATATATCCAGGCCCCAGGCCCACCAAAGATAGGAGTTCTCGGCTGAATAGATATTGAACAGGTAGGTGGCTATATGGATCAAAGAAATAGGATTCGAATTTTCTAATAAAACTGCATCTTAGCACAGGTAGTATATAAGGTCCATTGTCGCATGGCTTGGAGAATGTTTTACATTTTACTTACTTTCAGTTTTGCACTAGACCATTCAACAATCTTTAATATCCATTCGATTATTGAAGACAAATACAAAAAAAAATAGGTAAACGCGCGTCCATAGAAAGTGGTTGTATAATATGAGTAATGAAAGAAAATGGTAAAAAATAATCACCTGCGCTGACGGTTAGAAACACATTGTTGCATGGTGAACCAATGAGATTTGAATTAGGCCAGACAGCAGACGTCACTCGCAAGTTCAAACTATTCGTCACAGCTCTATTGCTCAGATGTTTTTTCTTGACCACTCGTATCTCGTTCTGACACTTACTTATGCTCATGAATGAATAGAATCTTGAAACACAACAGCACAATATTTCAAAAATAGCCGTCAAAATGCGTCAAACAAACAAACAACACACTTGAAAAATAGGTAAAATCGATACAAAAATATCGTTTTAAAATTCCAAAAATCCAGCTATTGATTCACAAATATTTTTGCACAATTTTTGTTTAATAATTATTATTTGAAATAGGTTCGTTGTACCAACTGTTCCACAACTAAGAGCGGCACTTTTAACTTGTATACTAACAACACAACCGACAAACGATAAACTCTCTGTGTGTGTGTGTGTGTGTATGTGTGTGTGCATCATGCTGTGTTGCCAGGTTGCACCTTTGTATTTTCCCCTCCCCACCTAATAATAGCAGAGTTTCACATAGGTTATCGAACATGACTATACGAGGGAGTATGATATGTCCCAGATAAGAGCGTATTATGTATCCGATTATTACGAGGTAAAATAATTTTTTTCTTTCGATTTAATCATCCTAGAAACTGTAGAGAAGAGATGAGTTATTGTAGATTCCTTTCATAAAGGGCGGGCTATTATGGTCACAATGGTGCAACTCAATGTTTGAGGATATTTATACATGAACAATAATTAGGCTTTTGAGGGAGAATTATATTGATAATATTAATCAACAAAAAGCGAAAAAATATCATAGAAGGCTCTCAATCTAGTAACAATCAGATATAAAACTCTCGGTACATCCGTTAGGAAGTTTGAGATGTCTCAAACAGACAGACAGATATACATGTTTAACTTAGTCTAAGAAAAACTGGTTAAGAAAACTTTTGATTTACTCCCGTTCGTTTGAAAACTGCGTTGCAACAGACAGATAGACAGATACACACATAAAAATCAGCTAACCAAGAACACTCTCGATCAAGTCACCAAAAAAATCATAATCGGTTCATCAAGCTCCCTCACTTTCCATGACACTAAAGTAAAAATAAATATATTTTGCGGTTCCATTAAAAAAATCGATAAAGTCATATTTCAAATGGCGATTTGTTCAAAATATAAAGGGTGGGGACTTTAAATGGAACGCTGCTTATATCGGCCCTGGGAATAACATTTTTCAAAAATCCAAAAATACGTCCTCAAAGATGGAGCTCGCTTTCGTCATGAAAAAAAAGGGGCCCCAAAGAGGGGGCGCAGCCCTAAACAACTTTGTTTTTTCAAATTAGAAGACATCACTTGAGGCACCTCCTTGGAAAGCTTATTAAAAAATTTGAATTTGATAATAAAAAAATGACATCTGTCAAACCATGTGTCAGAAATTTACTAACAACTGATTTTGAACTATTTAATGAACAATTACATAAATAATAACAATAATGCTGGAATGTCACCTTTTTAGCGTGACAGTTGTTGAAAATGTGCCCCATTAAACCTATTGGCACAGACCCAACCGATAGTAGAACTCTTCCCTTGCCCACTCTTCTCAAAACTTCTGGCGTGATTAAACGTATCTCCGAATCTTTGCATTTCATTCTCTGTAGGGCTCCAATTTTTTTACATGGTGAAAGTGATCTCCATAAAAAATCTTTGCGGACGTGTTTTTGGATTTTTGAAAAATCTTAGTCCCAGGGCCGCTATAAGCAGCGTTCTATTAAAGTCCCCACCCAGTATTCAGTTTGAGAAGTAAACTATTCCATAAGGTTCGTCATGATCATCTCATAAAACTACTGTACTTATTTAATCAGAACGCCAGAGTTAAGGCTGGGAAGAAACGTTGAGACTAAATAAATAAATACTAACACGAGAATGTATACATATATTTATTACAGGATCTACAGTGGATTTGCAAAGGGGTCGAATAGTAAAAGCCAGCGAATAAAGTAGAGGAAGGACAAAATAACTATCATAATAACAAGGAAAAGTATGGATTAAGGAAACTCCTGTCCAAAAAGTCAGTTGGTACCTAAAAACAGTAATCAACCAGAGCAACTTGTATAGGTACTGCGGAAATAAGATATAGAATTGGACAGACCAGACTCGGATTCAATAAAATGAAGATCGTACTATTTAGTCAAGATTTGAGTATTTATCAGAAAGCTGAGATTCTACGTGTTTCCAGTAGGTAATCCTGTTCAGAATGAAAGCTTGAACTATAAAAAAAATTATGGATCAAGAATCAAGGGAGATCCTGTACAGTTTATCGATAGATTTAGATGTCTAGGAAAAGTAATCAACAAGAGCAAACAATATATTGAGTAAGATGAGATCCAGATTGGGACAGGCCATATTTGGATTCAATTATTCTTCGTGAACATCAGGATGCTGAAATTCTACCTGTTTCCGGTACTTACTACTTCATGAAATGAAAGCTTGGACTCTTGAGAAAAACTATAGAACAAAGGAGATCTAAAAAATTGTCAGCTATCTATAGAAATAGTTATCAAGAAGAGCAAGGACTATATTGAGTTAGATAAGATCTAGAACTGAACAGACCAAACTCGGCTTTGATTTAATGAAGAACTAAGTTTGTAACGTTCTTAGTCTACATCACAATGCAATTCTACATTTTTCCATTACTTTAGTTTGTAATGAAACCTTGGAGTCTAAAGAACAACTACGCATCAAGGGAGAAAAGTATAAAGTAGTCTAATTAGTCAATAGATAGATATCCAGGAATCACGAACAGTAATCAAAGAAACTGAATATCGATAGATACTGGGTCAATACGATCCAGAACTGATCAGGCCAGACTTATCCTCAATTTAATGAAGAATTAACTTACTGCTTCATGATGATCCATAACCTAATGCTGTATGGAATTATAGCTTCGACTCTCAAGAAAAATGACACAGATTGTCTGGAACCATTCGAGTAGAACATCTCGAAAATAAGTAGTTGAAGAGAAAAAAAAAAGAAATTGCTGAAAAAATCGGAAAAGAAAGTCGTAACTGTAATCAAAATCAGAAAACAACAATTCCTATGCCAAGAGATGAGGGAAGGGAAATATATATTTTTACAAAACTTTATGTAAGGGGGAGACGGCACATAGAGAAGTTATTATGCAAGTACGAAACTGCTCTATGAATGTGGTGAATATTAATATATAATAAGGTTATAGATATGTGACGAATTTTTATTATAGGTATCAATAATCACATTTCTGTGGACATTTTAAGATACGCTACCTGGAACCTGTGCAGATTTGAACATTATTCTCTTTGTATTATATAATAAATAAAGATAATATTTTTTTGGGTAAAGATAACGCTGAGCCTCCCAGGATTTTTTACACTCATCTTCCATGGATGAAAAGTTGGAAAAAAATCTCAGCTCACAAACTTTTAAAATTCATTTCGAAATTCATGGAAATTAGAATTGAACCAAACAGTTGTGAACTTTCATTTAAAAGATGTCTTTCACATATAAATCGTATATATTTATTTATTCATTTATTTATGTAGGTATACGGTTAAACCATTTATACAAATAATACATAGAAGGTACAAGTTACAATAAATTAATTAAATAGAATTCCTTGAAAAGTTTATAATACAGTCCACTAAATCTGTATATATTTTGAACTGCTAGTACAGATCTCGATCTCAATTTATTCTTTAATTGGTTTAACTTGATATCAGATAGATCAATAGAACCATAAATATCATTAAAATTCCGAGGTATTCTTTCTAAGGGACTATAATAGATATAGTTATTAGGGTAAAATTTAATTGAAAATAATTTACTGTCGCGAGTTCTAAAGTGTGTGTTGAACCTCAACTGTGTCAGTATATAATTATACTTAGTCGATCTTAGATATTCAGCTGATATTTTGAAGTAATTATGAAAAGATTAGAATAAAATTAAAGTACCTACCTATCAATTGTCTTTGACATTATAAGATAATGATAACTTTCATTATCTTATTTTATACTTGACAATTCAATTCAATAAAGCACGTATAAATATTCAGATATTCGGATGTTAATAAAAAAATTAATAATCCCTGTACACTTATTCCACTTATTTATATGTGACTTGGTCAATCAAAAACATGACATTTGCATAAGTGGAAATATGTTTTTTTTTACTAAACTTAAATATTGATTTTAGGGAGCTTGTTGATATATCGGGATAAAAGTATGCTGAGCTTAAAGTATCTGCATTGCATTGTCGTCAAAACCCGTTTAGTGCGCGATGGACGGCCAAATGCACAGACAGACAAAATTTCTATAAAGTGCAATTATTTTGCTAAGATAATTATGCACAAAATTGAAATCGCACCGATTTATCATGTACTAGCAGTGGGTTTGTATGTACCACTTTGGTTGTCGCTTGTTTACGAATTTATTCTGTCAATTTCATCGCCTTTTTTGCCATGTGAAATTTTAACTTAGCTGCACCATATTTTTTGTAAGCTTGTGGATTAATTAGTTATTCAGCAACATATTTCGCATCCGGTACTATTCTTTATTATTTAATTCGGGGAGTTGATTTTGAGTCCTACTGTAGAATCGATGCTATTCTCCAGAAGTGAATGAATGATTTTCCGCTGTTGTATAGTTATATAGATTACTTGGTAATGCAATTTTCAGATCTCTAGTTAAAAAAAAAATGTACAATTCAAATTTTCTCCCAAATTATAATTGAAAAACTGGTGCCTTCCCCAAAAGCGTTATAATATAGCTATATTTTTATTTATATTCAATTTCTTAGACATAAGCTCCAGAAACCCCTCATTGATAGTCACGTCACAACACATATTAACCAAAGTTTGTGACTGTCGATTTGATCTACACTTAATCTTGAATCTTTTTTACTGTTTACATAATTTATTTGATGCCCTAAGATGATTTCGATTCCATCGGAGGTAATACAAAAACTCAATCAATTTCAATAATTGCACTGATAATAGGTGCCTATTTTTCTTCGGTAATGTCAGGTATGTATATTTCATTAAAATATTTCTCTTGATGGTAGATACAACTACAATTAATTATTAAATTAAAGTTGAAGCTAATACAAACTGAAATGTTTTCAAAGCCAATACGTACTTGGTACTTATTAAATAAATAAAACAACTTGTGACCTATTACGTATCCGTTTCTGGTACTAATCCAAAACACTGACAACGTCGCTGATTGAGAAACCTCGCAGGTTACGCAGGCGTAGTGCGTAGTTCAGAATCTAGAGGTTCAGCGTTGAGCGTCTGTTGAATTGCTGAGGTTCTACGTATATGTCGTAGTCATATAGTGGAATCCGTATTTTCGTGAAAAGCCTAGGCATTTCATGAAACGGCGGCATATAGTGTAAAGAAATATTATTACGCTAGCTACCGTGGCCTTTCAAGAAATACCTAACACTTATCGTCACATTGTGAAATAATAATCTACACAATCTGCCTTATTTGAGGAATTCGCGTTTCCTGCAAAGCAGTATTGGCTGGCTATTTTCTTTTATTTATGTGATAAGAAAATTATATTATTTTTTATAATATATTGAATAAACGTTCTTTGCTCCGACGTCCCGGAGGAAATATAGGTACAATGCTATATAGTTTGTATGCATGTTCCGATTTTCATGATTCTTCTTTAATATGAAAGAGGACTATTGAGAGTTGGTCCCACTGAACGATTTTGAGGACTAAATTATACACTGTACAAATGCACAGCTTCAAAATTACCAATACCAACAGAATTAATATTACTTTGTATCAGTAATTAATAGAGTCGGTCCTATTTTAAGTTAGGTAAGATACTTATTAAAAAAAGGTCCAGTCTCGTGAAATTTAGAATTTCATTGAATCTTTTTTCTACATTGTACCTTAGAAGGTTGACATAGGCATCTAGAGCTTTAATTGAATATTGAAATGAAACTAAGTAGTTTCCATAACAAAATAAAAATGAAATGGTATTTTACATATTTGATATGTAATTCATATTATCATATCTCAGTTAATTTCTGCTTAATTATTTAGTCGCATAGTTCAGTATTGCTTGAGTCTTTGTAGAATAAATTATAATTATCTGCAAATAATTCCATTTCCGTTTTTTCTGACATGATTTCGAGTTACATTAAATTAGGGCAAACATGAGGTAAGATGTCTATTCACAATATGCCGAATTCTCAAATTAGGCACATCGTGCACAAAGTGACGGTATGTCGTAGGTACCTATATCGTGAAAAGTAGCGGCAGATGGTGTAATTATAATTCTTTAAACCAAGTCGACATAAATATATTTTATCTATTTGTGCGTTCATAAAACAACAGGCGTTATACCTAACTAAATATAATTTGGTCTCCTATATAATATTCAATAGTGGATTACAGAACGCAGAAACAACCAACTACTACGGCATCATGGCTTGGGCCTTGGGCCTTCTGTTAACAGTTCTTGTTCTTGGTCGGTGTTTATACGATATACGAGGTTGATTCAGATTATCACATTTGTTATTTATATAATAATAAATTGAAAATTTATGAACAAGCACCAACTTGAAAAGTACCAGTAGCAACAGCATTATCTAATAATATTTTTTTTATTTTGCAATACACGACGGGGAGTAATTCATTCTCGGCATATGCGTTAGGTATACCCACGAAGAAAAAATAACAAATTCGACACTGAGATTCAAAGATTTAAAGTAAGTAATCAAACTCGGCACATGAGCTTAAATAATATTCAATAAACGTTATGAAAGGTTCTACATGCTCAAAAAATAGTACCTTCATAAAAATATCTATTCATTTTAATTATTGAACATAATATATCAACAATTTAGTATAAATAAGAACTTTATTTAAACATTTCTTCTTCTTCATTTAGCACTTAAAACCCTGGGTGGGTCTTGACTGACTGCACAACTTTCCTCCAAAAGAAACGGGCTTCCTTCATTTTCGGGTAGAAGGGAATGTTAATTTTTTGGATGTCTGATCTAATGTTGTCTCTCCAACGCATTCTATCAGTTCTTATTATTATAATGAGATATTATTTTGATGTATTAAATTTTTTATGATATTTTTTGTACATTCTAAAAATTTAGTAATAGTAGAATAAAATCATAAAGTTTCTTTATTTTTATAATTTATGGTATTAGTTAATCTTTCCTCATATCATATAGCTACGTTTCGGCTTGTTGACTGAGAAGTGTACAAAAATAAACCGAAAAGGTGTGTTTGGAAAATTGATGTAGGTATACAAATTCAAATGCAATGAATATTTAGTTCTTATAATTCGCTGTCCAGTTTATTCTGCACCAATATTGGATTGGAATCTTAATATTCGCTCAAATCACTTTCACACATGAGTATCACCCTAAATGTTTCAACGAACAAAAAGACCATATTTCTGCTGGAGTTTTGTTGGAATTCATTCAAGGCAAAAGTCAAAAAATATAAAAACATACCAAATTCCAATGACAAAAAAGGTAGATTTGATTGCCTTAAACGGTATCTATCAAGTTCGCTTAAATCCGTTCAGCTTCTTTAAAGTTATAGATGTTTGGAAAGAGGAGTGTTGAGAATTGGTACTACACTATAAAAAAAACTAGTATCTCGTTCTCCCAGAAAACCTCACACAAAGGGGGTAGAGGGGGCAATTTTTTCCGAAAATTGAAAATTCCATGTGTTGGACTTAAGAAAGACTATTCAGAGCATGTTTAATTGCACACTTTTCAAAATAATTCTAGTTAGAGCCCAAGAAGAGGGCGAAATTCTTACTGCCACATTTCCACAATTCCAATTACCTACTAATGAACACTAAAAAATGTGAAATAAATTTATTTGCAAAAAATGGTTCCGATTTATTAGTTGGTGAACTCAAAACTTCAAATCAAGGTTAATTCTTCTGGTACCTACTGGTAATTTTTCAGTTGGTGCCAAAAGTTTTCTGTTTACCTACTGACAACATTATAACTTCAAAATTACCACAATTTACTGTTTTTGAGACTTTTTTTTTGACAAAATCTGGAATGAGTCATCAACTGAATATCTGAAAAAATATAGGTACCTACACTAAAATATTTTCATGATATAAAATTTAAAATATTGGATATACCAAAAAATAGACAAAAAGTATAAGAGGGTCGAAATCAGTTGTTTGTTTTTGAAATATCATCAGAAACAGTTTCTTTAGATTCTGGACTCGGCGCAGAGGCCTAAACCAGTTCCGACCCAAGGGTTTGATGATTAGCAAATTGCTAGTTTATTGTTCCTGATCGGTTTGTGGATTTAGAGAAATGCGAAGTGTGGTCAAATGTATGTATTTCGTAGATAAATAAGGAATTTATCTGATTCTAGTGCAACAACGTGGTTGAATATTTTTGTGTCTGTATATTTGAGAAGTATGTTATAGCTATTACATTCAAAATGAAAGCATGATAAGTTTTATTGAGATAAATCCGCTGGCTTATATGTGTTTGTAGTTATTCAATAATCGTTTAATCGGATTGTGAAATAATTATTGCATCTTGGGGTTATTAAATTGTATTCTCAAATTGATTTGGATTCATCAATATTTGAGAGTCAAATTCTAATGATCTTCCTTTTTTATCGTTCTTATTGAATCGACAATTTTTTTCGGAAGCACGTAACATATACTTAATATCAAATTGTCGTACAGAGCCTTGTTTTAACAAATATTCAAATAATAAATTCATTTAAATTCAAATACTAGTAAGTTGAAAGCTGTTCGACCTAACCTAAGATAGACAATTATCTATTATCTGACAGACATGCTCATTGATGGAGATTTGCAAACTAAGAGAAATCGATTTCGAATTTGCTGTTGGAACAAAACGAATATAATATTACATATTATTATATTTATAACGCAGCTGTTGAGGGTCTTATATAAATTATTAATTATCTTTTGTATGCCGATGATAAGAAAAGTACACACGGTAAAAGAAACTCTGACACCATAAAATTTACGTGGAATTCTATACCGAAAATGATACCAACTTACATAACCTGATAACGGATAGATGTCAATTCAAAGAATATCTGGTTTCTGCGTAATGAAATAAACACCAGGTGTCATACTCAATTTTGTCTAGAGCCAGAATACGAATAGGTACTAGACAAAAATATGAAAGTTCGTTGTTGTGTAACTTTTCCTGCTTATTTTGAGACAAAAGATAGTCAAGATTGTTCAGGAAAACATTTTGGATAATTGAAACTTTAGAGCTGTTTTGGTACTAGAGTCAAAAAACACGTTTTTTCTAATATTGCACATGGTAGCGTTAGTGTTTAGCAACATAAGATTGGAAAAGATGAATTGTATTTCAGCCGTTTTTCGAAGTCTGTCAAAAATTGGTCTACCTGTTGTCGCCGAAGACAGAGACAAATGGCAAATATTTATTTTGGTCTCATGGGGTCCTGAGACATAAACATTTGAAAACAGAATATCGAAATCTTGTCCCGATAAAAAAATAGACAGACATGCCTATTCAATTGTAGCAAAGCGCTTTTCGTTTCTATGATCAAATTAAATATTTAAGATTACCTCTTCGGTGCCTCCAATATTATAAAAGTAATGATTGACCTCGATGCAAAGTACACTCCTGAGCAAAAAGAAACCGGACAAAGAAAATTCGGTTAAAATTCAATATTGGATAACTTAAACAATTTTGTATGGGTTTTGATCATTTTTGGTCAACATGTAGGCTATATCATCTTAAATTTCATCTAAGATACTGAGCTCAAGAAAATACCGTTACATAGGGTGGAGCTAAAAGTTTCATTTCGCAATAGATTTCCAAACACTCTATGGAAAAATTTAATGCACAATAAATTTCTGAAAAGAAATATGTATGCAGATTACAACGATAACAGAAAATATACCTCGTTTAATCGAAAATACTACTTCAACTGCTAAAAGTTATATCGATGAATGATTAGCGGAGAAACCAGGGCTCATGTTGCCAGAGTTTTCAGTGGATATTTGGATGAAATGGACATTCAACCGGATCGAGCATATTAAGGAGGCTTGTCCGTAACTGCCAACCAGAAAACCAGAAAGTATTCAAAATTTTCGAATGAGTCAGCTTGAGGAGTGGGACAACATTTCGCAACAGGTAATCCAGTTGTGCTTTAAGCATCAAGTCATTAATCTAGGTACGAGGAGACAATCCTACACCATATTAATGTTTATTTGTTCAAATTCGGTTACGTTTATTTTATTAATATTGTAGATTAATAACTTTTTCATTTCGGGATAAAGATATGGAATGCATTTTTCTTAAAAGATCTGTAGGTATTTTCATTACGAATGAATTTATGGATAAGTATGATAAAAAATAAATTTTGTCAAGAAATGATGAGGTTTAAATTTTTTGTTCAAAAACACATCATAGTGTCCTTGAATTCAGATTAAATTCAAGTTTGATCAAAAATCATGCAAAATTGAATGAGATGCTCAAGACTGAATTAGAACCAAATTTTCTTTGTTCGTTTTTTAGCAAGACAGTGTAAAATGTAAACATATTGATTTGAAAAGACGATAATAGATTGATAATCGGAAACTTATAGTTATATAGGCAATCTATTGCATTGTACCTACTATTATGTAGAAACAAAGGCCGTTCTCTCCATTCAGCCTGTTCATCTCGTTGGTGTAAGCACCTGCACACCACGTCCCCGAACGTTTGCCTGCAGCACCTTCGATCTCACAGACTAAGATGGTTTCTTAAATATTCATCTATGTTGCTGACGGTTGCATTTTTCGTGGCCAGAATTCGCTCGATTACCATACGAACTAGCTTCTATTCTGTCTGTCTGTCCCAGCACCCGACACCCATCTATATTAGGATCTTCACGTCCTGCACATTTGAGAGAGCTTTCTAAGTTAGGTACACCCACAGGAATCTGATCACCAAATCTAGAAAGCTACCATGCCATCCGGCAATGTAACACAGCCTCCAGACTTAGGCACATCTGTACCACTTGATCCCCATCCAGGACTCACTAGTTTACTCCATTGGCCTTACACCCTGAGCATCTCCACGCCCTGCGCTATCCCACAGCCACCTATTGGTGGCACCCAAAGGTAACTGGTGAGCAATACCCAGCAAAATGCCACACCACCTGGCTATGTAGCACCACTTCCAGGATTCTTTTAGCATCACCAGATCCTTACCGTAATTTCATGCCCCACATCGAGGACCTTCTCCAGATGCCTATTTAGACTTCTAACGTGCCAACAACTAGATCCCAGTCGCTCTCAATCGCGTTCAGAAGATGACCGCAACCACACCGTTCAAACCCTTTTAGTTTAATGGTACACCATTTGGTCTTCGGAAGCTAGAGACAGGCATAAAATTCTGGCAGGATCCTCTCTCCTCCTCAACCAGTTAATAGAAGCACCGTGCCCTGCTTTCCACCATCCTTCGACTCAGTTCCTCGCAAAATGGAGAGTCTTTCAAGTTCATTCCGATAGTTCAATGTTCCCAGTCACTACCACGTATTTACCCCGTTTAATACACCATATACAATATCAGCTACTGACTACTATGTAGAATTTACTATTTACAACTACTGTTCCTATTTGACACGACTGTTGTTTCTTTCCGTTGTTGTTGGCCCCATACTTGGGACAAGACTACACCCGACGGCAATGGATTGCCGTGGACTGAACACTCCAGCAATAGTGCGAACTTACTAGACGTTCCTGAATATACTAAGTTTTTGGCGTGTATTGGGGACCAATAGCAGTATATCATACACTTACGCCACCAGGGCCATACTAACGTCCAGACTCGTCAGCATATTCCGCTCAATATATTGATCCTTTTCCAAAAAGTTAAACATTTTCCGCAATAATTGAAAATTATTGTAGTTATTGAAAGTTTCTTGTTACAAATAATAATTGGCAAAAGTCTTCTATCTACCTTTAAGTGATACTTCATATACTGCACATCTTAAAAAATGACTAAGTATTACCAATAAAATAAATGTTATTTTATATTTCGTACAGCAAATAAAGTCATTTATTATGTTTACTCTCTGTAGCACTAGTCTTTCTTTTTTATCTCATTAATTTTTTCAATGTTTTTTTCTATGTTCTTAAATCATTTGTCTTTTAAGAATAGTAATATAATTAGATATTATGATTAAAGATTTGCATCATTGTGTGACGTAAATATGTATTTTCAGCTGCTGTTTCGATGTACTCGATTTAATTATGCTATGACGACATACTTATACGACAAACAACTGAAAAAACATGCCCGGGTACTTTTTCATTAAGTAGAATCAAATGGAAATGTAATGCTTAGGTATGAACGTAAGTAAGCATTCTACTATAGACAAAAAAGGATCAATAAATACAGTATTTAGCGTTTAACCATTTGGAAATATAAAAAAGAATATCTGTATTTGTTTTATAGTGTCACCAATTTCCAAGAAGTATTCGTACTATGGTAATTTTCATAATTTTCTTTAACCACAAATATTGAGATTATTATGCAGCCATAGGACATTCTTCATTAGATGATGCAATGGAATTTACAAAATAATATTTATTTTATCAGTACTACAGTTACGAAGAATTTGATTAAGTCTCTGGAATAGTGGAAAAGTTTGTAGGCACAAACTTAGATACAAATTTTGTTTTTAAGTAATGTGGGCAATATAAATAATAGGTACCTACACTTTGTTTGATTCAATATTCCTATGTTAATAATTCTGGTGACAATTAGATACTCAATAAATATTGTTTCGCATATTATCATCTACTGAAATCGGCCCTATTTATTTTGAAAAAAATATTCTACGGGCTTTTATGAGTCGTTGTTCTGTAGGATTGCATCATTTCACGGTATTGTGGGCATGGAGTATAGTTGGTCATATATGTAGTCATATCACGAAATGTAACTATTTCATGATATTTATAGTCAATTTTATGATCAGGCCGTGATGTATTATATACAAGGTGACCCAGGGACACGTGCTAGCTCCATCACTTTTTTGACCGACGTACCCCGAACGGAGGAGGTATACAACTCGACTGTCTGCATTTTTTGTATCGTTCGCTTGTTTTATATAATCGTACGCTGATTTTGATTCATTTCTAAAAGGAGGCTTGAGAAATGGTCCCGTATTCCTAAAAACGCAAATCCGAAATCTCCTTCCCTCCGAAATCCGCCCCTGAAGGGGGTGGAGGAGGCAAATTTTCTCGAAAATCAAAAATCTGAGGTTGTATAATTAAAGATAGGAGAATATCCGGAAACGTTCAAATTGAACATTTTTTCAAATGCGCTACGGTTTTCAAGTTGAAGGAATGTTAAATTCTTAAAAATGTGTATTTTTGCTATGTGGAGAGGGCGATTTCTTTCGAAAAATTAAAATCTGTGGGTACTACATGAAAGACCTAATAATTTTTAAAAACATTGATACTGAACATTTTTTCCTTAGAGTGACGGTTATCGAGTTAGTGCGGTGGTAAAATGGTTAAATCTAAAATACTTACTGACGCCTATTTCCGCAGCGATGTTTTGAGAACTCAATAATAATAACTACAAGCAAAGAATATACGTGGGTAATAGGATAAATACTATCTTCATTGGTATTAGTGTGAAATAAATATTCTTTGAAAAAAAATGGTGCACTGAAAAATAATATTAATTCTATTGATGCTGGTACTTGTGAAGTTGGTGCCAAAAGTTATCAATCTAACTGCAACTGCACAACTTTAAAAGTAACAGCACCAATTGAATTAATATTATTTTGTATTTTTTTAGAGCACCAACTAATAACGTCGGCCAATTTTTTTGGATATATCTTCGCTAACCAAGAAATGGATTTGATATTTTTTAAACGATACCTATATAGTAACGTAAGATAAGCAATTAAATTCAGTTTTTTCAAATTGCATTTCTTACACATTAAATTGTCGATACAACGCTCCCAAATTTCTTAAAGTTATCTATAGCATTTTTGACTTATGTCTTTTTTATACCTATCAAAAACCATATACCCGTAAAAAATCATAACTTCGGAACTATTCAAGATATCTAAACGAACTTCTTTTTAAAAGTCGATGTTCCGTCACCTACTAATGGCAATAACACAACTTTTTCAAATGCAACACCCTAAATTTTATGTGTGTTCTCTTTTGAGAAATGTTTGAGAGTTTTTTAAGTATCAGCTAGACCGTGAATAGGTCCCCATCATATTTCACAGACATTGGGCCAGTCTAACAAGGGGGAAAGCCCCCTATCAGACAAGAAGAAAATGAAATAAATATATTACACATAAACAAAAACCAAATAAATGAGTTTGAATTGAAATTGAATTTTACAGAAACTACTATTCTTCTAGTGAATGAGTGAATGCACCCCGAACTCTAGAAGGTATTGATCCATCAATTGAACGGCGGGCTTCAATGATATTATTTTTCATTTTTCCATTTTTCCTCCAGGTATCTCCAAAGATAGAAATCTAAAGGAGTAAGGTCTGGGAATCGCATAGGCCAAGGTATGCTAATCCTATATGCCTATTCAAAAAAACTGTCGTAGTATCCCATGATCATGTTGCAACCACATGGTCTTTCTGTTGTTCAATTCCATTTCTTTTAATAATCTGGGCAGAAGAGAATGCAGATGCCTTTCACCATTCAGCATATTGTAGAAAAAGTGAAGATAGGTATATTATTGCGTAATGATTATGTCGGTCGACGGTCATTTATTTGAATAAAAGACCCAATTCTACTACTATTTTACAACGAAAAATCTTGAAGTAGGTTCAGACGATAATTTTGGATAATGATCTGTCCACTGACTATTTCCTTACTTGAATGAAGACTCCCGTGGATTTTCTAGCTTACGGATATTTTCAGTGGTAACTTTTGCTTGATGATAAGGAGTTTCTTAATACTTAAACTATATTCCCTAACTCTTGGTGCCAATAATCTATTATCTACCTATAGCTGCATCACTTCAAAATTGCTAAAACCAATTAATGTTATGTATTATTTTTCAGTGCAACATTTACATAACCTAAAATAGATTTTCAGGAAGGACGGAAATAACTTTGGTACAAAGGATTTAAGAACCTTTTTTAATATTCGTGAGCTTTATTTTGAAAGAAAAATTACTACTATGCAAAGTGAGCGAAAACCCTAAAAAACATACATAGGTACTATGCTCTATGATGTTATCGGTCAAAAATTCAGTTCACTATATTTAACCCCTTTCCTATTGATTTCATCATAAGTTATAAATCATAACAGAATAATCAATAGGCCATTCGGTAATATGATCCAAAAATAGCCCATCATTTTTCGTCAGAGCAGGGCTGTGCTAATTTTCCATACAACTGACCATTTTCGGAAAGACTTATAATTCCCTTATCTTCCTCTGTGTTTAGTTAATAATTCTCAATTAGATTTTCTAGCTTGTAGAAACTCATTTATCTACCCCTATTAAGTTAAATATTATTATTCAACTGATTCTGATCAATCAATAGCATCTATAAACAAACAGTGGGAGTTATACTAACTCGCTAGTGAGTTATTGTAGGTTTTACTTACATCTTAGTATTTATTGTTACAGTCGTAGATAAAGCATAGTTTCAACTCGCAGTAATTATGAATTACAGCTCGTTAAATAGTTAGTAGTAAGTATTATTTATTCTCAAAAGTGAAATAATGAGTGCTGCTAACAGTATGTTGATCCATGCAATTAAGTTCAAAACTCGAAAATTCCTATCTCTTCGAATTTAACAATATCTGTGTTGCTTCTCAACACAACATCGCAGTTGAATATACCCAATAAAAAAATGTTATCTGCGTAAAATATAATTAGCTTCTCTCTGTATTTTTCGCTCTCTCTGTCTTTTTTCATTAGTATGGCCTTTTAGTCCTGATAATGAATTGCCACTGTTCAGATTGAAACAATTCAATATAATCCAGGAAATAAAGGATTTTGCAGAACAAAAAATCCTGATACCTAATTATTGACTTCCTAATTATACGGTAGGTATCATCTTGAAATACCATATATAGCTTAAAGGCTTGCATAATTTTAATAAATCTAGCTGGTAGTATAAAGACTTTTGTCGGTCCATTTTTTGTTAAAAAATATTTATTTCACACTTTTGAATGTAACTTTAGTCATGAAAATCGATGAACGTTCACTAATACCAAAGAAGATAGCATATACTTATCCTATTACCCATGTATATTCTTTTCTTGTAATAATTATTGTTATTATTCAGAAATCTCAAAACATCGCGGCACATATTTCAGTTTTTACCATTGCTGTAACTCAAAAACAAAAAAAAATCAATTTAAACTTTCCGGATATGGTTTAATCTTTATTTCTCCGTCTAAGATTTTCGATTTTCGAGAAAAATTGCCCCGGCCCTTCTTTAAATATAAGGTTCTCAGTAATTACGAGTAGATTGAGTCTGACAGAAACAAAATATTATGTAGTTGCATCGTTCTAGTAACAAATAAAAAATCCCGACGGCCTATAGCCTCCGGAAAGGTAAATTTCTCAAAATACATTGAATTGAAATTTGAACAATCTTTTCATTGGTATACCTATATGTCATCACATGCCAATTGCCCATTTTTAACCGCATGTGTTATAGCCTGCGGTTAGAGTATTAGAGGTTTTTTAAATTGAGAATTGAAGAGAACTATGAAGAAATTAACAATTATTACCAAATGTTTTGACATGATCTATGGTACACAAATCGTATTTTTTGGTTCGGTATATTTAGAGCATTCCTGGCTTTTGTGACACGCTGTCGTCTACCATCTAATGCAATACATTTGCATTGTAAACTGTAAAATATCAAAGTTCATATTGATTTAGAAACCTGTATCCATATTATATATTAGGTATACTTATATAAACATACGAGAGGTGGCTGCATCAACTGTGGTTTAGTTTCTATATTTTTTTATTCAATATGTATTCAGTTTCTATACAAAACATTTTTTTATAAATGTTACCTAAACTAAATATAATTCAAGATCAAGATCATTTCCATCTTCTTCGTGCGGACATCGTGAGAAATTTACACAAGTGGACAAAACATAACAACAAATGGGCAAAAGCTGCTGGACGAAGCACTCGGTAATAGTGAATTTAAGAGATATAACGGTTTATCACGATGTAGTGATGTAGCCTAAAAACAGTTATATGTATATACCAGCTATTTCTTATTATGTAGGTATACAATAGGCGGCCACTATAATGATATACATTTTCGAACTGTTATATAGCCATCTAGATTCACTTTTTTGTGCTGTAACTGGGCATCATTACCTTTTGTTAGTTTTATGAGTGTCCATCTGTTCATATTTTCTCAAGTGGAAAAGGTGCGTATCGAGCAAATATAGTGCTGCAATAATTTTTCTTTTTAAATAACTTCATAAATTTGATGGTGGATATGATTCCAAAAAAGAAGGAGGTATACAGTTCGGTTGTATGTTTGCTTTTTTATTATTTTTACGCAAATTTCTTAATGAAATGTACCTATTGCGATCTTTCACACTTTTGAATTTCGAAAAAAATTAAACGGCATGTTGTTATATGTCTATGAGTAGGTCCAAAAGAACTTTTGGGGTATTACGAAATTTGTTAACACGATAGAGGTGGTAGTTTTGGGAGGAGCACATTCAAATTTGCTACAAAAATCAATATCTTAAATATTTCGGCCGAGTTCGTTATCGGGTAAGTAGTTTCAAAATGGTCACCGATAAAAAAATGATCAAAAAAGGATCGTAGTGTAAATATCATCAAAAATAATTTTGGATTATAGATATAACCTACAACTTTTGTTCGAAGCAATTTTTCATAAAATGTACCAAATAAAATAATAGAGAAAAAATATTGGGAGAAACATGAAAACTCAATATAAATTTGATGTAATTGTAAATTTTCAGAAGATCTTAATATAGACCCTGATTTGAAAAAAATATGTTTGAAAAAATATATTTAAGAAAAGTATATTTATTGATAAGAAATAGATGAAAAAAATTACCTTTCCGCTGGCTACAGGCCTTCGGGATTTTTTTAATTTATGGTTCGAGCATTTTGCATAGTAAACGTGCTCGGATTTTGATAATTTTTGATTCATTTGAATAAAGAGAGTTGAAAAATGGTCCATATTTAGAGAAACTCAAATCTGAAATCTCCTTATCTTTAAAAAAACACCCCCGAAGGGGGTGGAGGCGACAATTTTTCTCGAAAATCGAAAATCTGAGACCGCCGAATTCAAGAGAAGATCATATCCGGAAACGTTTAAATTAATTTTTTTAATCCTGAAAAATACAAAATAAATATTTTTTCAAATTTTGGACTGACGTTATTAGTTGGTGTACTAAAACATACAAAATAATGTTAATTCTATAGGTGCTGTTACTTTTGAAGTTGTGCAGTTGCAGTTAGATTGATAACTTTTGGCACCAACTTCACAAGTACCAGCACCAATAGAATTAATATTATTTCGTATTTTTCAGTGCACCAACTAATAACGTCGGTCCAATTTCTTGTAAAAAATATTTATTTCACACATTTAAGTCTAACATTAGTCACGAACATCGTTGAACGTTCACTAATACCACTAATATCCCATTACCCACGTATATTTTTTGCTTGTCCTTGTTACTATTATGTTGAGATCTCAGAACATTTTTTCGATTTAAGAGCCCTATAAATTATTATTATTCCAGTTTGACTTTCTGTTACATTATCTATACATATCTGCCAAAGTGACTGTGGAAGAGTGGTCATAGATTTTGACTCGTATACTCAATGGCGTGGGTTCGAGTTTTCTTCGCCAGAATATCACCGAAAAGAGGTATTTTTAAGTTATTAATTAAGAACGCAGAAATTGAATAAATAACCATGAACATACTTATTGGTCAAATGCAAGTCTGGTTTACGTGGAAAGGGTTTCGTACTCAGATTTTTCTGTAAACTTCAAGTGATTAGTTTCGCAGTTCATTTTCGAATAATGAAAAAAATATTAAGGGCAGACATATAGACAAACACACATCAAAGTGAGCTTCTTAAAGACCTTTTTTTATCAGATGTCCGAAACACTAACTAGGACAGATGATGCTTTGAAAAGTATAAATTAATCTTTATTAAATTGCGCTTAAATTGGTACTGAAAGTTGAAAATATAGGAATATCGCGTAATTAAACAAACTACATTTACAGACTACACATAATGTGAGAATCAAAAAGATTATAGTAGTTCAGGAGATAACATAGGTATAGCCCATTGCTGCTCAACCCTACGCCCGCGGCGAACGATTTTTAAATGCCCGGCATAAGCAAGCCTGAAAATACCCATCAAGTCGGTCAAAACAAGATATTGTAACATGGATAGTTTATCATGTACTTACTGTTATTATTTCTTTTAATTTGTATTTGTTCTAATTCTTAAATTGCAATAGTTGTTTCATGTATATGTCATTAATTAGTTCTAGAGTAGCTGGCTGTTCCAACATTCAAAACATTAGCCTGGCCAGGCTTAAAAGAGTCGTCGAAAATTGACATAATAATGACATAACTTAAGCCTGGCCAGGCTGTTTTGTATTTAGGAACACATTGCACATGTAAGGTACGGTTTGTCACAGTATTGTCAGTTTGACAAGCATCTAGAACATTATTATATGCGTCTAGATTTTCAACTTTTAAATGGTCGACCCAAACAGAAGTATATTTTATTTTTTATTATATATCTGGTTTCTACGAACTATGCATTTTAGGTAAGTTCTTTTCAAATCATAAAGAAATTACATTAATTTTTGTATTATATTACAGCTTATCTTAATTTCTATCAATTGAAAAAGACCACATATGGTCGAAACGTTTTGTTTTTACAAATATTAATTATAATAGTATAGAATGAATAAAAATAAATTAATCAAAACACCGAGCCTGTATCCCAAGAAACACTAAGAAAAAAAAAATTATATCCAAGCTCAAGAATCTACGTAAAAACTACTAATCCCTGAACTTATCCGATTTAATAATAATGTCTTTTTTTATTGAGTTTCCTATATCTGCGCGGGTGACATAGGCTATATTTTATGTTCTTATAGCTGTTCTAAATTAAATAAATAAATAAAGATTGGGACTACTTTTCAGCGGCGTCGGTAACGCCTAGCCATTGCCTAGCGACAGCGTCTATCGGCAGCTGATAAAAATCGTCATTGCCATAGCTAATAATGACTGGTATTGTTCTTTTTTATATTTTACTTTGTTTATTTTAATGCACCTACTGAAATTGAAACCAAAAATTTTAACTTGAACCATAATTTTTGCTCTAAAATGTTTTTTTATAATGTGATATGTACCTACGAGTTTTTACTATAACGACTGCTGCAGCAAGCCTCATAGTACAAGTTAATACCATGATGTAAAAAGATACCATGGTTAATAAATTGTGTACACTATAAAAAAGTTAAATTTCCAATACAAAATATTGAAAATTCAACACAATAATATTGAATTTCCAATATTTTGGATTGATAATTCAATTTTGAATACTGTGTTAAAAATTCAATAATTTTACAAATTTTGTGTATTCGTGTTATCATACCAAAGTTTAGAGATTATTAGGTATTCTATACTTTAGTAAAGGTACTGTTTTAAACTATTAATGCCCGTGGGACTCAATGTGGTGGGTTGCGTATCTGAAAGTCTATTTTATATTACAGAAATCTATGGCTGGATTTTGATGGTCTTTTTACCATGTACTTTTGTAGAATATTATTAGAATGATCTGTTAGTGGCTGTAAGTGTGTCTGGGCCTCCTAGGTTGAGGGCTCCATATCTGTAATTCCCAAAGGAGTAGGTATATCTGAGCTTCGTGGATTTTTCGGTTTATATTTGTATATACTATGTCACCGGACGGTTTTGTGATAGTCTGTCAGTGCGACTGGAATTTAAAGGTAAAGGGTTCCATACCGGAAAATCCCAAAGACAAATGTAGGGAAAATTATTATGCTGTTCTCTCTTGGTGCATGTCTGGGGATGGATCTGGGTTAGTGTTCGGACTGGTTCATTGTGTGAGTAGGTCTCTTAGAACGGTTCCATACTTATGACTTTTGATGACTTTATGTTTTTGTACCACAATCTATGAAATTGATTGTTCGTAAAGTCCGGGTAGAACAGCTAGTAAATAATAATTATAGTTCATAATTTTTCTTTCTTTTTTATTGCACAAGTTTTATAATTAGGGACTAAGACAGTAACCATCAGTGGCCCGCCAAAACTATCTAAATCGTCCGTTTGACACAACTGATAAAAATGTCGAGAAAAGTTGGTATAGCCTACAGGAAGACAGAAGAATCTTGGCATGACAACATCTTTATGATTTTCACATTTTGTAGTGGTAAATACATTTTGTTTGATTCAAGAGATATTCTTAGGCTTATAATAGCTGCCTGTACCCAAATAATTGATATTATTTTACGCTTTTCAGTTTATCGTCTAATTGAGTTGATCCTATTTTTTCCTGCCAACTTTTTCAATACCATTCATTATAAACCTAAATGTTCAGTTATGAAGCTCATATTTGTTAATCTCAACTATTGATTGGAGAATTGATCTTCTAATACAGATTCGTCATTTAGCAGAAATTGACTTCATATTAAAAGTGTACCTATATGTTTACAATAATCGTTTAATAGGGTATTTTTTTTTATTTAAGATTGGGAATGATAAAAACGTGAAAATGAATGTTATGATGAAAAAATTATATCCTTGACAACAAAGTATAAATATGTTTTTATTACATTCTTACCAGTAACATGAATTGTGTATTTAGCGCCAGATGTCTCAGTTGAGTATTCTCTTCATCGAAAATTGCTGTAACAGAAAAAAAATTATATTTATTTCCCCTTAAGTAATTCCACAGAAGCCAAACCAAAACAATTTCATACTCAATCTACGATATAATGATATTGAAAATGTTTTATTTATTGTATTTCTGCATTTACGCACCAGGTAAAATTTTTGAGAAATAATTCTTCATCAATACAAATTATTAGCTTCTCCAACTTTTATCCTTTTATATACTTTTTATACAGAGACTATCAGTTTCTTACACAATTATATACCTGTATCTTGAATCAAGTCACTACGGATAAGGCAAAATTTCAATAGTGATAAATTCTCGCATCAACTCGAATGAATTTATTAACTTTGAGTATTGCCGCTTTACAAACAATTTAAACATTAAATAGAATCGTTGAAATTTATACTCTGTATTGTTCTAAATAACTATTTAGGAGTAAGGAAGTTTCTAAATAACATTATCTAGAACCCTGTCTGTCATATTTCTGTACGTTATGCCGGGCTGAGCTCAAAAACCATTGATTGGTTTTTTCTCTAAACTTCACAGTCAATCCTAAGCTTTAGAACAGAAGAATATTTTTTGCCGATATCTTAGCCAGTTCCCTAGCAAATGCTATATTCATTCTAAATTTAACTTTTGAATTTATTAGTTATCCACTATATTTAAATTAAATAGCTATCAAATCTTAACGTATTCAACTTTGATTCAATTATACCTTTTAAGCTCTTTAGACTCCCTTCTATCCAAAAAGATACCTCCGCATGTGTACTCATGTGAGTATTTATTGTATCTGTATACACAAGTAAAACTTTTTTTATTTTACGTATCTCAAAAAAGGATATAGAAATATACTTTTATAATATGCCTACTTGCATTTTTTGATATTTCTTTCCATAATATGATACAAAACTTAATATTTCATTCCATTATGATATAAAATTTGTAAAATCAAGCTACTGCGATGTGAGTATATGGCCCTCAAGGGCCATACCCATTCTTTTGCATTTTAATACATTGACGGGAATGACTTTGATTCACTTTGATCGAATTCATTAAATCTCATTTACGAAAAAACACTTTGTAAATCCTACTAGCACTAAAACGTATTCATCATTTCAATTTTTTTTGCTTCATACAATTATTCTAAAAGCCAAGTCTCATTGGTCTTCTTCTTTTTTTTAGTCTCATTTTATATTTCCTGCTTAAGCCCGTACCGATGCACAATTACTTTCGTCGATTTTGGTCTTTTTGTTGAAAAAAAAAAATCCCCATTGTGCAACGCAGAGTATATTGCTTTTCATTTTCAACGTTTAAGCAGGCAAATAGAAGGAAAAAGAGAGTGTATAATAGGTATGTGCTTCTTCTTTGCTGCTGAATTCGTAAATGTGGGAGTGTGGGAGAGCTGCATAGAGAATCGATATACAGGGTAGCCCATCGAAAACAGTCCAGCAACTTTTACGGGTTGGTATGTGAAAATAAAATAAATTCTTGGACCCGTTACTTTTGTTTTCAATGGGACATATTTACACATGAATTCCAACACTGTAACTTCAAAACCGTAGCGGGCGCGATTTGCACCCTTATTTTTTCAAATGGGAAGGGGTATGGAGCGCATTAAATTTTATTTCAAAAGGCACTTCGTGTTTTAAATTTGAGCTATGCTTCACCGAGCAATGGAATGTGAAACATTTGACTGGTCCTCGTATTTACAAATAGGTTTGTGTGTAAAAAAAAATTCAAACGAACAAATCAGTGGACAATTCAACCTTATTTACCGTAGAGCAGTTGAAGTGGATACTTGGTTATTTCTGTACGATTCGATAAAAAATGGTCCACGGGTGCTATCGAATGATCTTCGAGATTGCCCGATTTATGTCCCCTTGATTTATTTTTATGGGGACATCTGGAATCGGAAATTTATACTTACCACCCAGCCTGAATCTTTACGGATTTACGGAACCGCATCACTAATGAATGCCAACAAATTACTCCCGATATTCTACACAATGTCCGGGAATACTTTGAACAGTTGCTGTACAATTGTATGGAGGTGAACGGCGGACATTTTCAACAGGTAATACGATAACACGTAATTACCTACTAATCAATACAATTAAATTAATATTTCCGGAAACCCGCATCACAAATTTAAAAACGAAGCGATGTTTGACAGATAAATTAAAGCCTCCATATCTCTCCTCATATAAAAAAATAAGGGTGCAAGCCGCCACCGCTAAGGGGTTGAAGTTACAGTATCAGAATTCATGTGTATATATTTGATATTCAGTTCAGTTCAGAATTCAAAATTACCAGTACCAATAAAATTAATATTAGATATTTTATTATATTTTCCAGTGCGCTCGCTTACTAACAAAATTGGTTAATTTTGTGGTAGGGAATGTTTACTAAAGTAAAAAAAAATTATACATGAATTACTGTTATGAATTGGAGTTAAAATTGAAAATATATATTTATTTATTTATTTATACTAGATTAATAAATTACAATCTATGTAATCTACAGTGGTATAGGTAGATACCTGAGAGTAGAACTGGTAATCATAAGTCTGATATAAATAATAACTTATATCTAAGTAACATAATAAACTGACATATATGCATAATTCTCTCCATAATATCAACATTAATAATTTCTACTAATAAGATCTTTAGTCGAATCCACTCTTTTAATAAATATTTTTTACAGACTATTTAGTGATATAAGTTCGCTTGGTAATCTACTGAAAAAAGTTATTTTTTATGTCTTATGGGAAGTTCAATACTTTTATTCTTAGTAATAAGTAGGTACTATCAGATTGCTGATATGTGTTCTTTAGCCCTTTGTAGTGATAATTCTGGGTTTCCAAAGAAAAAAGTTGTTTTAAATCAAGAGGGGAATTATGCAGAATATATTTGTTTTTGCTTAAAATTTTTAATATTTTGTTTTGATGGTTTTGTAGAAAGAGTTAGCTTATTCTGGTACGCCCCACCCCATGCTATTATACCATAACTAACATTACTTTGAAAAATCTCATAATATATAAATTTAAGCGTATCAACATTCATTAGTTGTGCTAGTTTAAGAAACATGAATGATTGAATGAATATGAAGTTATTAAATTTACGCTTATGTATGGATATTTCTCATAATTTTGATAAGGGTTTATTTGTCCTATGCAACAATATCGCCGTAACAAATTTCAGCAAAATTCCTTAAACCCTTAAAAAAATATAGAAATAGATTCAAAATAATAGCTCCCAAAATTGCCGACTTTGTACTACAGTAAGTTTGCCAAAATCAACTCATACTTATCTCCGAAAATTATGGTAGCATTCTGTGAAAATTTTATAGAGACATCGTTTATAATAATATGAATAATACCCAATCTCGATAAACTGTTTAAAATAATTGTTAAGAAATGAATACTGATGCCTTTTAGGATCAAAGGGGGTTAGTTACACAAATTAAGTGTAGCATTAGTCATGAAAATTGTTGAACGTTTACTAATACCAAAGAAGATAGATAGTACATATCATATTATCCATGTATATGCTTAGCTTGTAGGTACTTGTTATTATAATCGGGGCACAGATATACATATTTCAGACTTTACTGCTGTAAATCGAAAACCGTAACTCTTTTGAAAAAATGTTCAAATTAAATGTTGCTACATATGAGAAAAGAAAATGCCCCTTACACATAGCTGAAAGACATATATTTCAGACTTTATGATTTTTTGCAAAATATTAAAATTCATTTGAACATATCTTTTATCCTACTATTCCCATGCAACAAATTTGGTCCAACTGTTCGCAAGATAACCTAGGTACAGACAGACAGCAGACCAATGGTTTGGAATATCAACTTTTTTGGCACGTGGGACTTGAAAACCTAAACTTACTGAATTTTCGAAAAAAAAACATAACCCCGTTTTTAGCAAATATAGCTTAGAAATATTCATTACAGGTTGAAGAGACGATTACGGCAAAATATATACTCGGAAGTTAAGTGATACTAAAAGTAAAGGAACATATAATCTGCCTGGTATAATAATATTCAATGGTTACATAATGCACTCGAAGACATTTTTTTATCCACTTTTCTAATCTGCACCCCCAAAAACCGGAATTTGTTTATTTGTGCTATACGAGCTTTGGTCCCCAATATCTACCAAATTTTATTATTTTCGTTCAGTATTTTCGAACAAAATAGATTGTAAAATATAGAAACCAATATATTATATATTATTAACATAAGTACATATAGAAGACTAGATATTTTTTAGGCATATAATAAAATATTTCTGTTAATACTTTCGGAAAATAATGGTATTTAGAATACTGTAAGTGTACCTACCTTTTTTCAGTAATAATATAGTTTGGCAGATATATAGTTTTAATAATATAATAATAAATATTTTTTACCAAAAATTGGGCCGACTTTATTAGTTGGTCCTCTGAAAAATATAAAATAATATTAATTCTATTGGTACTGGTAATTTTGAAGTTGAGCAGTTGCAGTTAGTTTGACAACTTTTGGCACCAACTTCAAAAGTACCAGAATCAATAGAATTAATTTTATTTTGTATTTTTTGTGCACCAAGTAAAAAAGTCAGTCCAATATTTTTTTTATATTTATTTCACACTTTTGAGTGTAACAGTAGTCATCAAAATCATTCAAATTTCAACAAAAAAGATAACGCGTTACTCATATTTATTCAGAGATTTCAAAACATCGCGGAAAAACACATATGTCAGAGTTTACCACTGCTGTAACTCGGTTACCTATACTTTTTTTCTTAAAGTCGATGTCAAATGATCTCTTCTTTTATTTTCCAATCTCGAATTTTCGATTCATGGAAAATTTTGCGCCTTCTACATAGCCGAAACACATATTTCGGACCGTAACGCGGAAACCAATGATTATTTTCAGAAACGTCGTATTTAAACAACGTTTCCGGATATAGGATTTTCTTTAATTTGGTCATTTCGAATTTTTGATTTTCGAAAAAAATTGGGGGAATTTTCTTTCGATGGGACCAATTCTCAATACTCCTCTCTCAAATAAATAAAAATCATCAAAATCTAAGAACGCTTACTAATGCAAAAGGCACGAACAAATATGAAACAAGTGAAATTAAAAAAAAAATAAAAATAGTTTTTATTGGGCATTTAAGATTTAAACCGTACCGATGAGTACCTACTATTGCTATCCTTTTCTCGATTTTAACTATATTTATGTATATGTGTTTGCCAGCAACAGAAATTCCATAACAAATTACTGTTTGTCTACCACAACACAAAATTAAACTTTAAATTAACAATAACGTCTGACAATTGCGACATAACCATAGACGATCTTCCAGAAAGTACCTATATACCAGAGAGCGAGGTGTATATATACGCTCCATGCTCGTGCGTAATTCCAGTGACGGATCCCATTGTCGTTCCATGTCGACAAAATAAAAATCTTTTTTGAATGAGATTGAATGAGATAATTATAATTACCAATATTGGATCACACTTGGAGCTTAACAGGCGGCGAGAAGTCTGCGATCTAAGTACGAATTCGAAATTTCAAGTCTCTAGACCGTATGGGGCCTGAGAAATCGCTGCGGAGTCCATTGATACAAGAACCGAAAGTAATAAAAACTATTTAAAAAAACATGCCGACATACAGTCGAATTGTACCTTATACCTCTTCCGTTTTAGAAGTCTATCAAAATAAGAACTTCTTTATAAACACAGCAATATTATAATTAATTAACCTAAAGTAGTTTACATCCAAATTATATAATAAGAAGCAATAAAACATTAAACCCAAATTATAATAAAAATTTACACTAAAATAAAATTATCTCCATCACCTTAATTAGTCTACGTCATACCTAAATGTTATAGTTATATGAAACCAGTCCGATTATTATTTTTTACCTGAATTAGGTTTCCTGTAAATTCTACCTATTTATATTTTCATTAATTTTTTAACAAAATTGGATTTTTCGGTTTACTGATGGAATAATCTAATCGACAAATCAACGATTCTTCGATTTAAAGAGTAATCGCGGTATAACTAAATTAATTCATAGATGATCGACCTAGAAAGTTCAAGACCAGTTTTGAGCGTATTGTACACAGCACGCCATGACATTTCATCAAAAAAGATTCATTAATAAATATGTTTTCCCAAAACTACACTAGATTTTATTAGTTGGTACAATAAAAAGAAACAAAATAACAGATAATAATTATTCTACATATTGGTACTGACAATTATAATGTTTTGCAGTTATAGATAGGTTGAAAACTTTTGGCACCAACTACCAACCAAAAGAACCAGCTCCAATGGAATTAATATTATAGTCCTGGACTATACCTTGCATATTTCAGTTCACCAATCATTAATTTTATGATAATGTTACTGCAAATCCTCGTTTCTTACATCCTGTGTGATAAATTTTCAATTTTAGAGTAGAACTGTCTCCCCTCGTCTTTATGGGAATTTATTTGGAGGAAGGACTAAGGACACAAGAAAAAAATTAATACTGTACTCCTTTTTTATTAAATTCAGTGCATGTTTACTATGCAAAATACACGACAAAAATATAAAAAAATATGCAAAATGGAATTGCATACCTCCTTCTTCAGGGAAGTCGATAAAAAATGAACATGAGATTATAGGAGAAATGGTAGTAGAAACTCCGCATTTGAAGGAGACTGGAATATGAGAAAGCACCCGTCTCATGATATACGAGAACAATTGTGAATTGCTATAATGAAACAACTAAATATGCCTTTTATTCTTAAATTGGTAACTGTTATCAGCTTGTATTAGATATTAACTTATTCTTTCATGTAGTAAGATGTATGCGCGATGATGTTGCTATAGAGACTATAGACGCGAACGACAACGTTAACTGTGTTAACAATCTCAATGCACAAGCAGTAGGAAGAAGAAGCATTCCACCATTCCTGAAACTTTGGTGGCCCAAAACTTGTGCTGCTGCTAATAAAGAGCAATAATAATGTAGACAAGAAGTAATTCCAGGAACGATACACCCGTCAGCCACGTTAATAAAGAAACTTGGATAATAATAATCAAAGCTGCAGCTACTGGCTGTTCTTGCCATTCTGTAGTTGGAGTTCTGGAGTTACAATTTTCCAAAAGCCATATGAGCTTTTGTGCAAGGTATATGCACCAGTGTGTGGCAGCGTTCGTTCACTTTGTTTGTAACTTGTTCACTGTTCTAATATATTTTCTCATTTGGTTTTGTTTTAGTCTGCACTCGATTATTTTCTATACTCTCCTTCTCCACGTTGTGGAGAGCGTGTAGTGGGAGCTCGATATCCCCTCTCTTTCTAGCTCTATCTCTCTCACACACTCACCCCTCCCAAAATCTCCATTTCAAAAGGGTTTTAAGGGATAATATTGTACCGAGATCAATAACTCGCGGAACGTGCGGCCACGGTTTCGGCCGGAGTTTGCCGAAGCAACAATGAGCATCAATAGATTGCATGCATATAGATTATAGAGCAAGACCGCTCAGAACTATGCTCTATGTGTAGTATGTTGTAGGACGATGTACATATAGTGAGGTAGTAAAGTCTGGAACACCTTCAATAACTCTAGAAACAAGATTTCTTGGTAAAAAAAAGCCAAGACTGGTATATTTTGAAATGAAATTTCTGATTATTTTCCGGACCAGACGAATTTAAACAGTGGCGTATCATGGTTTATAGGAAACAATACAAAAAGAAAAAACAACCTGCTATTCTGTAAAAAGATTTTGAAACATCATATTATAGTTTTGATGCCCCAGCGTAAAAACAGCCTAGGGCTGATCGTGGTTTAGTATTATTATTTACTGTTTTTCATAATTTGACAATTATAAAACCAGTCCAAATAAACTTATTATACCTATTAGCCATAGTCAACATATTTTTTCTAATTTAAATGAACATTAGGTACTATGGAACAAGAATATATATTTATATGGGATATTACGAAATTTGTTGTCACGATAGAGGTCGTAATTTTGGAGGTAACAAATTTGCTCCAAAAATCAATATCTTAAATATCTCGGCCGAGTTCGTTATTGGGCATTATCAGGTAAGTAGTTTCAAAATGGCGACCGTTCAAACATTTAAAAACATTATCAAAAAGGGCCGTAGTGTAAATACTATCAAAAATAATTTTGAGTTATAGATATAATCAGTACACACCTACAACTTTTGTTCAAAGCAATTTTCCATAAAATCACAGAAAAAAATTAATAAAGAAAAACTAAGAAATATTGGTAAAACATGAACACTCAATATAAATTTGATGTAATTGTACATTTACTGGAGATCTTAATATAGACCCTGATTAAAAAAAATATATAATATATTTATTGACAAGAAATAGGCGAAAAAAAAAATCAGCCTTGAAGCGGAACGCGAACCCTATCTTCTTCAGATTCAACAGCCAAAACAACAACCTCTACACTCTAACCGCAAGGCTATGACACATACGGTTGAAAATGGGCAATTGGCATGTAATGACATGTAGATATACCAATGAAGAGGTTGTTCAAATTTCAACTCAATGAATTCTGAGAAATTTACCTTTCCGGTGGCTATAGGCCATCGGGATTTTTTATTATTTAATAACAGAATGACGTCATGCTGGAAAAATCAATTGTTTCCTATAATTTCATCATAAGCCTCTGCGTAAATCAAACTGTACCAGAAAATAATCAGAATTTTGATTTAAACATCGACATGTCTTACAAAAAAAAATGATTTATTTATTATGTGATAAATTTGAAAGCATATAAAGTTCTAAATGTTATGTTTATTCTTTGATTAGTATATTTATTATTTTAACAATTTTCTCTGAATTCTAATATATATAATACCAAACAAGCTAATTTTATGATTTCATCTTTAGCTAAATCGGTACACGAAACAAGAAGAATTTATACACTTTAAAACTTTTAAACTTTAGAATCTAAATCTTTATTTGTGTGTGATAACGTTAACGATTGTCTAAAAAATAATGTAGGTCTATCTTGCTTACATTTCAATATGAGAAGCATTAAGAAAAACTTCGATGAGCTTCTTTTGTAAGTAAATAATGTCATAAACAAAGCAGATTTCATTGTATTATCGGAAACTTGGAATATTACTGAACTGAGTTTTTATATATACCCAATTATAAAATATACTACAAAAATTAAAACGATCGGCTCATCTTTATATATTTATATACATCTTCTGTTCGTGTGACTAAACTCCTCCTAAACGGCTGAACCAATTTTAATGAAATTTTTTGTGAATATTTAAGGGGATTCGAGAATGGCTTAGATTCACAATTGGATCTGATAGATGGCGCCGTTGTCGGTATGTCAAACAGCTGGACCGATTGGGATGAAAATTTTTGTGTGTATTCGAGGTGAATCAAGAATGGTTTAGATTCACATTTGGACCTGATAGATGGCGCCGTTGTCGGTATGTCAAACGGTTGGACGGATTGGGATGAAATTTTCTATTTATATTCCAATGGGTCCCTGGATGATATAAAAATACAACTGAACCCGGTAGGTGCCGCTGCTGTCAGCATATCGCTTAAAGCTTTTCCGGGCACGACGACGTTTGCTGGGACAGCTAGTTATGTATATAAAACAAAATATTCCTGCCAAAATGAACCTTATTGACTTTTCTCAAACAAAACTAATATATGCAAGAATTGATTATAAAAACACATCAATCCGGATATTAGAATCATATAGATTACCGTCTATAGATGTGGTTAACTATAATTGTGAATAAGAAGATTTACTATCGACAAGGAATAATAATGTAGAAATTTTTCTTGGAGATATTAATATAGATATAAACAAACCCGAAATAGCATATGTTAATGATTATTTAAGTACTTTGTATCAAAATGGCTATGAATCGAGAATAAACAAACCCACCCTTATTTGAAATTACACTACTATTGACCCCCTTTTTCAAATATAATAAAAAGAGCCTATTTACTCAGCAGTAATAAGAACAACACTAACTGACCATCACTGTACATATGTAGCCCATGGAAGCGAAAATCTGAAACCTAACAAACAAGCTGACAATGATAATACAACAGCAAGATAAATTTGTAAAAAAAAAATTAGAAAACTTAATTTCTTAGGAGACTTGGAACGAAATTATTAACACAAATAACAGCCAGGAATTACTTAACCTTTTTATTATTAATAAGATTCTCACTTACATTTCAAAATGCATAAAACATATTAAACAAAGTCAAAGACATAATAAGAAACTCAAACCCTGAATCACACAAGATATTAAATCTATACGCCATAGAGATATTCTAAAAAACAGGCTCTAAGAAATAAAAACTAAAATATAATGAATAAATATAGTAACCGCAGAAATATGATAGATAATCTAATTAGAATCACTAAGAATACTTTTTATAAGAATATATTTTTGGAAGCTGAAGGCCACTCTAAACAAATATGGAAACATATAAACGAAGATAGTAACAAGGGAAGGGATTTTTTATATAAAATCTGAAGATAAAGAAATATGGGACAACGACGAGAAAACCAATATTTTCAATAATTTCTTTACTAATATAGGGAAAAACATAACTAAACATATGAAAGTCAGTGAGGTATCAGAAGACAAAAACAAAATTATAAATCGTAAGAAAATTAAACAATCTCTTTATCTAGAACCTGTAATCAGCAAGTGAAAAAATAACTCCGCTCCAGGACCTGTTGGAATTCACAATATTTTAATTAAGAACATACAAGTTTACTTATTGAAGCCATTAGGTCATATACCTAATTAATCTTTCATTTACGAATGGTATCTTTCCTAGACAATTGAAAGAATCCATAGTGATCCCCATTCATTTCTTAACAATTATTTTAGACAGTGTATGGGGATTAATCATAATATTGTAAACATTGTCTCTATAAAATCTTCACAGAATGCTACCATAATTTCCTGAGATAAAAGTATATGTTGATTTTGGCAAACTGTCGACAAAGTTGTTTTTTTGGCAGCTAGACGGTCCTAAAATAAATATTATTTTGAATCTTTTTCTATAAATTTTTAAGGGCTTGAGGAATTTTGCTCAAATTTGTTATGCTAATATTGTTAAACAGGAGAAATAAACCCTTATCAAAATTATGAGAAATATCCAAACATAAGCGTACCTTTTATTTATAATAATTTCATATTATTAATTTTAACACCATTTCATAATCAGTAATTCAAGAATAAAATTTTTGATTATTTTTTTTACTCTAATAAATATTTCTTACCAAAAAATGGCAACAATAGAATTTACATTATTTTGTATTTTTAGTGCTAAAACTAATGTCGGTACAATTATGTTTATTCCACACTTTTGAGTATAACTACTCATCAACATCATACAACGTTCACAAAAGAATATAATACGTTGCTTAAACTTCTGAGATTTTAAAACATAACTTTCCGACTTTACCACTCGTTTAACTCGGAAACGTAGTTTAATTTAAACGTTGCCGAATATGGTCTCTTATTTAATTTTGTCGTCCCAAATTTTCGATTTTCTAAAAAAAATCCCCCTCCACTCCACTCTCAATAGTTCTCTTTCAAACGAAAAAAGAATCTTGAAAATCAGTGCATTTTTATTATTCAAAAGGTGCGAACAGCCATAAAAAAACATGCAGACAAAATGTCGAATTGTATACTGTCCTCCGTTTGGGTCGTCGATCAAAAAGAACTCGAAGAAGAAGACGATTACACTAATAGTTGTTGAGAAATTCTTATTCTGATAACTCGCTGTAGTTTTTATAAAAAAATAGTCAGTAAAAAATTACCAAATCCAACAGGTATTTTGTAGATCAACATGGGACTTAATTTGTTGGTCTTAAGGTGCGTATATGTATGATGAGCCGCGCTAACAACGAGCCTAAATTCGCAATATTTAGACGGGGTTCGCGAGTCTCTCGTGCGCCGCTCGTTGGAGGCTCGTGGCGATCCGTTTTCTGTCGGTTTTTTGACGAGCCATCAAAGGAATTTGCTCTTCAAGTGGGACGGGTGTGCGGCAGGCGGCAGGCTCTGTCAAATTTTACTTTGCAGCGAGAAGACGCGTCAGTTATTTTCGGAAACAACGTAAATATGAAGTAGTTTTGTTTAACAAACAGTCAGAATCGGTAGAGGATATTCTGGTGAAGTTTTGGTATTGTCCACTAATATGCTGGTACTTTAAATCTGCTAGAAGTTCCGATCCTAACCTTTTTTACTTTCCTACGCTACTATAGTCGCTGTATAAGGAAAGTATTGTAATCGTTGTTGTTTCGGTATCGAGATTTTTACGTATATTGACGATTCAGAGTTTTCTAAGTCTAATAAACATATTTTCAGCCATTGGTCTGTCTGTCCGTATGTCTGTCTGTCTGTGACAGCATTATCTCGGGAACAGATCGGTGTATTTTGTTCCTCTTTTTTTATTGCTACCAATACCACTCGCCGGTAGCACTGAAGGAGAATCATGTATACACTGGGTGCTGAGCTATAGCCAAAAAACTCTGATTTGCTCAAGACTGTAGCGCGAAAACGACTCTAAGGATTTTGATTAAACTTGACTAATGTATTCTTCTTAGAGCCCTAAGATAGTTATGCTTGAATAAATTTCCATAATATCCACATGTTTCTTCTGGCTAAAGGTTTCATATTGCGAAAAACTGTTACATGACCATTATTGTTTGTCTTGAAATGCTGAATAAATGAGTGGTACTACGATTTGATCAGAGGATTTTTACTTTACTACCGCTATTATCGTCGCTATATAAGAAAAGTATTGTAACATTGTAAGATTTTCGGTGTTGAGATTTCAACAAATGTTGACGATTCAGAATCTCGTGAGGCCAACAAACGTATTTTCAGCCATTAATTTCTTCACATGAATTTTCCTGCGAGCGGTAGGAAAGTCGTGTGAATAGACACATCAGATTGTTATAGAAAGCAGTGCGGCGCCATCGCCGAGGCTTAATAAGTTTGTTGACAGTAATAATGCACCACTGCACAAAACTAACAAAGCTCTCGTTTGTTCTTCGTTGTCAGACATGGTAGGTCTTCTTCGCTAACCATGTATATTCTTCAAAAGTTCGAGGGAAACTCGTCGCAGGCTCAACATGCCATGCGGATCAGACAAATTGGCAAGAGGCTTGTGACAAGCTCGTTGGTCAAAAAGCTCGACTCTGGTGCGCTTCGCGCACTACTTCGGGCTTGACTCAGGCGCGTCTCGTCACAGATATACGCACCTTTATAAACCATTTCACTAGTATGTATAGACATTCTGAATCACTTTTATAACATATTTAATATTTTCATTAATTTCACAGTTGTTAATTTTTTGTATGACCTACAAAGAATTTAACGAAAACCACATCGAATATTATCAAGAATATTATTACCTTCCTCAGTAGTCTGCTTAATCAAAATTGTATTCTTGGATTCCTTTTTATATACAAATCGAAAATATGAAATTATAAGAAAATAAAAGTTAGAAGCCTATATTTTGAATAACTTTGAAATGGGTTTATTTGACCTATTCAACAGTATCATCTTACTAAATTTGAGCAACAAATTTCAAGCAGCCAGAAATTTATTAACAGTTCGATAATTGAAATTGTAACTCAAGACTCTACAGGGTGGCCCATCGAAAACAGTCCAGCATACGGCTTTGTATGTAAAAATAAAAACATCCTCGAACCCGTATCCTTTTGTTCTCAGGGGGACATATTTACACATGAATTTCGAAACTTTAACTTCAACCCCATAGCGGGGTGACTTGCACCCTTATTTTTTCAAATGGGAAGGGGTTTGGTGTGATACATCTTTTGAAAGGGCATTCTTTCAAATGGCGCTTCGTTTTTTGAATTTTTGATGCGGGTTATCGTATTGTCTCTTGAAAATGTCCGCCGTTTATCTCCATACAATAGTACAGCAACTATTCAAAGTGTTCCCGGACATTGTGAGGAATATCGGGAGTAATTTGTTGGCATTCATAAGTGATGCTGTTTCGTAAATCTTCTATGGATTCAGGCTGTGTGGTATAAATTTTGCATTTTAGATGTCACAAAAAGAAATCAAGAGGAGATAAATCGCGTGATCTCGTAGGCCATTTGATAGTATCCCTCTTCCGAATCCATCTACCTGGAAACGTATCATCCAGAAACTGCCGTACAGCTAATGCATAATAGGGAGGAGGTCTTCCAGAAATATCGGATTGATTTCTTAGTAATGTTGATCGTTTTCCATAATTTTGACAACTCTAAGTACGTATCTACATTTAAATTTCCCGGTAAAAAATGGTCAAATTAAGCGATCACCAAAAATATCAGTCCGCACGTTCAATTTTTCAGGATGTTGAACATGGACATCATTGTCTATACTTAGATATTCCTGTCCAGTAAAAACAATTGTGTCGCAAACATTAAAATGGTAGTTTTCCGGTCATTACTACAGAAAATTGTAAACGACGATGATTATCTCATCTTCATTCAATTCTTGAAGAAGTTGAATTCTATATGGGTGCCATTTAATTTCTTTCAGAATTCTCTGTAAAGTGGTCCGCTTAACTTCCCATCAGAAAGTTGTCTGGTACTTAATGTAGGTCTGATACTAATTTCATCCAGAACAGCTACTTGTACTGCCTCATTTCTCACCGGATTCTCAATATTCAGTTTTTTATTTGCAACTGAACCAGGTTGACGGAATTTCGCTACTAATTCTAGGATGTAACCATGATATACGTGTCTATCTGCTTGTGTCTTATTAAACAAATTTGCTGTTACTCTTGCACAATGATTGTAAAATGCATTTCGATAATTTCAACTCTCTCCGCAATATTATGAACCATTTACCGAATCGCACAGAAATAACAAAATATCCACATCAACTACTTTAGTGTTGATGTGAATTGTCCACTGATATTTGCCCGTTTAAAACATTTTTTTACTCACAAACCTATTTGTAAATACGAGGACCAGTCAAATGTTTCAACTTCTATTGCTCGTTGACGCCTAGATCAAATTTAAAAAACGAAACGATGTATCACACAAAACCCCTTCCCATTTGAAAAAAGGTTTCCGCCTTCGCTAAGGGGTTGAACTTATAATGTTGGAATTCATGTATACAGGTCCGAGGATTTTTTATATTTTCACATACAAACCCGTAAACCCTCTTGGACTGTTTTTGATGGGCCCCCCTGTATTTAGAGCCGGAAATACCCAACTTGATATCAGCAATATGTGGTAGCAAATCTTTGAGAGGCACCCTGTATACAGAATATATACTTACGTCCAATCTTGAATGAGACTGAGTAAACTCAGCTTAGCTTAGAAATATTGTTAATAGTGTTCAAAAATCATTAATAGGATAGTCATATTTCTGTGAAATAAGAGTTTTACTAAAAGACGTTGAATATTTTTTTGACGATCTTCTAGCTTGAAATTTCTATCATTTTGAAAGCAGAAAATTAACTAGATACATTATCATAAAGCGTGAAAATTAAGCTGATTTTGATTTGCTTAGAATTTGCGAATACCTGTGTGAAAAACATTGCCTTCTTTTTCTGTTCTTTTAGCATTTCATAGAGTAATCAATAATATTGCAACATACGTAGGTACTTTATAAGAGGATGAACATAGCTCAAGATTTCAACGCAGGAAACATCAATCGTTGCTCTGTTTATTATCAAAAGGTTATTTATTCATTTCTCTGAAGCACTGCTCTTAATTTTTTTATTATTCAAAAATATCAACCGCTTAAGTATGCCGCAGACACACATGTTGGTGATTAATAAGATATAATAATATATATGTAGAAAATCATACACGTTAAAAGTTTTCCCATGTATCTCTACGAATTAAGTTTAATAGAAATCTTCAAATGTGCAGATTGTTATTCATATACCTAAAGAAAATATTTTTTCCCTCAAAACATAAGTAGGTATATGTCAAATATTTCCAGTCCCATTTTAGAGTATTGAGATTATTCTATTCTCTAATTACTTTTGTAATGAATCAATGTTTCCTTTTCTGTATTGAGAGACTAAAAAATATCCCCTAAGAGAAAATCACACAAAATACAAAGGTATTTCACTAAATTACTGGTCTAGTGATAACGAGCGTTATGGTAGCGAATAATTATATCAAATTCGCATTTGAAAGAAAGTTTTAGATGATTTTTATTTTGTGAAACTAACTTAATAATAAGTGTTTATTTGATTTTTGTTGTAGCAAGCGTTAGTCTTCAGGTAACGTTGCTTAGCAACACAACATGATGAGCTCTCGCGGGTAGAAGAACAACCTAATGAAGTTTTGCTTTGTTCCAACAGTAAATTAGAAAGCTATTTCCAACAGTTTTCAAATCGTCTTCACTGCTCATGTCTGTCAGAAAATTGTCCATCTTGCGAATTAAGACAGTGGTCTGAACAGCTGTTAATTTAATGCGTTTCACACTGAGAATTCAGTGTAGTCGGGTATAGGTAATGTATTTTAAATTGGAAAACGGCACACATTGCTGCCGCTCTTTAACTTTATCTGTTATAATTTTGATTGTTTATTAAAAAATATCGAAAATAAAAATGTTGGGATAAGGTTTAAACCCAAGTGGCAAGTGAGAGACCGGACTTGATCGAACCCATACTTCATAAGAGTAGGTACATATAATTCTCTGTGTGAGATGCACTATAGAATTTGAATTTGGAATTTAAATGTCACCTCACAAATAGCTGTTGTTGTTTTCTTGAGTTACTTGGAGCAAAATTCTTGTTTACTTATATATAAATTTATTTCGGATATCTCGGAAACGACCTAATGATTTTGATCAATAATTTTGGTATTTAGATAAGGTCTTGCTTCTCAGGTTTATCTATAATAATTATAGATATTTATTCAATCAATCATATCATATAAAAGACAGGTACAAGGTGGCCCGTTTGAGAGGGGCCTATACCTTATCTCTAATCCTACGGGGGTTACGAAAAAAAAATACAAATTGTTTAAACTATCATGTTTGGGTTGCTCATTAACTGTTTAATTTTTATCGACGTATTATTTTAAATAAAATTATGCTTTTCTTCAGGCAATGATCAAATTTGAAATATTTTCTTAAAATATGCGGAGTTGCCACGATTCGCAAAATGATAGTTTTCTCAATTTTCTTAAATGAGACCCTGTATATTATTGAATTTTCGAATAGCCACTTCAATAGCAATTTCAATTATTTAACATAGTACGGCTCTCTGACTTACTGTTTTGGCTTGATTGGCAAATCAAATTAAAAATTGAGTACACCTAAGGTTTAAATTATTAAGATATGAAACTGGAAATTAGCTTCTTATCAACTTGTTCACAACCGTTTTAGGGCTTTGTTAAGAAGTCATATTATAAACAGAATATCAAGCTTGGCACAATTTTATTTCTACGTCTAAATATCTACGTGAAATGACAACAAAAATTTATCAGTGACTAACTAAATAACTAACTAACACTAACGACTACTAACAAGTGAAATTAATTAAATTAGATTTTCAATATGTCCGCCGTTTTGAACAATACAAGTAGTATATGCCGTTTCTTAATGGTATATGTTATTTCTAAATGGTGTATGGCATTTGAGGCGTAATTCGTTTTATTCGGATAGTTTATTGCCGCGCAAACTCGTTGCAGCACTTCCAAAAATGTTGACGGTTTTTCTTTGTAAACCATATTTTTCAATGTGCCCCACAAAAACAGTCCACTGGGATCAAATCTGGACTCCTTGCTGGCCAGGAGATGGTTCCATCGTCACTTCAGCCCCAGAAACGGCTTTGTATATCTACTGATAACATATTTCAAAATATCATTTGGACCGATGAATCAATATTTACAACGTTTCTAAACCCGCAGATTGTTTTCATTTCAGTTCACTGATGATTCTCTCAACTTCTTTATTATCGGTTGGTACGTGTAATAAAACAAACGAGTTTATAGCAACTGCCCTATGTAGTTTGTAACTAGTAACATTTTTACGTTAATTGCCATTTTCTTACCTATTGGGGTGTAAAAACTGTTGAATTTATTAGCTATTTGCTTTTTATCATCTTTCAAATCTCCCAATTCATCTTTTATTGCTTTTAGGTTGTGCTTATTTTTTTTGGTTTTACTTTAATGATAAAGTTAAGTCCTGGTATCTCTCATATTCACATTACACACTCATATTTATTTCGAAATATATAACTTTTTAGCAGTGTGAAAAACAAATGCGATATTTACCAAGATTTTTTTTTAAATAAATTCCTTTTTTGTCTATGAAATAAATGCATCGATGACAATGACCGCACTACGCATGTCCTTAACGAATAGTCAGAAGAAAATCCGCAAAACGCTCTGATCGTTTGTAAACTGTCAGAGAGCTCAGACAAAGTCAGAACAGAAAACATCAGACGCGTTGATTGGTCCTCGATTGGATTGCTGCGCAGAACCCTGAGGTAATACACACGATATTTTTTCCCTGTCCGCACGTCCCATTTAAGCTGTTCGCGGAAGCGGGTGCACTATATCCTACTATATAAGAAAGTTTTGCTGATGGGACTAGGAACGAAGCCTATATAGACTGCACCAGCACACTTGTTGAACAAAACAACCAGCCACACAACAACAAGTATCCACTCCTCTCATAACATTATCTTCTTTTCTTCTCAATCGCGCCTTTGCTGCTGATCCATACGAAAGCGAGCGGCGTATGCAATTAACTTAGGTAATAACTCTAGCCGATAATAAGCCGAGAGAGAGAGAGACTCTCTCATTAAGATAACGCGGAGTAATCTTTGTAAAGTTTTAAGTAATGGCAGCAGTGGATAAACTAGTTCTATCGTTTCGATAGATTCGTTCTCTTCGGCGATTCTTTGCGTCAAGAATTATTATCAAAGTAACCAGTGAGTGGGTTTCAGAGTAACTGGGTATAATAAGATTTATTTTGAATTAAATTTACTTGCTAAATTCATAAAAAAGTAGAGACTAGTAGAGAATAATTTAGAAAAAAACTTTTTGCCAAAAGTTATCAACCTAACTACTACTGCCCAACTTCAAAATTACAAGTACCAATAGATTTGAATTTTGTATCTTTCAATGCACCAACTAATAAAGTCGATCAGATTTTTGGTAAAAAAATATTGTTTTTGAAAGAGTGTGTTCTAGCTAGTTGAATTTATTTTATGAGTTATGTTTAATTCCATATCTAGTATGTTCAGTCTCCGTTATCCTTTGTTTCTCAGTTTTATGTGATTCCACTGCTCAATAATAAAATTGTGGAATGTATTTCTACTTGTGTTATTAATACGAAAACTAAACCAAGGAGTTTACAGTTGCAAGCTAAGTTTGAAAATTAAATCACCGGAACAACTGTCAACGGCGTAGTTATATCATTGTTCGTGTACAACAAGGTTATTGTACTCCATAAAATGTATAAATTACATCTCCGCCATGAATGTATAACAGTAGTTATTCTGTACGTTGGGGTAGGTCTAGACTCTAGGCAAAACCGCTAGTTTCTGGCAACAAAAAGACACCTGAATATCGACAACGCTTTTGTTCCTCGATGTACCTTAGCAATTTAAAATTTATGGCTTTATTTGAGCACTAGTTTATAACCGTGACTGTATCCTTCTCCACAGGAGTATTGGAATAATTTTCACTTCCTTGATTGACGGTATTTTAACAATATCCTTGATTACTAATAAACTAATACTTAACGCACTTGAAGATCTTGAAATAATTATTATTCTTTCCACTATTCTATATCCCATCACAAAACTTTTCACTCTATCGACAGTTGAAATGATAAATCACTTGAAAAAAATCGGGCCGACTTTATTATATAAGGCACTGAAAATTGCAAGATAATATTTGTTCTACTGGTACCTACTGTAACTTTTGAAGGTCTGAAACTAATAAAAATTTTGCTGCTAAGAACCTATTCAAAGGTTTCTGGGATTATCTGTTCCTTAATTTCGCTATCTGAAATTTTCAATTTTCTGAAAAATACCTCGTCGACTCCTTTGGAGAGGATTCAATTAAAAAAGAATCGTTTAAATATGAGTACGTTAACTATCTGTAACGCGCGTCCATCAACAATAAAAATAAGTCCTCCCATTTTTTTGAAGTTGATTAAAAAAGAGAGAGGACGAACATTACATCCAGTTAAGTAGCCACGACATTCGCGTTCACCCAATTATGCATATGCTCTAGATATTGCAATTTTAGGATTATAACTTCATTAAGTAGCTACATCGTTGCTCTTTTTACTTGTATTAGGAGAAGTCCTCTGTACATCCATATTTCAAAGGCTATTTCAACAATTTTCTATTCAAGATAGATGCTTATAGGTAGAGGGTAATAGAGTTTAATATATAACATTATCTGCTGATTATTTAATTTTCAGTTACAGAAAGCACTGTTCCATTTATAGAAAGGCACCTCATGTTATTTAAATTCTTGATCTGATTTAATAGTTAGGTATACTTAAGAACTCTCTCCATTACTAGGGTGACAATAGTTTAGTTGTTAGTTTGAATTGAAAATATTAGAAAGGACCAATAAATCGATTTATTTATGTTTATTCTCAAACCATAGATATTTTTTATAGGTTACTCATTCAGAACTACTCTGGCTGCTGGTTGATCTAGCGATGCAGTTACTTTTGTATTCTATTTTATTATGAGTTTGATAGACATTTTTCAAAATCCAAAAACAAACATCGAATTCAAATTAAACTACGCATAAGTGCGCAAAATAAATGACATTACTCATGCACTATCTACCCTAACTGTCAGTTAGCAACCACTACAAACAACATATATCATTTCATATTTTGTTTTATGCCAGAATAATAATAGTTAGAGTACTTATCCAGCTGCTAGAATCCAAAAAAATTCATTCAGATCATTTGGTAACATTAATTATGTAGTAGCAGAGTAGCAGGTTTTCTTTTGTCCAGCGTAGTTTGGATTGTTGTTATTCAGGCCCGAAGAAGGGGAAATCAGCCCCGAAGCGTCGCTGAGTCGCTGTAATGAAGATACTCCATCAAATAAGCCAAATTAATTAAGTAGTTAAATATTTCCCATTCGAAGACTGTTTAATTTTGTGCTCAACAACGATGTGACTTAAAATATGACATAATATGTCTGTGTGGATTTTCTTTATGTGTTGTACACCACCACAGACTAGTTGGTGCACTGAAAAATACAAAATAATATTAATTCTATTGGTACTGGTAATTTTGAAGTTGTACAGTTGTAGTTAGATTGAAAAATGGGCACCAACTTCAAAAATACAGGAACCAATAGAATTAATATTATGTTGTATTTTTTAGTCCAGCAACTAATAAAGTCGGTACAGTTTTTATAAAAATATCTATTACGCAATTTTGAGTGTAACATTAGTCATCAAAATCATTCAACGTTCACCAAAGAAAATAATGCGTTACTCATACTTATTCAGAGATTTCAAAACATCGCGGAAATACACATATTTCAGAGTTTACAACTGCTGTAACTCGGAAAACTATCATTTTTTGAAAAATGTACAGATTAAATGTTGCTGGATATGATCTCTTCTTCAATTTGATCATCTCGAGTTTTTGATTTTCGAAAAAAAAACACCCTCTGCATAGTTTAAACACATATTTCAGAATTTACTATTGCTCGAAAACCCTTTCTAATTCTCCAATCTCGAATTTTCAATTCTCGGAAAAACTGATCCATTCCACATAGCTGAAAGACATATTTCAGGCTGTATTGTGGAAACATGATTATTTTGAAAAATGTCCAATTTAAGCGTTTCCGGATATGGAATTCTATTTAATTCTGCCGTCTCGGATTTTCAATTTTCGGGAAAAATTGCCCCCAGCTACCACTTTGAGGGAAATTTTTGTGAGGAGAAGGGCATGTCAAATATTGTTTTTTTTTTAATGGGACCGATTCTCAATACACCTCTCCTAAATAAAAAAAAACTCATCAAAATCGGAGCACGTTTAGTATGCAAAATGCACGAACATCCATGAAAAAAACATGCAGACATACAGTCAAATTGTATACCTCCTTCGTCTGGGAAGTCGGTCAAAAAGCCGATAGAGAGTGTAATTTCAAAATCAAATGATGGATACATCAGATCTCCATCCAACTCCGTGCTGGACTCGGCAATAAGTGAGGTAGGTACCTACTATAAATTTAATGCCTGATGTATCAAAAACAAAAAAAACTTTGATATAAAAAATATAAAATAGAGATAACAAGAAAACAATATACTTCTTGGAATATCTACTGTTAGCCTATTTCAATGAATAATCCTCATCGATGAATAATAATCTGTACTTAGTAATCCTATTGTTTAGTTGGAACTGTAACAAATATAAACAGCTCTCTATTTCCCTTATATTTTAAGTTAGGTATTAGGTAGGTACAAACAACGATGTATCAACACGTGCGCAAAGTGACGAAGCTGACAATCGTGAAACAACTTTCGCTTCCAGGCTTATAATTGGCTTCAGCGAATTTGACATATACCTAGGCTCATTTTGCGAAATCACGATTGTCAGATAATTGCCACTTTATTTACTTGTCGCATAAACTATTATTATGTTATGTGACATAACAATGATATGGATGCTATTTGTTCCAGCTGAATAATGAAGATATAATTTAATAGGAGTAGATAAAAGTGATATTTTTTAAATTCTATTTAGTTAATTGATTACCATTAAACCGATGTCAATACAATTTTAGGATAAGGTAGATAAAACAAATTTATGGGAAACTCTGAATAATTCTAAATATTTGCCCGAGTTGGGTCTTACGTTACAGATGAAGTTTGCAAAATATCAAACACATAACTCTTAACTAACAACAACATAGAAGACGAGTACTCAGTTGCAGGACCCTGTATATCTTAAGATTAATTGATACTGCGGATGTCAGTCCTAAAAGCAAATATCATATTTCTATTCACCCTGTCTTGTATCTGACGTTCCTATCTCTTTGAATTTGGGCGGTTTCTACTTAAATAGAAAAATAGATTTTATTAGTACAAACTACCAGTTAATTTGCTGTTAAAAACTAAGTTGTCGAATATGCAAAGTAGGTATATTATATCCATAAACCTTCGAAACTATTTTATATGTATATGATATTATATCAGAGAATAATGACCAGATAAAACTTTTATGAACATTCGACTAGTTCCCAAAGTTCATCACCCATATTGAGAGATTTGAGTTTGTCATCCTGGGAATTACCCTCTGAGCAGCTCTGAGCTCGAGGGAGACGATGGATATAACAATATTTTTTTCTTCAAGTTACTTCTCAGATTATAAGACATGTATTCGACGACATTAAAGGAAATTTTATTATATTACATATTAAATTTCCTTATTACACATGAAATCCTATAAAAATCTTAGTCGTCTTATTATTACACGTTGTATCTGTCCAATGTGGTGATTTTTCTAACATTAACTCTTATTGTATCTCTTAAAATTGATTACTGAAGGAGTAGTCTAGCTCAGAATAAGTTTATGTAAAAGTTTAATTTCATCTATATCAGCCAATCCATTGTTTCGAATACTCAACGTCTTTTACAACGAATTATATAAATCAAAAATATTATCTATTGTTTAAAAGTGAATAAGATACTTCTTTTCTTAGGTAAAATACAGAAATTAGATAAAAAATCTATTTCAAAGAAATAACCAGATGCTTAAGAAGTTCTTTCTTATCCGTTGTTAAAAAATTCAAATGAGGCCAAGAGCGTTTGCTTCATTCACTCCAATTATTTCTTCATAAATGATCTCATTGTTAGCCCAGGCATATCCGTAATGTACGTACAACACAACTTAGAACTAAATACGCTATACATATTCTCCTCCAAATAGGTTTCATCTATAAAGAGCCCCATGAGGGCGCATTCGCCATTTACACATTACCTCATCGCTTCATAAAGCGTGGGCTCACACCCAGAAAGATTTTATATATTTTGTTTGTGACCTAGCACATATCGGTCATCAGTGTCCCTTTTATGAGCCAACGTCGCCTCTATTCATGTTGTGTTCTCTTTCTTATGTCAGCTACTGACAATGGAAAATAATATAAAATATAAAAGATTATTAAACTTTGGATGGTAGTCAACGATGAAGCTTTCACTTTCAAACCGAATATATAGACTCTCCGTTCATATAGTATTCTCCCTCTGTTGAAATGAAAGCAAATTCTTGTGTATGTATATTTACCTATGATCCGTTGCACGATATACTGTAGGTACCGTGAATAATTACTGATCTTGCACAGGTTTAGATTCAGGAGAAATTACAAGTAACTAAAGAATATTCGATAGAGATTTAAACCGCGCGTATCCACCAAAATTTTTGGAAATTTCTCTTTAGGCAACATTTTAGAACTCTTTAGAGAGTCAAAAACTTTTGTTTTCTTATTGTCCAAATAAGTAAGACTTTGAGAAATATTCCATTTAACAACTTATTGTCTACACCAAGAATACCTATTTAGTTGTCAAAATGTCATCCAGTGATGAAGATATAATACGGGCAGCCGCAGCGTTTATTATTTTAAACAAAATGAAATGGAAGCATAAAATAGGATATGATCAATGAAAGAAACATACATCGCAAAAATCACCCCTGAGTATTGAAGAGCAACTATAGGTCATTTGCATTTGGTAGAAGAAAGAATGGCTGAGAGGGGGTTCTGTTATATCTATCAACGTCGAACTGGTTTCATAGTAAGCAGAATTCTGTAGCAATATGATTTCATTAAAGTCTGTAGAGCGGTTTTGCTAACTTATAAAACGACTGAATTAGATTTACCAAACTTTTTTTTATAGAATTCAACAAATTTTTTCTAATCTTTTAATGTTGTAACTAATCCTTTGATTAATTGATGTCTGAATAATTGTTCATTCTATTTTGAAATATACCTGGAAGTTCATATTGGATTTCCTGAGTCGTACTCAAACTGTTGATAATCACATTCATAAAATATTAAATTATCCAAATATAACTTATATATCCAAAGCAAGATGGTTACAATATGTGTGAAAGCTTATTTCAACTTTTTCTTAACACATTTTTTGGTTAGTTATAAAGTTATAAATTTCTATAGGTAATCCCTGGCATTTCTCACTTATTTGTCTAAACTACTGGAGTATAATAAGTATAACGAATTTTATCTTAACCGCACCTCTCTTGCGAATATCTCAAAAACTTCTTAAGAAACACGATAAAAAATGATAATATTAAGGATTGAACCATTAAATAGAAAAACAATCTGCGTAAGCCCGTCCCTGTCACTATGTTCAATCGGTATACCAATATACAACGTCTGTATATAGAAGTAAATGTTTGAAATAGCCCTGGGCAGACGGAAAGAAATTGTAAAACAATGAGGTCAAGGCGAAAAATTCGTAAAATCTTCAAGAAGTCAAATGTCTACAAGATTTTCTGTATAGGATAGATAGATAGAATTCATGGAGAGAAAAAAGTACCTACTTACCTATACAGAAGATATAGGAAATCAGATTTATCTATACATTTATTTTTAAATGGAAATAAGATTTCTTATTGATTCTTTTCCCAAGTACCTATGCCTCGCTACCCAGGTGTAGATTTTATGAATTTTTCTGTTTAACGTCCCCGCGATGAAGTATGAAGGTTGATCCATATGATATAATACCCGACCACCCATAGGTGTATTACAAGAAGAATAGTAGAGGGTACAGCAATACTAGCTGAAAAATTTATTTCCTACTACAACTCTTTTGTTTTTTAAAAGAGATGTTCTTAAGAGCGAATATTCCTGGAATCTACTATAGAATCGCGGATCATAATTTTTATTTTCAATAAAAAGTAATAACGAAGTTTTCAACTTATATCTTAGAATTCTTATTTTTCCTATGTGATCCGCGATTCTCCATACTCTTCCCACTAAGCATACACAATTTTACCCAGATATGATAATTAGTTAAAGAGAAATAATGGAACTACGATATCACCGGGTAGCGAGCCCACTTAATATCTTTTGAATGCTGTCATATGTTTCGAATTGTAATTACTACGTTTAATATGTGTAATCTATATACAGGGTGTAACAAAACGGTGGGCTTGATCTTTGTTTAAGTAAAAAACAGGCTAGATACATTTTAATTACATATTTCGGAATGTAATACATAAACGACAAAAATAATCTGGATCTACTTGTTAATGTAAAATGAATAAATAAAATGTATTACACTCAAGTAAGATAAGTATTTGATTTTCAACATGACATAAACAACAAAAATAATCATATCTATTGAGCATTAGTACCTCAACTAAAAGGTTTAAATGGTCATAACTAAGTAATGAATTTTTTTAGACTATGTGTGTACATGAACTTTTGCATTTGTTTTGGTCAAGATAATAGGACTACGAACAGCCAGCCCCCTTTTATTGATACACTCTGTACTTAAAAATGGATGGTGGTAAATCTGTGCTCAGTGTTCTCCTACACCATTAGATCAATCGCCATGAAAACAGGTACATAGGTAGGTATGCGAAATGTAAGATGGGGAAGGTTTTTGGCCTTTGTCATAGCTCCTCAAAAGATGGTCAACTTCTACACCATTTAACCGAACACCATTAAATGTTTGAACTTTGAAAAAAATCAGAGCTATCTACTCTGTTCAACTCACCACTAGATATCGCTACAAGGCATTAACTTCATAATTAACTTCTACACCTTTTCACCGTTTGCCATTAAAATTGGTATGCTAAGGTATTTGAGCATTGGGAGTGTTACCGTTACTACAATCTATTTTGTTGTAGCTCGCAAATAGATGGCGCTACAGTGCTTCATCTTTTACACTGCTCAACCGATCATCATGAAAATACGTAGATGTTTGAGGCAGGACAACGTTTGCGAATATCCACTAGTATGTATGTAATATGTGACTCTAAAAATGTTATTGAGTCGTTTCGTTAATAGTAGGAACAATTAAGAATTTGATTGATAATGTTTTATATGCGTGGTTAATTGTTTCACATAATTCATAATTATATTATTTTTCTATAAATTCAAGTCAAGTTTTATTGTAATGCTCAATGGATCTACTTAAAAGAGATAGCTATCGACTTATTTAGGAGCATATCATAGATGACATACCAGCAAACTCTCGTCGCCTCAACTATAATTGATATAATTGATAATATTTTTTGATATAAATCAAGACCGTCTTTAGCAGATGGCACACTGAAAAAATTCTAAAATAATAATAACTTTGTTGGTACCAACTCGTAATTTTGATATTGTGTTAGATGAGTTTCGGTACAAACATCAATTGAATTAATATTATTTTGAATTTTTGACCGCCTAATCAAACGGAGGAGCTACTTATACAATTCTACTGTTTGTATCCATATTTTTTATTTTATTTTTATTTTTTAGGGATGTTTGCGCCTTTTTTCATTTGATAGAGATTCATTGAGAGTTGGTCCTATTGAAAAATCGACATTCAACATTACCTTCCCCCAAAAACTTCTCCCAAAACGGGTGGAGAGGGTGTTTCTTTCGAAAATCAAAAAATTGTGGAAAAAAGAAGAAACCATATCCGGCAATGTTTAAATTGGACTTTTCTTAAAAAAATCATACGTTTTCGAGTTAGGTACAACAGTGCTAAAGTCTGAAATGTCTATTTCCGCGATGTTTTGAAATCTCTGAATAATTATAAGCAACTTATTATTTTCCTAAATAATCCATAAAATACTGCTAACAATTCGTTAAGCCAGTTTAACATCTGGTGAGCTTTTGGCATGAGTTTCAAAATGTCAGAGTCATCAGTAGGGCTTTAGCAACAGGCTCAACTGGAACTCTTATCCTCAAATAATGGCCTAATAGGTGAAATGAGAGAATTGGAGCTCAAGTGATAGGGGCACAGGTCGCCAAGATAGAAGAAGCCGAAAGGGAAACTTTCTTTTCTCTGTTTGCTTTGCACATAATTGAATTTATCTCATGTTCAGTAAAAAAAGTCAACAAGTTATCACCATCACTTGTCGAGTAGATTTTCTACTATTTACTATTATGAGTAGCTTACTGATAATTGAGTATCATGGATATATCCAGTATGTATAGTAATAGTAATTAATTATAACCTAAATGTATTCAAATGCTTCATATCAAATATAGGTATACCTATCTGTACTAATATTATCTGTAAAATTAAGATAAAGTATTAACATATTTACCTATAGTCTTTGTTGGTGTTCCGCACATAGTCAAAGATTTAAGACAATTAGCCAATTTCATCATTCGTCGCACCGCTTATCAAAGCTTTATCCGCCATATCGTTATTGATGCTTTCGTATAAAGTTGATAAATGGTTGACTACTATACATTTATGCCGATTCTCCTCATTTAGAAATGAAAAACCCTGTAAAATATGCCGCAACTCTCTTCAGATAGAACTTACCTACCAATTTTTTTCCGTATATGGCAATAAAAGTTTGAAAATCCCGACGGCCCTTAGCCAACGGAAAGGTAAATCTGGTATACTTACATGTCATTACACGCAAATTGACCGTTTTTAACCGCATGTGTCATAGCCTTGTGGTTAGAGGTTGTTGTTTTGGCTGTTGAATATAAAGCAGATAGGGTTCGCGTTCCGCTTCAAGGCTGTTTTCTTTTCGCCTATTTCTTATCTTGATGATATTTACACTACGGCTCTTGATCTAAAAGTCCAGAACATCAATAGCGAAAAACGGACTCAAACCCACCCCCACTGTATGAGTAAACTAACCACTTTCAACACATTGTTGATTTGTTGCCACAAATTGGCCAGCGGAAATAAATGGAGGTGATCAGACCATATGATGCGTGAAAATAAGCGGAAATGGAGCAAGGTTGCTATATAATGGTATACCAAAGGTGACAAAAAAAGTCGTGGTAGGCACCTTATAAGGTGCAAACAAGAACTAGAGCCAAGATGCAGAAGGGTTGTTCAAGACAGATTACAACGAAAATTGTTGAACGAGACCTATAAAGAGTCACCACGAAATGAGAGATATTTGTTTTGGATATTTATAAAATTTATTATGATTATCTGAGTTACCATTTCCAAATCATTTCATAACTGTGAATAAATGTGGTAATCAATTGGTACCCTTTTAAATATGGTATTATCGGAATAGAATAGAGCCCATTTAATTATCATTATTTTCCATCTGTTGTTATCATAAATAATTTGTTTGATAGAATCAAGGAGTACTTATCTAATAAATTATGATAACGATGGGGATACCTTTCAAAGCCTGAACCCTTTTATTCATTTATAACTGATTCTACTTCTTGTGGAGTGATATACAAGACGTGCTCGCTTAATACCTACCTAAAAAGATTTTCATTTTTAATTCGTATTTGATTATATTTCGGTATTGAATGGCTAATATTAAATGCTATTGAATATCCGCTGAAATAAGTTGTCATGATATAAAAGTCAGCTGTATAATTCGTTAGCCGTTATATTGCATTGATTCTCATTATAACTTTGTGACTACCTACTACTTGTTAAGCTTTCGAAATGACACTTTCAGTTACATTGTAGGTTAACAATCGAAAAGCTCAGATCTATTACAACCTTTCTTCCAAGATTAGAATCACGGAATCACACACTTACAGTAGGTAGTGTATGTAGTATGTATATAGTCTGGAATTCTGGAAGGTGGGCGACCTTCGGCATGCAGCAGCAGCCACCCGAGATTTGGCTTGGCGTCTCTTTGCAGCGCCGCCGTTGTCATGGCAACGTGTGCCATCGTCGTCGCCCCTAGCAACCCGCTCTCTCTCTCTACATACATTGATTTCGCGTATAGACGGAATATATTGCATTGCAGCAGCCATATTATTCGCGAGACGCGCAATCGTCGTGCGGCGCGCTGCCTTCGACTCTGTTTGGCCGTGGCCGTATCCAACAATACAACAAGCAAAACGGAGGGGGTAAGTACCTACGCGGTATACGCTACAGTAGTGGTGAGAGCGGGCCTTAATATTGTTACGTGTCACACATTATATAGGTAGGCATATGATGGGAACCCTTGTTGCGCTCCACATTTAAATTCGGGATGCAACCGGAAAATCCGAGCTGACTACCTACTCATACACAATCCTAAATAATGATAGAAGTGTAATTTTCGACACAATTTGTTGAATATTGAACCCCGACCTTTCTGTTTACTTGGCATGCGTTTAATATAATTGTTTATAAAGACAACATTGCCTCAACCGTTTAACAATCATCGCTGGTTAAATATTATATTCTCATATTGATAAGGTTTATCGCTTACAAGTAAATAATATCTAAATATAGTTGCCGTACTTGAGATAGCATCGTATTTATGACGACCTATATATATATATATATATATATATATATATATATATATATATATATATATATCTTCCTATCAATAGAGCGTCCGTACATTGACGAATTGCATTTAATAGAGCGTCCGTGGTAATTGAGCGTCCGTATACGGACGCTCTATTACACATCAGTGTAATTCTGGTCAAGATGATCGTCTTAACCGATGGAACAAAAATTGGAAGGACGCTCCATGCACGTCCCAAGAGATTTTTGATTGATATTCGAATATAATTAGTTCGATATATCTGGCGCAGCGCGGCGCTAAAATATTCATTTTGAATACGTTAACTTTCATTCCATCGCGTATTGGGCGTCCGGCAATCTGGCAACAACGAAAGACATGAATTTCATTTCAACGACTTTTACACTCATATAGGGTCTTCTAATATATATTCGAAGCACTTATTAATTATTCGTTTGTGATCATGTGGATAAACCTGGTGCCATTCGAATCAATAGAAGAAAAAATCGCTCTAGATAAAAACCATTCTTTGAATTTTTTTTATTTATAGTATATATTTAATTTTTTTTTTAATCATTATTCAATGTATTGGGAACAAAGTGAACTAACAATACGAACAATATTGACGAACTACTACTGACAGACGTTTCATTTAAAATGGAGGACATAAACTCTATCGTATCGTATTCCGCGAGGATATAGACTAATAAATCATATTCGACAGATTTGTATTCATGGTGGCATTTATACTAAGACCAATTTAGATTTCCATAACATTTGTGTAAAAGATCTTTGCGCGAAGATAGATGCAGAATTAACACAGCTTAAAAATATGAAAATTAGTTTTTGTTGTGCCTACAGATCACCGGATGGTGATAGTAATTTTTTTTAATATTATCTGCACCGAATATTATCAGAAAAAAACTCCGATAATAAGGTACAGGCTGTCGGTGACTTTCAATTATAGTTTTAAGACTTAAAACCAGTGACAATAAATTAACTGAATGCAAACATATTTTTTATCACATGATATGCTAGAAAAAGTTTTTGTTGACACCAGCGGATAACTAAATCTAGAGAAACTAGAGTCGATAATCTGTTCACAAATTTAGATGATAACATCTTCATTCTTGAAGTCATAGAGCCGCACTTGTCCGACCATAAAGGAATTTTATCATGTGTCGACCAATGTCAAAAAAATCTATCTCAGGTTTCACAGCTGCATTAGATGAAATGATCTGAAATATATGCCATTTAGATCCAGAAACAAAAGCTGCTCATTTAGTTTACTCTGTCAGATCTTTAAACATCTCGTTTTCCATAAAAAAAGTTATGTATCCCTGAAAATAACTTTAAAATGTTGAGATTTCTACGTCCCTAAAGCTGGCAGAGCAAAGTGAGTAGAATCAAAAATACAAATCTGTTGTAGAGCTAATTAAATGCTGTGTTCCGAAATTAATTGCTCTTATAGTTTTTATTTTTGGAAAATGGCTGCTTTGCTAGCTTTAGACTAAAGCTAGCACAGCAACCTTTGAAAACTTACTTTTTTAGAACTTCTTTTATAGTGCTGTTAAGGTTAATTAATTGTTAATTAAGTGCTGTATTCCGAAATTATTTATTCTTATTTATAGTTTTTCGGAAAATGGATACTTTAAAAAATCTATTATTTCGGGATAATCTTATTTGGTCCTTGTAGAGCTAATTAAGTGCTAATTAACTGCTGTATTCCGAAATTAATTGCTCTGATATTAAAAAAATTGCTGCTTTGTTAGCTTTAGATCTAAAGCTAGCAGAGCAACCTTTGAAAATCATAATTTTTCAGAACTTTTGTTTTAGCGATTGTAGGGCTTATTAAGTGCGGTACTCCGAAATTAATTGCTCTAATAATTTTTTGAGAGAGAACGTTCTTTTAAGACAAATAAAAATGTCAATTTATCTATTGTGGGGATATTTATAGCTTTAAAGGTACACCGGGCAACTTGAAACTACTTAATTTTATGTAATCCATTTTTAATTCCATTTTAAAATTGAGATTTTAATGTTTTTGAATTTATTATCTCTCCCAATGAAGAAATGTACAATTCTGATACTAAAAAGCTAAGGGATAAAACTTATTTTTTGTAGGACCGGACGGTTTTCGATTGCTAACCGTATATGTTCCTATGACTGTAAGATAGGTTTACCGGTGGATAAGTTCATTACTAACCACGTCGGTAAGTACTTTTCTTACGGATATAATTGTATTGGCCGAAATATTATAGAAATTATAGAAATTAATTTCGGGGAATAGCACTTGATTAAATAACATATGAAATATGTAAATTTTATTGATTTTTTATAAAAAATACCTCAAATAATGGTTACCGATATAGTTTATATATCGGGTGTATAGATTATATGTTTTTGCTCTGATAGCGACAATCTCTGCCATTTTCTAAAAACTATAAGAGCCGATAATTTCGGAATGCAGCATTTAATTAGCAATTAATTAGCTCTACAAGCACGAAAAAAATATTTCTCGAAAAACTGTTTCTTGAAGCAGTCATTTTCCGAAAACTTTAAGAACAATTGAGTTTGGAATACAGCACTTAATTAGCCCTATAAACACTAAAAGAAGTTCTCGAAAAGTTGATTTTTAAAAGCTGCTCTGTTAGACTTAGATCTAAAGCTAGCAAAGCAGCTATTTAGAAAAAACTATAAGAGCAATTAATTTCGGAATAAAGCAAATAATTAGCACTTAATTAGCTCTACAAGCATCAACTACGATTTTCTAGAAAAAAATAATTTTTAAAAACAAAGCATACATTTTCCTAAGAACCATAAAACAACAATTAATGTCGGAATACAGCACTTAATTAGACCTTAAGCACTAAAAAAGAAGTTCTCAATGAATATTTTTAAAGGTTGCTCAGCTATCTTTAGATCTAAAGCTAGCAAAGCAGCCATTAAAAAAATGTAAGACCAATTAATTTCGGAATACAGCAATTAATTAGCACTTTATTCGGTCTACAAGCACCAAATAAAATTTTCTCGGAAAAGTTGATTTTTTAAAGCAAAGCAGCCATTTTTCAAAATCCATATGAGTAATTAATTTCTGAATAAAGCACTTAATTAGCACTCAATTAGCCCTATAAACACAAAAAAAAGTACTAAAAAAATATTTTTAAATGTTGCTCTGTAAGCTTTAGATTTACAGCTAGCAAAGCAGCCATTAAAAAAAACTATAAGAGCAATTCATTTCGGTATACAGCAGTTAATTAGCAATTAATTAGCTCTGCAAGCACCAAATTTGTAATTTTGATTCTGCTCACTTTGCTCTGCTAGCTTCAAGGACGAGACAATTCTCCTAATATTAAAAATCTTAAGTCACAACTAACCCAGGTTCATACTATTGCCGAAGTGACCAGGACGCTCGATAGCTTCGAATTACTTAACATTAACAAATCGAAAAAAGTGGAGTTTAATAATAAGATAATATCTGAATCAAAAATAAGCAAAAGTCAGTCTGGGGAATATTAAATACAAATTTAGGTAAAACTAATAACCTAAGGAATGAGAGCAATTTATCCGCTGAGGACTTTGCCAACTCTTTTGAACATTGCATAAACAATTTAATGCAAAATTCTGCGAACTATATTGCAAATCCCTTCGATTCTTGCATGCAAAAAATAGCAATAAACCATTTGACTTCTTACCTACATCCAACAATCAGAAATATTGAACATTGTTCATAAACTGAAAAATTCTAGAGCCGCAGATAAATAAAAATGTAGCGATTTCTTTACCGAATCTATTTAATCTTCGTATGAGTACATGTATTTTTCCAGATATTCTCAAGGTTTCCAAAGTTACACCTATCTATAAAAAGGGAAATACTCTCAGGTAACTGAAGCTGAATGTAGATAAAGATTATCTAAGAATGGCATATTTTATGTTTCATAGCATAATAGTGACCGTATGCCTTGATAATCTGGAGAAACACATGTCACAGCCCCAAAATATGCATTGCACAAAAAAAGTCATTCGAATAATAACATCCAGCAAATATGATGATCACTGTAAGCCATTGTTAGAAAAATTGAACATTCTGCAATTACCATGTTGCTGCATTTTGCAGTGCCTGCTTCATATAAAAAACATGCCAAAGAATCCAGCACAATTATGTTTACTCTTATAATACAAGAGAAAAAAAACTATATCTGTCCTCCATTATTCAGACATAGAACCATAATTCCTATAAATTTCTGGGCATAAAATTGAATAATGCTTTGCCAAACAATTCAAAGATAATAATATGTCTTGTGCATCACTCAAAATTAAGATCCGTAAATATTTAACATAACACCGTTTTAACTTCTTAGATGATTATCTGGAACATGTTGTAAGTACATTTATGCAGGTAATCCTTTTTTACCCTTTTTTCTAGATTGTTATTACTATTATTTTCTTTTTTTAACATATTCATAATCCTTGTCTTGAATTAAGTTATATGTACTTTGTCACTTGTATGTTTATTATGTCTTCATCTGAAGCGTATTTTAATTTATTTTATTTGGTGTGATCTATATCACCATCCAGGACAAAAGTATACATGCCTAATTGTTTACATGAAATAAATATTTCTATTTCTATTTGATGTTGGAGACAGAAATAATGACAAAAATGAAAATGAGTTTACATTTTAAAATCATTAGCATCTACAATTCCATTTTGTATAAATTGAATTATAGAATATATGACAATTGAGTAATTATAATAAAGTTTAACGAACAAAAAGTCAGATGAAATACTATTCGGAGAAACAACCAATGCTAGGCAGTCGCTGGTAGTTTCAAAATACGAGAAATATATTTAAAATCACATTTCATCATCCCATTCCACTGCACATTTGGCAATAGCGCCGGACGCTGTATTTACGGTAAATGAAATAAATATACACCATATGGACGCTCTATTGTTTGTAAGATTGAAATTATTATATACATTGGACGCCCAAACGGCTATAGAATGAACGGAGCTCACATTGATGGCGAAGTGAAATATATACGGCAAGGACGCTTCATTACTGTATTTTGAAAGGACGCCAGAATGATACCGAGATGTATATATATATATATATATATATATATATATAGGTATATATTCTATGGTAAACAGGTAAAAAACGCACAAAAATATCAGGTAAAAAATAAAATCAGAAATCATTTAATTAGAACAATTCTGAGATAATTTCATTAGGTATTATTCCTAATGTTAATCCTTTCGAATCAGATATTATTTTTCAGCTAAATCTACAACGCCACTGTTTCAGTAGAAGGTAATAAATAATAAGTAGGTATAAGTATAAGTATATTATACTTATTTGTTGTATCACGTGGGAGGTTGAATATTCGTACTGGTCAAACGGCCAAAGATCCTTGAGTCATTTATTGCGTCACCTATTGTCCTTTGCAAAAGATATTTTTGTGCAATGGTAAATGTACCTACTGAAACCTGTTTTGACAACATTTCTACCATTCTGAAGTTTTCCGATATTGATACTAGATGGCGAAACTTGGTGATGCGGTTTTGTTCAAATAACCAGAGAAAACAGCTTTTTTGCAATAAACACTAGACTCGACTTAAGTAATGATATCTACATTGGAGAATATGACATCAAATTTGTTGATACTAGAATTACAGCACTAGGTATCACAAATATTGAAAAAAAAAATCTGATGATTATCTGTGAAGATAATTCTTTGGACCTCATTCTAAGAATACTGCGGTTACAGATGAATATGAGATTTGACATAAGTAGTTCAAACTTATATGGCGAAGAAGGGCACCAAGCTAAAATTAATTAATAATATGTGTTACATATACATTAAATTAAATAAAGTAAATTTACGTTGACAACCTGTGTATATGTATCAATGTATAGGGTCCTGAAAATATATGATCTGTTTATGTAGTGGAAACGTACCTACTTGTCTTTCGTACAGCAGCTGATCCAATCTCAATTGTTAGTCACCAATTTTATATTTATTTTAATAAGATTCCAAAAATTATTTCCAATAATTATATAGGATTACTCTTTGACAGAAGAATTTGAAAAATATTTCTGATCAACCAATGTGCTCAAACTCGGCAAACCTTGAAATTTTTGAAAAATGTATAATTTAAGCAAGTATTGATGACAATGGATGGAATTTTTCATACTACACCAGGTAAATTTTTTTTTCTTTCTGGTTAAGGAAACATGATATTTTTTAAAAGTTGATAGGTACCTATTAGATTTCTGAGCCTTCCTCTTTTTATAAATAGATTATAAAAATCAAATTGGTGTACAAATGCAAAAAAGCAAAAATATACAATCAAATGAATGCAATCAAAAAACAAACTTACAATAAAATTATTTACTTTATTATGAAGCCAGAAAGGATTTTTGATTGAGCATATTATTTGTACCTTACGTGTTTGATAGATGCAAAAATAATTCAAAAATTTCTTGCAATAAACAGATTCGGAGGATTGTTGAAAAATTAGCCAGCTTTTCAAAGTATCTTGTACCTAAGCAGGTACTCACAGGACATAAACTCTTTAAAATTAATTCATCATTTAGGTATTTAGTTAGTTAAGCGATTTTTAATACCCTTCCAAAACAGTAAGCTCTTTTCTGGATTAAACTCTGCCATTCTCGTCCCCATTGACCAAGCAGCATTTCCACATTCGGACCTTCCCCCGTCATTCGGGATAACAAGGCACCAGAAGTCGGTAAAAAGTGTTTTAATGGTTGATTTTATGAGTATGTTAACGGCAAAATATTTGGCTACCCCCTGGACACAAATGAGGTGAGAATTTATTGGTCAACCTGGGGTATCATCTATTTCTGACAGACTTTATTTCCTTAAAGAGGTGATACACTTAGAATTCAATTGTATTTGATTTTGTGTAAGTTTTGCTCCCTCATTTTAAATAATAAACGTGCACCGATCTTAATGATAGTGATGGATATTTTGATTTGAAATACCTCAACAAATCTCGACGGCTCTAAATTTCAAGGTTTTTAATTTTTATTATTTTTGCTATTACTTTTAGGGAAAATGTTTCAAACAAAAGATATAGGTATAGATAATATCTATATCGAGAAAAAATATTTTCAGTGACATTCACTCAAAGGTAACTTGAGATTTTTGACCCTTAACAATTCCGGTCGAGATATTTATACAATACTTTTGAAACTCGACGCCTTTATATTGAATACATACATAAATAAATAAAATATGTGTATAATTCATTATAATTCATTTGAAATTTGAAAGATATGGTAAATAACTAGATTACGCTAGGACGTCTAACTATGCTTACAACAACTACTGCGAGGGCAGTAGTTTGTTCACCATTGAATAACGTCAACAACCATTAGGGCAATACGTACAATTTATTCCATTGTCATTGTCACAATATTGCATAGTATATATAAATGTTCAATCAGAATGATTACCAAACAAAGCACCAGCACCCAGACAAACATCATAATTTCAAGGTTGTTGTCTATCCTCAGTTTGCCGCAGAGCGTCAAGCCATTTTTTTCGATAACTCATGAGTTCAGATTTATGTCATGGTACATGAAGCATTTCTAGAATTCGATGGAAAATTAAGAAATTAAATAAAAATCAGGTAGGTACTTTCATTTGAAAATATGAAATTGATTGATCATTTTTGGGCTACCCTTTAGGTATGAATACACGAGTTTATCATAAAATGCTGCACTAAGAAATAGAAATCGACGGGTCTGAGCGTTTCTGCCACAGTATCGATAAACAAAGTAGTCCAACTCTAGCATTTCTTGATGTGACCCGCCTTTGCCGCCGTGTTTCCCGTACCATAAACGGGAGACACGAAATCGCGGTGTCCTTTGACGAAATCACGGTGGCGACCGCAAAAAATTATGCTCCGAAACAATCATCTAAGGTGGCTGCCGTTGAGTTGGACTACTGGGTATATTTATACTGTGGTTTCTGCGAAAAACATACGACCGATTTTAGACTTAACTTCTGGGACGCACTGTACCTATATTATAAAAATTATAGATAAAAACTCTTCCGTCAACGTATAAATGATAGATATTTATAATATTGAGGAAATTCCGAATCTTTATGACTTTCACAATCTTGAAAGCCTCTATTTACATAGGTATTGCTTAATTCATTGGATGTATAATTTTTTAATTCTATTAACAATTAAATATTTATTTATTCTTTTTTGTTCTTCTGTGCATAAAAAATTGTCAATTAATTCAATTCATTGCGAACAAGGGCGGTAAAGTATGACCTATGTATATTCAAAACTGAAAATGTCAGACGCTTTTAGCCTCTGCGACATATGGCGCCTGAAAAATAAACAGATGTCGATTTAACAGTAAAGAAATGGTTATTTGCATTTGTGCTTGCTTTACATCCTGTAAACACTATACTCCGTAGTTTCCGAGATTAAGGCAGGAATGATCATTTTTCGTATATTTCTCTTAATATTTTTTAAGTCCTCCGTTTTAGGATTTTGGTCCTAAAATTAAACTTCTTTACCAGAATTCGTTTATTTCAACTAGACATCCGAGTTGAGGTCACCTATATCCGTATCAATAACTACCCAACCAAAATAGTCTGTGACAGACGATCAGACACACATCAGAGTGATGTTGTAGATGGTTGCTGATTTTTTTATAGGATGTATAGACCTCTAAGAACAGACAAATACATCTTAATATTTTTTAATTATTTATCTATAGAGAGTCATCATGCCATGAAGAAATCGCAATCTTCCTACTCTTAAAAGGGTCTCTATGGAAAAAAACAACAAAAACCGTTAAATTCATGAGCGCAGTCATGATGAGAAAGGTCTGGAGAAGAATAATTATTACTATGAGATTCGGGGTCATGTCCCTATACAGCGTTGACAACAACTTGACAGCTCGATATCAAAGCTATCTATCCGGATGAATTTTTAATTAGCAGCTCTCGCTCTCGCTTTATTGCTCATCCTTTCTTTACTTCTGGCTATCTGTGCCAGTCTGGCAGAAAATAGAATAATATTTTGACGACTACTCCAACCACTATAATAGGCTGATGATGTCAGACACCTTTAATGACTTTTCGCCTGGACGAACTGTGCGGTAGGTACCCAATAACGATTGTGCGAGTCATGAGGAGATGTCCCCAAGATTTATAAATGGAGAGAAATAATCTCAAACTTCTGTGAGTATGCCTATGATGTCATAAGAAACAAAAATTTTGTACACTACTTGTTTACACGAAATAAACTATTTATTTAGGAATTATAGGAGCAGAAAGAATGGGAGAACAGTTCAGATGAGTTAATTAGAAAGAACTGCAGCATACAAAAAAAGAGTATCCCAGAAGTTGTATAAAAGATTACATTTGAAGGAAAATTATGTCTTTTTATCGAATGATAATAAAATTGTTCAAGAAGTTTTACTTTCTGAATGTTTCCAAAATATATTTTTAAAGTAGGTACAATTAGCATTTTTGTTATGGCGTGTGAAAGTAAGTAATTTTTACAAAAAAATGAACCGACGTTATTAGTTGATGCACTGAAAAATACAAAATAATATTAATTCTATTGGTGCTGTTACTTTTGAAGTTGTGCAGTTGCAGTTAGATTGATAAATTTTGGCACCAACTTCACAAGTACTAGCACCAGTAGAATTAATATTATTTTGTATTTTTCAGTGCATCAACTAATAACGTCGGTCTAATTTTTTGTAGAAAATATTTATTTCACACTTTTGAGTGTAACATAATTCACGAAAATCTTTGAACGTTCAATAATACCAATGAAAATAGTACTTATCCTATTACCCACGTATATTCTTTTCTTCTAGTTATTATTATTGAGATTTCAATACATCGCTACGGAAATACTCATACTTAAGTATACTACATGTTACCATTTAACCACCGTTGTAACTCAAAAACCGTAACTCTATGGAAAAAATGTTCCTTATAAATGTTGCTACAAATAATTATGTCATTCATAACCACAAATTTTCAGCTTTCTAAAAAATCGCCCTCTCCACATAGCAAAAATATTCTAATTTGAGAATTTAACATGCTTTAAAATGTTCAATTGAAACGATTCCGGATATTGTCCTTTCTTTAATTATACCACCTCAGATTTTCAGTTTCCCCCCCTTCTGGAGCGGTTTTAAGTGTTTTTATAAATATAAGACCATTTATCAAGCCTCCTCTTTCAAATGAATCAAAAATCATCAAAACCAGAGCTCTTATACTATATAAATCGCGCGCACGATCCCAAAAAAAACCTACCTCCTCCGTTCAGGGTTCGTTGGTCAAAAAATAGGAATCATCATGAAGATGTATCAAGAGCAGAAGAGAAAATAAAGGACTGATAAATGAAATTTAGGTATGTGATAGTTTTGATTGGAGCAAAATCATTTACTAAGATTTTCAGGACAATAAAAGAAATCATTGCCCACTGGATTTGCTTTATTGTCAACGGATTGAAAACGAATAAAAAACTGAGTGCAACATTACTTCAATTTACTCACGGAACAAAGAGAACCATATTATATAATAATAATAATAATAATAATAATAATAATAATAAGACGTTTATTAGTTACCCAAAAAACTGCAAAACTACAAAGAAAATGATAGCAAAAACTAATTAAAAAAATATTAAGGTAGGTATTTATATACTTCATTTAAGTAACCAGATGTATTACGTCATAGATGGATTGGTATGCCAGAAAGAAATGTCCAATATTCTCAACTACTCAATATAGGCTATGTACATAGCAAACCTACTAGCGCCGCCAAACGGGCAACAGAAATAACCTCTTTGTTGTCACAATTAGGTTAAACTAGTGTCAAATTGACACTGACAAATATAGGTATAGGTACTTACCGTTCTCGAGATGAAAGCTACCAGGCGGCTGGTTACGAAATAAGAGTTTCGATTGGTTCAGATAAATTAGAATGTGACATATTGATATACTTGTACCAATCATATCATATCCAGCCAGCTGATTTATCTCGAAAATGGTCTGATTATACGGAGAAGCGAAGCGCTTACACTCCACTCCGTTGCACATAGCCTTTACAAACTAATAAATTTCAAAACAAACCTTGTATATACCTATACACTATTAGTGTGTTCCTAAATACAAAACATTAGCCCGGGCAGGCTCAAATTATGTCATCAGTCAATGTCAAATTCCTATGTTAAGTCCATATATCTGTCAATTTTCGACGGCCATTTTAACCATAGCCAGGCTAATGTTTGGAATTTTGGAACAGCCAGTATATTTAAATTGCCAATGTCAGATCTATTTGAAAGGTCAATAACAATGTCACTAAAAAGTCCCTACAGCTGATGAAGTTCTTTATTCAAATATACTATAAATGGTCGAAATGGGCCAGAACAAGAGTTACTTACCTACTTTAGTATTAAGTAACATTGAATTGTGAACAGAAGTAGCAAATTATCTGGTCCTTCTAACATTCCTGCGGGACTGCTGAGATATGTGAGAAAGAAGCGAATAGATCATAATACAGACCTAAAAAATGTTTGTTCTCATCGGATAAAAATGCAAAAAGAATGGAAAACATAATATAATTTATTGTATCCCTTTTCAGAATAAGACAAAATATAATACAGGGTACGGAGTACTAATATCTCTGAGCTCTAAGTGTTGACGTGTTGACTTTTCACAAAACTACTAACAAGAAGAGTTATAGGTTTAGTGATCAGCAGTGATCCTAGCGGTTTCTGACTAGAACTGTCAAGAATTCACATAATTCTATATACGTATAATTTGATCCTTGAATTTTTTTCTGGAGCTCAGTATGAGGATTGCGACTTTAGTGCGCATGCGCTTAAGGGGAAGTGGCTTGGAGTCACATCATATGGTATCCATCACAGTTTACCAAAATGGTAATTGTGGTAACATAACTACATGTCCCTCCTCTTAACCAAAAAAGTTCATGGCGCATGCGCATATCGCCAGCTATCCCCAGGTTCACAATGCTAGCGGTATAGAAGTATATGCAAGAATTAACAACCTCCCAATAAAAATGGAGAAAAAAGGTGGTTTTGGTCAGAAGCTGCATATATTTAAAGGCCTTGAGGAGGCATATGACTATTATCTAATGGTTTCATCAGAATCGTATAGGCACTGTAGGTACTTATGTATAATGACAATGTAGCATATTTTGACTTTGGTAATAAAATACCTGAGAAAAGGCCTAAGACAAATATGTACAAGGATGTTTTTTATTGATAGTTTGGAAAAAATAAATGTTACTCTGGATTCTCGGAAAATGTATAAAAACAAATGTAAATTACGCTCGCGTGAGAGGTTTGCGGACATAGAATTAGTGGTTGGCTATAGGTTTGTGTTTTGTTAACAGGTTTGTTTCCTGGATATTTGCTAAACAACTACATTTTAAACTTCTATTTTTTGTTTATTTATAATTTCACTGCATAGTGTCTAATATTTATCAGACTGGTTGGCTAGGTTTGGTAACTGGTTTGTTTCTTTAATATCTGCTAAACAACTACATTTTAAACTTCTATTTTATATAAAATAAGTTGTTCCGTAAAGTGATGCTATCAATTTACATGCTTAATTAATTATTCTTTGTATGAAATACTTCGAAACCTAAAGTACGTACTAATATTTCAAAATATCCAACTGCTAGATGCTGGATGTACTACAAGACGCATACTTATTCTATGTATTTTCGACATTTTAGATATAGAGGCAACGGTGTAGCATTTGAAACGTAAGTCGTTTCTTATTTCAGCTATTTTAAATTCAAAACAGACGCTAGATAAGTGTGCAAGGTGATATTTACGTGCTTACAGTGATTTTTCAATAAAATACGTCGTTGGGAGTTGGGATGGTTTCCACAGTGTGGTTTCTGCCAAGTACGACTTCTTTTGTACCTCTACATGCGCATTTTTCCCCACCCAACACCCCTTTTGCTCCATCATCCCGCAAGCTTGTTGGAATAAAAAGGGGCCAATATCTCCAAAAAGAGACGAAAACTCGAAAATTGGTATTCTTGATTTTCGTCTTATTTTGGGGTGTTTTATCAGAAAACTTCGTTAAATCTTGACGCGACAGTTATCGGAAAGTCGTCTTAAGGAGAAAACGAACATTATCAACCAATCAATAGGAAAGATTATAATAACAATAAATGGAATTTGTATCTAGAAAAATGATAATATAATAGCATTATATTTTATTGTATAAAATAAATTATACTGGAACTAAAGGAAAGAAGATGAAATGCCGGTCATCGATTTAACACACATTTACGAGATTACCATCTCTATCTATTCACTTGATTAATTTATTTAACTATATACATTCATGAGAGACACCGTACTACTACTCCTATTTACATACACCACCACCATTTATTCAGTTCTTTCACTTGGCTATCTTTGGAAATTTGGGCAGGAGCGAACGAGCATTGAAAACACCGTAGAGGTTAATTCTATTACCTCTTAGGTACGAATCGAAAAAAACTTAAATTCACAATTTATACAAACTAGTGTTCCTAAATATCCAAGATACTGACCAGTACCTACAAAGTGACTTCATCGAACGTCGTCATAATGTGCTGCTCTGGTACTGGCAACGATATGTAGGAATAATAAGGATATAAGACTCTCAGAGAAGAGGTAACATTGGATGGGTCAAATTCTGTTGTCCGATCAAGTTCACCAGCTCAATATTTAATTTTCTGCGCATGTCCTAAAACGAACGCTTTGATTTGAAAATATATCTGGCAGGATATTTTGTGGTAGCGAATGATAGACATCTGAAATATTGGCAAATAAACATAATAAGAATGCAACAAAGATTATGTTTTACATCTTAAAATATATAAAAGTGGGAAAGGTAAAATTAGAGCTACCAATTCGGATAAAAAGCTGGCATAATCTATGTGTAAACACGCGCCATCTTGGTAAGTACTGCCACTGCCGTAGCGAAAAGGTCATGCGCCAGCAGCGTATTTGGGAATTTAAGACTAAACGTAGAAGGATATACCTAGACTAGAAACTCACACATTTTACATTCGATCAAAAACGGACTGAGAAATACAAAATCGAATAATAACTGAACGAAACTTACCATTAATCCACTGCTCACAGTCAATATTGAAGCATAGGTAATCAGTCGTTGGCTCTTGGACTATAAAAGCAGCAGGGGCCAACGGATTCGAGCCTACCCTCACTTTGCAATCTTTATTGTTTCTATCTATCCTTGGTACTGGTGTATTGGCGCTATTTATGAATTATTGTTAATACACGTTATATGAGAATGATTGCTTTACAAAATACAAACGCAACTGTTGTGTCAAATCATGACATCACTCGAATGCTGACCAGTATATTCGATCAAGCTGAACTGAATTTAGAAACACCGAGTTAGGTAACCCAATTATAGACGAATTTCATCAATAAATCAATCCTCCGAAAATTTTAATAAATTCCCAAAAACAATATTCAAAATCAATATCAAATCACTTTCACAAGTACCTACCATCTAAGTAACGTTTCCAGGATAAACAGTAATCGTTGGCGTCCATAAATTATAGAGGCGCAACTACTGCTACTTGGAGATATCTTCGGTATGAACTCAGTGAGTCGAAAACTAATCTTCAATATGGGGTAGAGAAACTCGGCTGTTTTGTGTCCAAATTGTCTGCACTTTGATTTATTGGTCGCCGTGAGAGCCAATGCGAATTGATCAAATTCCTATGTGAAACTTACATATAATAAAAACATCTCTATCAAATGGATAATAGGATTATTCATGAAGACGCAACTTTCTACTGACACATCCAAAAGTTAAGAAGAGTAAGAGCAGGTCGATTAGTCTGAATTGATTTGTTCCTACAAGGAAATAGATGTTTTAAGACTAGAATAGGCAGTTTGAATAAGAATTATGATGGAGTCAATTCTCTAGATTTTTCGATTGTTTACCCTTCAATTTTTTAAAACAATAATTCAACATTTTTTGGCTATGGATATTAGCACTCAACATAATTTGTAGAGGAAAAATTGTGTTCAATCCCCGCAAAAACAAATTAAACTCATCAAAGTCAGCCAATATAACAATTTGGCGCAATCAAGAAATTTGGTATCGATACGCAAATTTTTACGAAACTGACGAAATGATTATCAAGGCAAAGAAGATGTTTAGCCATTCAGTGAAATAGCTCTAGCAAATACATTTGCACGATCAAATTTATTGGTTTGACTAACTGGAAGCGATGGATCGTTTGAACAATTTTTAATTCCATTTCATAGTTGGCATGCTAAATGATAGACAAATTTATTTAAGTTTGTAACCAGGTAAATGGAAATAGATAAAATTCGGGAAAGTTAATTTTGAATATGAGAATCCTTTCTAAGGTACCTAATAAAAATTTAAAATAAAAATCAATGAAATTCTATCCTTAAATCCGTAGTTTCTTCCGCTCTATATCGTTTTTTTATCAGAAAATAATCAACTGGAAATGCAAATTGACATGTTCCATACATTATCGCAAAAAATCGTTTTATTCAATTTATTCCAAGTTATAGACTTGCACAGTATGTAGTAGGTGAATATGTTTGGTAAGCTTTGCGGTAATTATGTTGAAACCAATAATATTTCTAAGAAACATTGAAAATTATTGTTGCTTCAAGCATTTCATTTTCTTAGAAATCCGAGATTTTGGGAACTTATTTTCAAGATGTATACGAAAGCTTACGGTAGGTAGTTCAACGTTAGAGCAGGCAGGTGGAAAGAGGCTTTGAGTAGAATCTTTTAGAGAAGTTTAATCAAAATCGTTAGAGCCGTTTTACCATAGCTTTGAGCAAAACACGTTTTTTAATAACTTTTTGCTTCATAGTAATATACGTACTTGACAGTAGATGGCAGTATAAATAAAATCACTATTGTGTCTGCTATACAAATATGAACAATCAATTTGTATATTTATATACAGGGAGGTGAAAAAAAGTTATAAAATATTTTAGGATATGGATGAAACCAGATGATAAAAAAATGTCATGGTCACAGTTTATATTTTTCTCAATCAAAACGTTACTGACACAATAGATTTTCATCACAGGGCATTATAAGCATATAAAGAATTGGGTTCAAAATTGTCGAAAAAATGTTTTCATGACCTTCCACTCACACTAGACGGCCATATCAATATTGAGTTCGATAAAGGTGAAGAATTGGACTAAGTACACTTTTTGAAATCGGAGCTTAATTTAGATTTTGTTTCTGGTGGAATTGTCTAGGCGACTAGATATGGTACAACCACTGATTATTTGTCATAGTATTTAATAATATTCAAGAGGATGTAAATAGTAAAGAAAATGTATCTTCCTAAAATGTATTTACGTAATATATTTTGATGTAGGTAGGTACTTAAAATGATTTATGTATAGTATTTTATCGAATCAAGATAAATAAGTTTGAATAAAAGTATATTTATGCTTTCTGTTCTATAAGAGATGCCTTTATTTACCGCCTTTGACAAATGCGGTTGAAGAGTTAAGTCCAGTCAAGCGTCAGAGCTGACACGCACAATTCTTTTTTAGTTATGATAAAATTTACCAAACAAACAAATCGATAATGTATAATTATAAGAGTTTTCAGCGTAAGGGACAGTCCAGTTTGATATGTGATAGTAGGTGCTTTGAGTATAGATAATGTAAATAATTATAAACTAGTTAACCCATGCGAATATTTCGCACAATAAGTATCATGGTCACTGAATGGGGTTTCATAACTTTTTAATTTTAATCATATTTATATTTATTGTCATTAGTGGGGACCTTAATCTTCAAAATGATTTCTCAATCATCAATTTTAATAATGTGTAATATGGAGTACCGACAAAAAAGAACATCTTTCATATTTTTAACCCAATCCTGCAGTCCTGCGTTCTTCGAACAAAATATAAATATAAAAGGTGATTTACGTTAGTCCAACACATTGGGTAAGCCGACTTTTCAATGGAACACCCTATATCATGTTATATTTATGAAAATTCTTAAATAAGTTTAGATACTTAACAAAATTATATTTTTGGTCGTTAATAATAAGCCGATAGTGTGAAATCTTAGAATTATCAGGCATATTAATTATGGATTATTTAATTTGTGAATTCAACCAGATCTCTTGATAGTCGCTATAGATACATATGTCATTGTATAAATAAAATAATCAACCATGGTCTAGCTTGATAAATGATATTTTGAAAACCTTGTTTGAAAATGTTATGTACTAACTCATATAGACCATCAATATCCTATATCGAATCAGAACTAATGCTGAAATCAAAAGTCTAATGATAGTGACATCGTCCAGGAAATAAAATCTCAACGTCTGAGATGGGCCGGCCACGTACAGAGACTCCATGAAGAAAGGTTGTCGAAACTGGTATGGGAAGAGACTTCAGCAGGTAAAAGACCTTTAGGCCGCCCTCACATACGATGGAGAGACTACATCCAAAACGACCTGCTGAAAATGCACGTTCTTTTCGATACAGACCTGATGGAAGATCGAGTTTATTGGAAGAAGGTAGTACAGACAGCCAAGACCCACCCAGGGTTGTAGTGCTAACCGAAGAAGAAGAAGAATATAATATATCGTTGATGTGAGCTTATTATTCAGCTTTCAAATATAGAAAAAGATACAGGGTGTTTCATAGAATAAACAGTGTACCCTCTGAACCCTGACCCATGTGAACCATGTACCTATCGACTGGTTTTGTGTAAGGATTATAGGTAGAGACATTTCTGTTTCAGAACTGAATATGTATTAAGATGGTATTTTTTAAATCAAATAGGTATAACCTAATATAACAAAAAACCAATTAACAGATTATAATTAAAACTATATTAAATTCAACATACATTCACAGTATCCATAAACATACCTAATAATACAGTAAAATCGAATGTTTTACGACTAAACAACTAACTCGGTCTAATTTTACGACTAAACAACTAACTCGGTCGAAGCGAGCGGTCGCTGAAATAATAAAACAATCCCCATATATTTACATGAGACTCCCCATTCGAGTATTTATCAAATTTAAGCAAAAACCAAGCTGCCAACCCGAAACATGTGGAATATATTCATTCACATCACATCACATTAGTAAATTATTGTACGCCATATTTGTGGCTTATTATAATGTTACACTGTTATAGAATAGGATATTACACAATCACAGCTATTTCTGATAATTAAGTCCATAATAGCCATATAACATTGCAATATATACCTACATAATATAGATATATTATGTTATGTGTAAAGGCTCCTCTAATCAATATCCATTATTGTATATACAGTGTTCTACAGCTACTCTAGAGGACGACGTCATGATTGATCGAGATTACCTATGTATTACCTACCGCGTGTTCAAGAAATAATGTTGTAGCTGTGGAGTGTTAATCATCTTAATCTGTAAGACGATTATCACACACATGATTGTTATTTGCATAAGAAATGACAGGGTAGTGGAGTAGTATACATACACACGCAGTACTTCTATTATTGTCCCATGAAACAACAAAAACTTTAGAAAGGCTGAATCTTCTGAATATCCGTCTGTCACAGCTAATTTCAGATGAATCAAATTAGTGTAATTATCTAAGTAAACGACCAAACTTTATTTTGGTAATGGGAATCTATACCTATACATATTTATACAGGGTATACCAATTAAAAGTTCCTACCCCTATTATCTCACAACGGAATAGGTTTTGTAAAAATCGTCAAGACACGTCAATTTTGTTATTAAGGGAGACACATAATGACGTAAGTTTCAGTGTCTTGGAACCTACCCATTAGGCACAGGCGTAAAGTACCCTTACATTTTAAATAGAACCTATGTTCTGATTATGAGGACACACGACTTTTTTATTTTCTTTGGGCTACGGCCATAAAATCATCAATTCAAAAATAAGACAGAATACCAATAAATGCGACAATTTTATTTAAATGATTCTGTGTACCATCTAGTGATGCTGCGAGACTGGTCTTAGTCTTGAAAAATTCCAAAACCAAGAACCAAGATCATGACCAATCCTGGGATGCAACACCAATACCAATTCTAACCTAGTCTTGGTCTTGTCGCAAGACTTGTAAGACTCTCGCAGGTCCTGTACCAACAGATTTTTTGCTCCTTGATTTGATAAGAAACGCTAGTAAATAACCTAATTAATTTAATATTTGAACTCCTTTATCATCGATCTTTATTTTACAGATTCTTAAAATATTGAATTCAAAGTTGTTACGTGAAAAGCCTGTTCATTTCAACCTTCCATGATTTCCAGATTTCAAAAAACACCCTATAGGTACAGTAATTACAACCCTTCTAGGATTTCCCTTAATGAGCTGTTTTCAAAGAATCCCGACTCCTCGTAGCCAGGGGAAGGTAAACTACACGGTTTCTTATTTTATTATTTTTTCTTTCACTCAGAATGTTTTAAGTAAACGTTACAAATCATGTACAAATCTGATATTTTATGATGAAATTTATCCAGTAGCCACTTTTTGAGTTTTTTAAATTTTATGTTGCCGTTATTTTGAAACTATTTTTTCGATCATGCTCATTGACTAACTCAACTGAGATATTTACACGACTAATTTTTTAAATAGATACCTGCTTTTACAAATTTGCGTATTAATAAATCTCTACCAGTTTTTAATTTTCATTATTTTGTTGGAAAAAGCTTTATACAAAAGTTGAAGTTAGTTTTATAAACCAGAAATACTTTTGATCACTTTCACTCAATGGCCACTTTGTTCTGGAAAATGGTACAAAAACCCTTGTAGAATAAGTTTTGAAGTAGAAGTATGATGCACAAATATTAAGCGGGGCCAGGAAAACCATTATTTATGAAAATATGGCTAGAAAGTAGTAGTAGTAGTAGTAGTAGTAGGAAAATGAGTGGTCAGGTGGGACGGAAGTTATCAAGAAAGTACAAGCAGACAAAGTATGGTCGCTTACTTAAGATACGATTCTCATGTGTGAATGGTGAATAATAATTTTTACAAATTTTCTTAATTAATAACATGCTCTAACTCAATTCTACGCACCTAGTTTTAATCTCAGTACTTATTCTAGATTGGTTGGTACCCTAACAATACCAGGCGTGTTTGTTCTGGACAACAACCTTTTTTTATACGGTCAATATTTATCCATTACGAATCATAATATAAGTATAGACAATGTTATAAGATTATCAATTATATACTTCCAATCCATATTGCAGCGTTCTTCATTTGAATTAAGCAGTTACGGTTTAGAATCGCGGGAACTTTTCACACTTTCACACTAAATTTTTGCAAGAGTCTTGCGAAGTCTTGCAAGTCTTGCAGCAAGACCGAGACTAATACCAAGAACGTATATGTAAGACCAAGACCCAAGACCATATCGGTCTTGGTCTTGCTTTGCTTATCACTAGTGCCATCTACTTCCAAACAATAATAAAATCTCCACCCTATTTCTGAATGAACATTTCGAAACGTTTCTATTGTTATTTGTAAACTTTTTTAAAATAATTTCTCGATAAAAATAATGTTGAGAATTGAGAATTCGTACGTAATGAAAATAATAGATGACCTAGGACACAAAGCATTGGAACCAAATTTGAGTCTCATGTAAATCGCAAGTACTTCTGTAATTTCTGTACCTAGTTGCCGTAGAATCTTAAAAAATCATAAGTATCACCATACAAAATGTATTCGCTACTTCAGCTTAATGTAGACGATCGTGATCGCCGTGTGCATTTCTGTGAGCATATGAGTGATCTTGCCCAAAGAAATCCAACACTTTTGTACTCAATCTATTTTTCCGATGAATGTAAGTTTTAACTGATTGGGAAGTCAACCGCCAAAACTGCCACTATTGGAGCGATGTAAATCCAAGAATATATTTCATGAAAGTCATATGCTGCATCCGGGGAAATGAAATGTTTGACCTGGCATACTAGGAGACCACATCATAGGACCTCTCTTCCTATCGGAAAATCTGAAACCTGGTTGAAGACATGCACCTTTCTGGATCTGCTGAAAACGCATTTCTACCCGATGCTTGTAGAAACATTAGAAAATGATAACGCTATACAGGAGATGATGAGTGTATGTATGTATTGTACATAATTTTCTAAATCAAAGTTTTCCAAATCATTGGATAGGGCGCAGAGGTTCAATCGAGTGCAAGTGGCCTCCCAAATCGCCCAAACCTCGTTGGACTTTTTTCTATTGCGACACTTGAAGTCGAAAATTTATGCAACACCACCAAACACACTTGACGAACTTCATCGGCGAATTGTCGAAGAATGTGGTCAGATTACACCAGAAATGCTTCGAAATGTTCGTTTAGAAGTAAAAAAAAGAATTTATTATTGTTTGAATGTAGAGGGCACACACTTTGAACATTTAATTAAATAAAGTTGTCGAATTTACTGATAATCTGTCTTTTTTTGAATTGATGATTTTATGACTGTTGCCCAACGAACATACAAAACATCGTGTGTCGTCGTAATCAGAATCTAAACAGCTTTAAAATAAGGTGTCACTCAACATAGGGTGCCATTTAAAATGTAAAGGTAGGTACTTGACGCCCCTGCCTAAGTGGTAAGTTCCAAGACACCGAAACTTAGGCTATTATGTGCCCCCCTCGATAACAAAATAATTGACTTGTCTTGGGATTTCTACGAAAACGATCCCGTTGCAAGATAAAAGGGGAGGGAATATTTAATTGTCACACCCTGTATATATATATTACCCGAAAAAGGTGATATTATGGAATATCTCTTCAAATACCGTAGTTTATTCTTAACATGAAAAAAAAAATTATTGAAAAGTTTATGATACCTAACTAGAAATTGGAATGCTATATATTATAAATGCCATGAAATCTAACAAAACCAAGATGTCAGAAGTACATTGAGAAAAGCGGAAAAAACATTTTGCTTACTACAGATTCAATTTAAAAAGTTCATTTGAATTTAAAATGCTGTCTTTCTGGCTAAAATATACAGGATGTTCCAAATAAAATAAAAGAGTTGGGTCTATCAACTTTTCTAATTCTAATTCTAATATTGGCACTCATTGTTAAACTCTAAACAAAACAAAACATCTTATGAATCTCTGCTAATAATGAAGTTATTGAGGTAGTCGAATAATATTTTTAATATCTCTCTCCTAATTCGTATGGGGGCGAAATAATTTAAATTTTTATTATAGATATCATTAAAGTTTGTCGCCAGAAAAAAATTGCATTAATTTTTAGTTATTACTAAGTACTACAGGAAATAGCCTATAAAAGTATCAAAACTGGGAAATACTGTAAAATATTAGGTACCTAAATCACAGACGTATAGTGTGTATAGATTAGAAAATGGAAAAATAGGGGTGTCCACTCACACAACTTCCCTACTGCTCTCAAACGAATTCCCTACCATACAATAAATATTTTTTTACTTTATTAACTGGTGCACTGAACAATACAAAATAATATAAATTCTATTGGTACTGGTAATCTTGAACTTGTGCAATTGTAGTTAAATAGAAGACTCTTGGCACCAACTTCACAATTACCAGCAATTAGAGATGAGCACTTGAGTGACTTTTCATGTCCGTTCATGCCTGCTCACGATCTATCCGGCCCAGGTCACGCACGCAACTCACGTAAGTATCTAAAATGTTTCACGTGATTCAAGGTTGATCACGTGATTTACGTGCGAATCATTTGATTCGCACATGAATCTCTTAATGAAACGTGATAAGTATAGTGCAGTATTCAGGTATGGAAAAACAAAAAATAAAAAGAAAATATGAAACGGAGAAATGCGCCAATACGTGGGTTAGGAGTGGGGAGTGGTGGTGAAAGTGAGTCGAACGAAAATCGAAATACGGAACGATAATCACGCTCAGTCACGTGAGTGGTATGGAAATTGATGCCCGTTCACGATGGGTCAAGCATGACTCATCGTGACACGACGTGATTCACGTTAATTGCCCAGCAATAGCACCAATAGAATAATATTAATTTTCATTTTGCAATGTGCCAAAAAATAAAGTCGGTCCAATTTTTTGTCAACAATATTTATTTCACACTTTTGAGTGTAACATTAGTCACGAAAATCGTTGAAAGTTCACTAATACCAAAGAAGATAATACTTATGCTATTACCCACGTATATTCTCTGGTTGTACTTATTATTATAAAAATATCTAAAAACATCGCGGCGGAAAAACGCATATTTTAGATTTTACCACTGGTCTATCTCGAAAACCGTTACTCTATGGAAAAAATATTTAATTTAAACGTTTCCAGATTATTGTCATATTTTTTATTCTTCCGTCTCAAATTTTCAATTTTCGAGAGAAATTGCCCAATTCCAAGCCTCTCGGGGGCGAATTATGGAGGGAAGAATATAAATAAATATTTAGACAGTCGTACACTTCATTTGAGCATAATATTTTTTTCCTACTTTTTCTCAGAGCTACACGTTACTGCATATGTAAAATATCATTAGAACCGTCTTCGCATCACAGTCTTTAGCGAAACATCTTTGTCAGCTATTGTCTAGCAACCAGTATAAGTAGGATGCGAGCGGTATCGATACCATACAAAACAAAACAGAAGGAAACAAAATCGGTTCATTCGTTTTCGAGATAATGTTGGAGCAGACAGACAGATCAATGGCTGAAAATATATTTTTTGGACTTAGGGACCATGGAAACATGCTGGAGTAGCAGCAGGAAATTAAAATCATATTGTATCCAACAGGCATCTTGTCAATAAAACCGCTTCAACTATATGAATAAAATATTTTTTCAATCAATGCCCGTACATCCGATATAAAAGGAACACTTACAATATCACTCTGGTGTCTGTCTGTCTGTTATACGTCTGTCATATCCTGTTTTCTGATGATATGATGAGCAGAAAATTTTTAAAACTTGTAACTGGAAATATCTAGATGTTAATATATTTAAAATAGTTATAGTCTAGTAAATAAAAAAACTTTTGATAAGTAAATAATAAATTGAAATTATGTTTGACAAGGTTCCTATTATAAACTACTGAACCAAACAGGCGAATGTATTAAATCATTCTGGCTATTAAAATTATTGGACATAATTTTTTGAATTTTTTTTTAAAGTGTGTTGGCCAAAAATAGAACCCGTGCAAGCTGTATGAAAGGCAAGTACGTTACTTACCACCAAATCCTCACAACATTTATTTTCATGAACCTATACATCGATAAATATGTACGGCTAGTCAACGTGAATTTACTTTATTTAATTTGATATATTTATAACCCATATTATTAATTAATTTTAGGTTGGTGCACCCCTTCGCCCTATAAGCTTTAACTATGCCAAATATCATATTACTCTGTGAAAAGGAGGTCCAAAGAATCCTCTTCACGTAATAATATAGGTATATTATTTATTTTTTCAATTTCAATAATAATTATACATAAAACTGTAAATTTTAAAATATTTATTGTTCTAAATTAATAATAAATGTAAATTTTCAATGTTTAGATTGAATATTTTTTATATTTCAAAGAAATATCATTTATTGTTTTTCATATGTTGAAAATGTTGATTTGAAATTATTTATTTTTATAAGTAGATAAATTAACGAGAAAACATTATGTGCATCATTTTTGACGTTCAAATTAAATAAATTTAATTTTAGATAATGAAATACAAAATCATTTATTTATACATATTAATTTTTATATACGACTAAATTGATGTTGTTTTAATTAACATTTTAATAATATATTCAACTGAAATTTTGTTGTTGTTTTAAATTAATGAGATAATAAGTTTAATGTATTGCATCATTTTAAATGTAGGTATAAGTATACTCAATAATTACAAAAATATTTAAAATAATTTTCAGATTTTGTTATATAATTCCCTGAAAAAAAACACATTAAAAATTAAAGGACCTAAATACTGACAACTAATTTTGGTCATATCGTAGTTATAAATAAAAAAAAATTGCGCCCACTCACCTGTGCTCTCACAATGCGTATCTACTACGTAGACTGTCACAAGTTTCAGTGGCACCAACGACGGACGCTCTGTTGTTTGTAGTAGGTAGCATCGACGTCTCGTCAAGGATCCTCAGGAGCGGCGCTGTGGAGGCGGCGTCCTCGTCTTCGGCGGCGACTGACTACTGAAACCCATTCGGCGGCGGCACCACTACATATTATTTTATCTGATAGCGATTTACCGATCTCTGGAAAGGCACAGCTCGAGCGCGCACGAGCATTGGCCGCGCTGCTCTACCTGCTTCTACTTCGTCGTCGTTGTCGTCTTCTTCTAGCATACTCTGCTGATGCATATTTCGCCAGAATTCACACAACGAATCCTATATACACACACACATACATATACACACAAAGGATCTCTGGCTCTGGTGGTGGTGGTGGATGTGTTTTATTTTTTTTCTGTCTCTGTTTGACTACCGTTTCAAGCCAAGCTTCTGCCGCTGCGCAAATGGACTATCTGCTCATTCTCTTTCTCGCTCTTTTTTACATTATAGTGATGATGATCATTGTTTGAGAATCTCTTTTAAGGTAAGCAGACGCTGATATTATGACAAGTAGATAGTTGTGAGATTCGCGCAGATGAATGGCGCGTAAATTTTAATATATTATGACGTTGACATCATTTTAATGATGGAAGAGGGGCATTGATTGAATAACTGGGAAAGGGCATGATAAATAATCGATTCATTCTTGTTTCGTACACAACAAAAATTTATCTGAATTATTCCCGTTTCGTATACAGAAATAATCAACCCATTTTCGGATTCTACACCGATGATGATGATGACCCAAATGCTTTTGGTACCAGGTACCAGGTACCTTTATAGACAGGTATTTGCGATTCCCTAATAATCACTATTACCTGCCTATAAAGGTACTTCGTTATCTGGTACCAACACCCTTTTGGCAATGAAAATGTTCGGTGTACGAAATGACAAGCAGAAATCGGGTCAATTATTTCAGTGTACGAAACAAGATCTGGGAAGCTCGAAGGACTGGCTTCACGGCATACTTGTTAAGATCCCCATGAAAGGGGGGCAAATACGAGATCATCATGCTGCTTGGATAAATCACATCAACACCTTTCTCATCATCTCCGAAAAGTTAAAGATTTCCAGCAAAGTTTACACTTGCAGGATCTTTTTGTATTTTCAGAAGGCATTCGACATACTGCACCACCAAAACATATCACGGGCTATAAAACGAGCGGCTTAAGCTCTAGGTGATTTGACAACTCACAAGAGACAGTTGATCGTATTGGAAACTGCTCTTTTCATTTTGACATAGGAAATTGCATTATAGCTTTGAAAATATTAGCAATGGTATGTATGAATATGAATAAACATAATCTATGCTTAATGAATACCTACGTACAACGATAGGTAAATATATTATTTTCAAATATTTCTACCACGAACAATAATAGATTGCGGAATTATAAATTGTACCATTATTAAATAAAGAGCTCCATCTAGTAAGACAAACCTAAAACTATTTTAGTCCCTAGGTAATCGAAGAAATCAACAATAAAGCATAAGAAATATATTTATTAGATAAGGTTCTTAAAGCTCCTCCGTATTCCGGAAAATCTTGGAATTTTGGAGAAAGTACTTTTTTATGTTAGATGATTGTTTTCACTGAAAATCTTTGAAATATTTATCGACAAATCTGTACTGTAAGGCAGTAATATTTTGGGTGTCCAGTTTTCAACAGATGTTGGAAAAACATATTTTCAGACATTGATCTGCCTGTCTGTCGGTCTTTCATATCTGTCTGTCCGTAAAAAACTATCTCGGGAACGAATGGGCCAATATTGTAGCTTTCTTTTTGATCTGTAGGGTATCGTTATGGCTAGCCGGCGACATAGATTGGGTATATTGCTCGCACTAATCGCAAGACAATAGCTGAAAACGTGCTTAACTCAAGACTGTGGTGCGAAAATAGTTCTAACGATTTTGATGAAACTTTTCTAAAACATTCTGCTTCAAGCCCTCTACCACCATGGTATAACGCATATGTGTGAGAAAAAGCAGGAAAAAAGTTGTGCTCAAATGAAGTGTAAAACTTAGGTTTATCCATATTTTGACTCAATGGTTCGTCTTAGGTCAGTTGGATATGATCATTATTGTTTGTCTTGGACGCTAAAGAGAAGTAATGGATGAACTAATTGGACGATTTTTATGTTCGTTCTAATTCGCTTGAGAGTGGTACGAAAGCCGTGGGAGTGGATACACCAGATTTTTACTTTCCTACCGCTATCGTAGTAGCAATGTAATTTTATCAAATGTTGATGTTTCAGAGTTTTCTGAGGCTAAAAAACTTATTTTCAGCCGTTGGTTTGTCGGTCTGCCTGTGACATAATTATCTCGGGACCGGATCGACAGATTTTGTTGCTTCCTTCTTTGTTTTGTTGGGTACCAGTACCGCTCCCAGCGGGGTTATCACGCAAATAGCAACTGCAACACGGCGGCGACTATCGCACAATCGTCGTTGTCAAAACGTCGATTTGGTACAGTGTTGTCGCTCTGTCAGTCTTGAGTGTCTTGAGCCTAAACTGATACTCGAGTAAAAATTATTAAAGTGAGGTTGATTGCATGTATTAAAATAAATTACCTTTAACATGTTCTCAATGAAATTGCTATTTTCTCTTTTATATTGAATATTTTATTGACAGCGCATACTAGTCTGTCGCAACACTGAGACAACAACGCGATTGCAACTAGTTGCTATATTTTACATAATATGAGGGCCGGTGGGATTGAATGAGATTCATGATAACACTAGTTGATGAGTAAGGCCAAATAACTTGTTTTGATCAAGACCGTAGCGTAAAAACGGCTATGACGATTTTGATAAAACTTGCCTTAAGTCTCCCTAAGAAAAATCAAAGAAAAGTTATGCTTAAATAAAATTTAATATTTTCTAATACGTTTAGGCATATTCTACCAAAACGGATCATTTTGCAAAAAATCTGATTTGTCCACTCACACGACTCTCCTACCGCTAGCAGGCAAATTCGAGTGAATAATAATAGCGGCAGTAAAGTAAAAATCATCTGGTCAAATCGTGCTACCACTCATTTTTTCATCATGTCAAGATAAACAACAATGGTCAGGTAACATTTTTTTGCAAGATGAAACGTTTAGCCAGAATCTGAAGAAGCATGTGGACAATATGGAAATTTATTCAAGCATAACTTTTTTGAGCTTTTTCTCAGAGATGGCGCTGTATGTGGGTGGTAAAGGGCTCTCAGACGAATACATAACAGAAATACTTAGATCTGTTTTCGCACTACAGTCTTAAGCAAATAACGTTTTTTGGCTATAGCTCAGCACCCAGTGTATACAGGATTCTCATTCAGTGCCACCGGCGAGTGGTATTGGTACCAAACAAAATACACTGACCCGTTCCCGAGACTATGCTGTCACAGACAGACAGACAGATGGACAAACAGGCAGACCAATTGCTGAAAATATGTTTATTAGACTTAGAAAACTTGTAAAAATCTACATACCGAAAATTTCACACCATTACAATACTTTCCTTATACAGCTCCTATAGTAGCGTAGGAAAAGAAAAATAAATGGTCTCACGATTTGATCGACGATTTTTGTGCTCAATGGAATTTTCCTTCGAGCTGTAGGAAAGTCGTTTGAGTGGACACAGCAGATTTTTTTCTTCATTTGACTACCAGCTCCTGGTTTATGTTCGCGATTTAATTAGATTTTTCTCTAGTTTTGAAGACAAGGTGAAGGTCAAAAATATTGATCTAAGATAAAAAATCTGGGTATCGATAACCCACAAAACAAAAGAGAAAGCAACACAAACGTCCATCTGTTCTCGACAGACACAATCGTCCATCTGTCCCCGACAGACAGATCGATAGTGTTTTCTAGCTAGTTGAGTTTAACATTGGCATCTATCTATCTGTCTATGGTATCATAGGTCACAAACGGATGAGCCGATTTTGATTTAGCCTTTTTTACGGATGAACCGATTTTAATCTAGTTTATTTTTGTTTGTAATATGATCAAAATTAAGAGTATTTTCTAGCTAGTTGAGTTCATAGTGGGTATTTCTCTATTTATCTGGGATATCGTAGCTCCCAAACTGATGAACTAATTTTGATTCAGATTTCTGTGTTTCAAAGGTGATTGGATCGAGAGTGTTCTTAACTAGTTTAACTTTAATCATGTCTAAGGTGTGTATCTGGCTATCTGTCTGTAACCTCATAGTTCCCTTGTATTTTTTGTTCAAAAGTTAACTTGGCCGACAGTGCCTTTAGCTTGTTTTCGTTTGATTAATTGTATCGTGTCTTTCAGTTTGAGGCAACGTCGCTAGCAAACGGATAAAACGATTTTGATTGAATTTTTGGTTTTTAGAAGGTGACTTGGCAGAAGAGTACTTTACTAGCTTTTCTTTGACTATTTTGAACTTGTGTATCAGTCTATCTGCCTGAAGCAACTTAGCTCCCAAACGGAAGAACCAATTGTGATTTAGTTTCAACTTTTTACAGTATTTCCTTTTTTGTGGGTCTTCTATTTTTACAATTTGAACTTAATTATTCATGGAATCAAATATGACCCTCTTAAGATTCTTCGGAAGGAGACTAGTATCTTTTTCGAGAAATTAAAATCTTATATGCAATAATTTAAAAAAACATTTCCAGTAAATATGGTTTCTACATTGAAGAGTACAAGATCTCTTCAATCAATCTGAATGTTGAAAGATGTCATATTGACATTTGGCTAACATATTATATTGTTATATCTGCCATTGCCCGTCGATTGAAATTTCATTATCTAATTGAATTTAATTCTATACTGGTGAACAGGAACAATAGGTAAACTTATAATAAATTACAAAAATCTGTTGAAAGAATAATCGAAAATTTAATTCTTTGTCGTTTAATGTACCACATTAAAATTGTACATTACCTCTTGATAACTCAATAGCTGTCACTAACTTCGATGCTGGTGCTCCTACTCGCTTTTCTACGAACTAGTACATACCTACTACAAGATCAGGCTGTTTCCGTATGCGTATACTTCTTCATCAGATATCACAGGTACTTCCCACAGGTGTTCATAATACTAAATTTGCCTCTTTATGTACAACCCGACAAATTTAGGCAGTGCAGTGCCATGCGTTGCTTAAGGTTTGGACGAGTGATCGGCTGTCGCATGGCATTCTTATCATCTCGCAAAGCAATGGAAAATCAGGAGTCTATATTTTCCCTAGTTGGTACAGCTTCTTTGGAAGAGTGGGTCCTGAGATTTATCTTGACACATATTGGTGGTTCTGAATCCACATTAAAGTGTAAGGTCCCCGTGTCTGTGATAACACTTTCAAGGCAATGTGACACTGTAGCCATTGTTATAAGGAAAAGGAGATATTTTTTGAAGTTTTTAATCATAACTCTCAAAAATTAAAAATAAGTAGCTGCACTATAAAGTACAACATCTAGTAGATCTCAGCTATATGATTAGCCAAGAGAAGGCAATTTAGCTGTTACAGCCTAGTACTCGTTATAACTTGTGCTTCGTTATAACACAGTTATTTTGTAATATTAATTTTATTGATACTGTACCTAATTATGAGTATAGGTATATCGCTTGAATTGATATCACATCAAATAGTTGTTACAGACATTACATGATAGAAAAATTATAAAATTTAAAAATGAGTAATTTAATGAGGCAATAAATAAATAAGAACGAGAAGCTTCTCCTTTATTTCAATTTATTTAGAGTTACGAATATTTCCTTCTGAGCAGTTTATATACTAGACTAGATAGACAAATAATAAATATCAAATATTCTAAAGAACAAGTTTATTGCTATATAATTAAAATTTTATTTTCAAACATTTGACTAGCACAATTTCATCCATACAAATCACAAAATGATAAATCTCATAGATCATTGATTCCATTTATATTAGAACTATATCACTAACTAATAGTTTTTTCTCCAGTCTGGTTTTCCAATAAACAAAAAGTTATAATTCTCATTAACATTGACATTCGTAATTACTTAGGAGTTAAGTAGCAAATAAGTTTCATTTTATATACCTAAAATCAGATAATGTGGTAGTTCTTATTTCCAGGACATGTTTCAGTTTTATAGATTGCCATCATCAGTAGTCATATTTGGTTTTTCACTTCAAAATGAAACGTACATAATATCTAAAATACTGGAGGCCTTCACATGTATCTAAATTTTTAAACTCTTAGGGAGATTTAATAGAATAAATATAATTAGAAAATATAGTTATAGGCCCACAAGTAAAAATTTTATTATTTCAAATAACTGTATAATTACAACAATGAAGAAGGAAATTCTAGAATATCCATATGATTAGAACGAACTGAAATATATTTCTGCTCTTAACAGTGACAATTACTGTTTCAATATAATACAATTTCAGATATCTACTGCATGATTCTGAATTCTATGGTAAACTTGGTTTATTATGGTATTATTTTCCATATATCATGCGACAATATTTCTGTTATATTTTATAGTAATGTAAAACAACCCTGAGCATTTGAACAAATTTTATTTATTGAATTATTTGAACTCAGATGCTATTACAATCTTCAATGTGATTATAAAATTTTATTTATGCAAAAAAATGTGACGTAAACTAAAATATGATAATTTGCGAATCAACTACCACATTAAATGTTAGTTTAGCTTTTACCAGTGCTGAACTGTCCAGAATACATTATTTATGAAATAATACACTTCTTTGGTTTTTTGTTTCATCATACATACAGTGCTACCAATATAATTATGGAAAGTACTAGGATCTTGAGAACAGTAAATAGATATTGGTTAAATGGGTGAAGAGTTAGTTCACTATAATTTTTTAAATCGTGCTTACATGCTGATTTTGTTTTGAGTTTTCGACCGACTTCGAAAAACGGAGGAGGTAGGTATACCTACAATTCATCTGTATGTTTGTTATTTTATTATGTGCACATATTGCGCATAGTAATTGTGCACAGATTTTAATGATACATATATATATATATATATATATATATAACTAAAAAGATGTTCTTGGGGATGCAGTCATATAATCAATAAAATTCTTTGATTAAAGCCGAGCTTTCGAGAATGTTTATTCTCTTCTTCAAGGCTAAAATCGTGAATTTAGAATAAATTAGCCAAAAACTGGAAAGATTTCATAGTCATCAATTACAAATGTCATTATTTATATTTTATATATAAATATAAATAATGACATTTGTAATTGATGGAAATCTTTTCATTTTTAAATTTATTGATTATATGACTGCATCCCCAAGAACATCTTTTTATTTATTATAAAACCAGTCAAGAATACAAAATCAATATATATATATATATATATATATATATATATATATATATATATATATATATATATATATATATATATATATAAATGAGAATGCTATTCACCTTTTATGCTTTTATTTCATCGGATACAGTCATCCACTAGAAGCGGATCACGTGATTTCAAGCTTATTTGCTTTCGTCAGCGCCACACAAGTGGAAGGTGTATCCGAAGAAACAAAAGGCAACTGAAAGATGTCATAGATGCATGACAATAACCTCTCAATGGGACTCAATTTGCGCCACCTAGGTATTAATAGCTAGTTATGTTTAACGTAAAGTATATATAAATATAAAGAAAACTATAATTCAGTATTACTGAAATTGAAGATATAATATAAAAATGTGTGGCGCTGACGAAAGCAAATAAGCTTGAAATCACGTGATCCGCTTCTAGTGGATGACTGTATCCGATGAAATAAAAGCATAAAGGTAAATAGCATTCTCATTTTAATATTATATCTTCAATTTCAGTAATACTGAATTATAGTTTTCTTTATATTTATAGGTATATACTTTACGTTAAACGTAACTACCTGTTAATATCTAGGTGGGGCAAATATATATATATATACTTCTTTCATAGGTCTGATCTTATTATTATACCTCTGCATAAACTAACAAAATCTGTTTCTAATTCTTTGAACTACAACCTGTATAACAAGTTGCCAGGGTCAATAAAGAATCTATCTAATAAAGGATTTATAAAAGAGTACTTGCTTTCACATTGCTTTTACTCAATTGACGAATACCTTGACAGTAATTTTATTTTTTCCAAAATAGAGATATTAAATAATTGTATGAAACACATTTTATCTTTATAAGTTTTTTTTTGTAATTGTATTGTTATCTAGAAATAATTTTTGTATGTTTGTATACTATTTGATGTATTTTTTCTTCTTAAATTGCATATAATGATATACTGTTTATATGTACTGACTTGCTATAATGTACTTTGAATAAAAATAGTCAATAAACTCTATTCTATTCTATCTCCGTGTTTATAAAATTAAACTAACCAAATTTTATTCCTGTAGGTATACCTACTTAGTTTTTGAGTTTTTTCAATTATTTGAATTCATCCTAGGCTAGCACATTTGTAACTTTTATGTAGCACTGATGCTAAATAATCGTTCTCTTCTTATTATTACGATCCCATCGTTATCTAGGACACACTGTATAAATGATCTTGAATGGATAAACAAAAAACTGAGCTATAGTTCATTTAACCCTTTCTGGAGTTTGAGTCATTACAAGTAGTTGAAATAAACTGGCAGTTGCGGAGCCAAATAGAGCCAACTGTGATTATATTCCGAGTAATTTATTATTATCGGATAATATAACTGAAGATCATACAACTTCATATTGTTACAGTTTTCAAAGATTTTGATGATATTTACCTTTTGACAATTATTTACAAGCACACATCACCGAACGCAAAAGTACCTACTTATTTATAATAACACTATATGGTGATATTTATAAATATGGAGTACGGCTTCATTACAACAAACACTTTCTTTTATATGCGCATAATATATCTGCATATCAAAGAGAGATAGTATTATCACAGTGTACTTGATGCTGGTAGATACTCGTCAAAAATGATGAAATGAACCATATCAAAAACATACTCTGGAACAGTATTCGACAAATTAAAAATATAATCATCATATTATTCTTATTTCCTACTTGTTACCAGCCATTGTGACAACATCTTTTATATGGGCGTCGACCCCGAGCCGCTTCCGCCACCGCTACCACCACCTTCGGCGGCGCCATCGCGGTGATGATTCCTGACGCTTTCCTGCATGGCTTGCTGCTGTTGCAGGAATTTGGCGGCGGCTGGGAAGCCCTGCAAATCGAATCCTGGTGGCGCTACAATGGCCGCTCCCACAGCCGCTCCTGCAGAAGTACCTTGAAGGTACGCAATCAGTCGTTTCATCTCCTCCAAAGCATTGGCCTGCATAAGGATGTAGTTTTTGGCTAGCAGGAGGGTAGCTATTTTGGATAGCTTGCGTACAGATGGTGAATGCGCATACGGTATGACCGATCTGGATGAATGGGCGAGACAAAAGATAGATTTAATTAATAGGTAAGCGAGTGACCTTAATCTAAAGAACTGGATCGGTTGCAAAATAAGACGAAAGTGAAGCCGAAGGAGATAGATATGTTGTAGGATTCCTGTTAAAATCTAACCCATTACAGCAAATGGGAAAAAGGTGCTCGTCTTATTTTTATTTAATATGGGTAGGTACTATTCTATCTACTTGTAAAACTTATTTAGGCTTATATTGAATAGAAATTGTAGGTATTGAAAATGGGAATAACGATTTCTTTATTATAAATAGAACATAGTGGTATCACTTTTTAGATACCAACTCAAATTTGTTATTTATTTCTTATAGAATCATTGTTGAAAATATTGTCTTTTTTATAAAGGTATTCATGTAAATATTCTTCAGTAATAAAAATATCGTTGCCATTGCTTGATATTCCTATGATACATTATTAAACTGGTTAATTACCAAAACTAAGCGTAAGACCAAGAATCTAGTTATTATTTATTTATTAATTTATTTAACCAGTAATTATTACATATAACGAAGAAAAATGTATATGCAATTCCTGAAGATGTACACAAAGGAAACCTGATCTCAGGAACTGGCTTATTTATTAAGATATTGTTTTTCGTATTGCGAATTAATAAAAGAATGCTTCTCAGAGCATTTCGTGTTTTTTTTTCTCATAATAATGGTTTAATCTACAACTTTTCGTGTAATTTGTGCTTTATATCCTTCATCTTAAAAATAAATAAAAATACTTGAGTATGTAGAGCAATATATTTTTTATTATTGTTGACACTCCTTCACATATAAGCAAACCAATTTAAAACTTTCATTAAGTGTACTTGAGAAGTATTATACTTTCATATTGTTACAACAACTCGTTCTGTCTCACACAATAATAATTGCGGACACAAATCTGCGATCTAATTCTTTAGATTAAGATCTATGTCTATGAGGTAAGCTTATTCCACATTTAAAATTCAGGTATCCTTTACGGTCCTGAAGTCGTGATTTAAATCTCTACATTTTGTTTGGCATATAAAGCCACGTAGGTATGCAATTTGGTTACGAAAGCCTCAATAGGATAAAAAAATCAAAATCATAAAAATATGTATGCTTGAGAAGCAACTTATTCACTGCGAAAAATCCCTTATTTATAAGATTAGATAGCCCTTGTACTTTTCATAAATTTTTGATATTATTAACTTGGAGTCTTTGGAAAAACTAAATTACAGGATCATAAGTAGGTGTACCACAAATAGATGAAAAATCGAAAGTTAGCATCAGTGAATAACAAACATAAGTTACCTTTGGTACGCCATTCTCTTAAAGAATTTCAAATAAGAGAAGTATGGAACTTCTAATGGAATAACATAATCAAAAATTTGACACATTTTAAAATACTCCCTGTATACGGTATATCTATATCAATACTAATATATACAGAGGTAAGATTTGCTTGCACGTATTATGTTTGTTCCGAATAAATTCAAAAGCAACTGCACCGATTTTGACGATTTTTTTTTTAATATGTGAGATTTGCTCCAACTTAGAACATAGGGTAGGTCTTATTTCGATTCGTAAGTAGCTAAGTTGCGCGCCATCTACCTTGCTTTCAGAGTCTACGTTCTTCAGGTCCTCTCTTTAGAATTGGTCCAATCAAAACAAGGTAGATGGCGCGCAGCTTAACTATTTACGTCATCGGCAAATAATAAATATAAATATTTTTCTATAAAAAATTGAACCGACTTTGTTAGTTAATGAATTGAAAAATACAAAATAATATTAATTCTATTGGTAATGGTAATGTTAACTTTTGGCACCATAGTTTACAGAGAAAATCTAAATCACTAAATGTTATTTAATAAGCTGCAAATTGGTTTGAGACGTGTTGATTTAATGCAAATGATCGAATGACAGTAATTAATTATTCTATCAAAACCAATAATTGCCCAGTAGTCGAAGTGCGACCGTAATTCATTTAATTTTGAACAAGATTTAAGCTCTTCTTTCAAACAGTATGCCAAATAAAGTTTGTTTTTTGTTTGCTCATATTCTATGTATGCACTCTGCACTCCCATAACATTCATACGAATCTGATTAAACTTTGAGTTGTGTAAATATTGCAACGCAAGTCTGGAAAAGTTGAGCACCGTAAATAACTTTGGAAATCGCATATATATTTAAATACGCTCCAATCTATGTATATAAAAGCGAAAGGTGACTCACTCATCACAAAATCTAAGGAACTACAAGGGCTAGAAGTCTCAAATTTTGCATGGCGGCTCCTTTTAGAACATAAGTGTTCATTAAGACGGGATTTTGCAAAATTCAACCCCTAATGGGATAAAAAGGGGTGTCAATGTTTGTATGAAATTTCTATAGTCTTAATAGTAGGGTTTTGCCTGTACATTAATGATATTTATGGAAAAATAATATTGGGGGCCTTTATTAGAGCAACAGAAGCCAAAACAGCAGTTTTATAGAATTTTTATCTGTCTTTCTGTTTGTAGGCGTACCATGCAAAAACTACTGCATGGAATTGAATGCAGTTTTCACCGATGTATTACTAGAGGTCTAACTTAAAATATAGGCTAGATTTTATCGTTTCTGTCTGTCATTCTGTATGTTTGTACACGTATCACGCAAAGACTAGATACTACATAGAATTGAAGGCAAGTTTCTCCGATATATTGCTAGAGGTCTAACTTAGAATATAGGTACCATTTTAACACGTCTATCTGTCTGTCTGTATGTTTTACACGCCAAAACTGCCGCATGGAATTGAATGCAGTTTTCCATGCACACGAAATAGCGGGCAAAAGCTAATAAAGCAAAATGAAATAGTATAAAAGCAAAGATTAAATCTAATCTTTGATAAAAGTCTGGGGTTCTTGACATCAAATGTAATCAATAGTTGGGTACGGTCATTATAAAATTAGTAAACGGCACCTCAGCATTTTTGGCACTCAAATTAAAGTTTTTATATTTCTGAAGCGTGTTTTTAGTTCTTTTTTCAAACTATAATTTATTTTCTTTTTTCCAGTCTCGTAAATTTAAGGTAGTTATAAACAAGATACTCGATTCCTTAGTGTATCTATCGTATGTATAATTTGTTTCACGAATGTTGGTGTCTACCTTGAAAACACGAGAAACGGATTAATTCTACTGAGGAGAGTAAATCAGTGGCGTGACGATCTCGAGATACAATATGGTATTTCATTTTTTTGTACGTATTTAATTAAGGAGAAAAAAATATCGATTGATTAAATAAGTAATAATGTGAAAGATTTATTATTAACAATAATGTAGAAACATAAAATACAAATTTATTGCTTGAGTTATAAAATTGAAATTTGTTCATCTGAATTCTCTGAAATGCCACTTTGTCTTTGTGATGCCTATGAAATAAAGATTCCTTTACCTTCTGACATACGTGAGCGCCCTATCATGATATTGAAGGAGATAAGTTTCAAATACTGATGACCGACAAACGTAGTACAGAATTTCATGATAATGAGATGCGATGAGAAATATAGTGAATGATTACACTCAATAGCCATAATTCGTGAAACGAACAATATGTCAAATCGTATGTATGTCGATAGTTCTAAGTAAGGTTAATTGAATTCTTGTGACTTTGCCGTCTCACCCAATCCATCTCCATAACATGGAAGTCTACTTGACAAAAGCCGTCAATTATTACTCTATGAATCAAAATAAGGAGTAAGCCTGATAATCCTCTTCAGAATAAAAGTACCTGTAAATTTATTAATTTAATATTTTGTCATCGATCGTGGATACGAGTTCGAAATTTTCAAGTCTATTGACGGTTGGGAATAATCTGTCCCCGCCACTGAACTATATTGTTCTCGCTTATGGCTAAGCGTTGCTTGGCAATGTTTTATCAAAGTATATCTAAGGGTGAGGATTTATTATATTCGGCAGTTTTCAAACAAGGTACTAAAATCCCAAGAACAAAATGAAAAAGACCTAAAATTAACTAGGTACCTATTTGAGAAAAGTGTAATCTTGTTTCATGCAGGAATAAGGAGAATGTTGATGAGTTCTTTAATGTATTAGAAAACCTGATGGAAGAAAAAACACTTTTCCCAAGGGAGAATATTCAACATTGATGAGACAGGGCTTTGCATTGTACAGTCTAGGTGTCATGAACTGCTAGCTCACGAGCGCTGGTGGCATCTTCGTTCCACCTATGATCATATTTCCCAGAAAGGGTGCACCATTGGGTATTCCATTTCGCTATCATCCATCAGGATGGATCCAGACAGACTTTTTCATGAACTGGTTTCATCATTTTGTGGGATAGACAAGACCAACAGAAGATAATCCCGTGCTGCTTATTTTGGACGGCCACCACACGCATGCCAGGAACAGATGTCGTACTTGCTGTTAAATAAAAGTTTGTTACCATATTGTGCCTTCCACTACACACGAGGCACAAGCTACAGCCGCTTGATAGAACCGTCATGGGAGCTCTAAAAACATTCCACAACGAGATTAGAATCTTTATGCGAATGCATCAGCGAGCCTTGAGTAATTTTGACATGAACGAACTTTTGGGTAGGGCGCATTTGAAGATTCAATTGGGCGACCGAGCTATCAAAGGATTTGCGTTAACATGATTATTTCCAATCAGAAGGGACGTATTTTCGGAGGAGGAATTTTTAGAAAACGAAAGAGAAAACGTCGAAGAATTCCCACATCAACAGTTACCAGGCCAGCAGACCCCGCCACATGCTAACCTTGAACCACTTGACGAAGATATGACAGCAGCAACCAATAAGAGCATTAATGTTCATCCAGAATTAATTATTAAAATACCAAAGCTACAAAAAAAGCAAGGAACACGCGGTCGAAAGTCTGGAAAGGCAAAAATTATCAATTCAACCCCAAAGAAAGAAGAAATGGAGACATCCATTTTTTAAGGTTCTGTTAAGTTTATTATTCTTTTTATTTTAAGAGTAGTATATTTTTGTTGTAACCTTACTCGAAATGTTTCTTGCTTAGGTGATTTTAAGAATTTTCATTTTATTTTCAGTGTAATATAATTCAGTTTGTTTATGGTTCTTGGCTTGAAATTTTTTTAAGTGGAATATATTCCACATTAGGACAGTACACTATTCCATATTAGGACACGATTCCTTATTTTGCACAAAAAAATCTAAGTCAAAAAGGTGTGCAATTAAACTACGTAAGACAATAAGCCACTTGAAGCCAGTACTATACACATTCTCCCTGCAAAAGCTGAAGTTTCATTTTTATTTTCTTATATTATTTTGGCTATTAAATAAAAATGGTATTCCACATTTGGCGCTTTTACACTACTACTTATCATCTTTGATCAGTTTCATTATTACTGACTAACCTCAAGGTCTATAAACTGATGGACTAACCCATCTCTGACATTTATAGAAAATGATAGATTTTATAAAAAATATCTCCAATATTTCCCGCTAGGTTGAAATTTTTCCAAGAGAAATAGTATAGGTAAGTACTTATATAGGTACATTCATTTATTAACTCTTGTTTCCTAAGGGGTTAGTCTCTTGCTACACGAAATTTCGAACTGAACAAATCCTTGACTTCAATATTAATACAATATTCTATATCTAGTGATACTATAAATATACCTACATTGTATTACTAATAAAGTTGAAATATGCATTATTTGCATTGTAGGTATAGGTATTCTAATTAAACTGATCTCATACCTACATTTTCTTTAAATTGCTAAAATAAACAAAACAAACAAAAAAGCATTTATGGTTTCTAAAGCTCTAAATTATCAATATTAATTTTGATTTCACTCACCTCAGTTCATCTAGGGCATCGTTCAAATCGTGCATTCTTCTTCTTTCCCGTGCATTTATGTTCAATCTAACAGATTTACCTTGCCGATTCTTCCCTTTTGACGATGTCGGATTTTGAAGGTTTTGCAGACGAGCCTCTTGACTTCTGCAACAATAAATAAGAAAATATACTATAAATTTTCGTCGGTTCCTAACGGCATAAGTTGGGAGGCTTTTTATCAGGCAGCACAAATCGTCAGATTGCTGTAGATTTTAAGTAGGTAGCCACCACAATGCTCTGTTAATATTCTTCAGAACTTAGCTGGGATCAATCAGAGAATTCATGGCATTACAGTTGGACTCGCGGATCACTAAACCACCATAACCTCAAACTACTATGATCGCATATTGAAATTTCGCCCATTCAATATTTTAAAGATTGAAGTTTAATATTTCAGTCTTAAAAACATTTTTATACTCCTCCAAAAAAAACAAACATAATAATAGTGGGGTGTTCGATATGAATTGAAATTATATTATATTCTGCGCCAACTAATTTAAAATTATTGAATATATTTTCAGTCATTTACTAAGTGATTTCACCATCATGAAAGATAAACACTTGTGATCAATTCATCCCTCTCACCTGCCACTCTGCCCTGAACATCCTGGTCCAGGACTATTTTCATCTGACGGTGGCCCATGACTGGCTATATTCGGTTGGCCACCTTGAAAGTAGAAACCACCCAAGCCAACGGCACCAAGTGGGGTACGTCGTCCAGGTACTTGACCTTCCTCTTGGGAATTGGAGGAGAATGTTGGAAAGGTTGGATGTGGCTGATCCATTGCTGAAGTACCTTGTTGTGTTGAACTGTGACCAGATCCACTCTGAAGAAAAGAGAAAAAGATGGAATGAGTGATTCAGTCATAACTGTATGAGTATTATCTTTTATATCTATACATATAATAATTCTGTTGTGGTTGTTTCGATGTTCCGGTAGTACTCGAAAAATAATCCATATGTTTTGTTGTGAATGGTCAGAGTGATAGACTAAATACTTAGCTACAGTTTAGGATAAGTTTTATACTCGAGAAGATCTTTGTTTTTAGAGTATGGCTCGAAAATCAATTGGGCGGAATAGTACCGGCTGCGACACCTGTTGCTGAATAGTTAATACTATAGCTCACAAAATAATAAGCAGCTAAGTTTGGGTTCATACCATGAATTATTAACTAAGTTCACACTTCATACGGATAATTGAGACCATTACATTGACAGAATAATCAAACAGTCACGGGACAAAATGTCAGGGACAACCATATTTTTAAACACTTGTTTCAATAGTTTATGCTCGCTTTCAGTTTGGGCTTTTCTGTACCTGATACATTATGTCGATATTTATGTTCGATTCTCCATTTTTGTCACGGACTGACGACATGCGCGAAGAGGTCTAAAACGCGTCCTCCAACCGATCATATCTTGTTTGTTCGTATTGTAATGTTAGAACTCACCCAAATAATAAAAGACACTCACACACACACAAATATCTGGAAGAACACTATGTAGCCCCGGAAGCACCTCGATTACTTTCGAATGAATATATTGGGAAATACATCCAGAAGAATATATTAGAGGGACGAGAAGCTTCAAGATAGGAGGTTGAGTGGATATATACACAACACACAAGAGCCACTGGAATTATCCAGAGCATTTTAGGTTAGATATATAATACCGACGGCAGTGACACAGAACACATTCGGTCATAGTCAGTGAGTTGAACGCGAGCTAGCAGAGAACACGGAACATAAATAAATATAGCTGTGAATATAAATGTGTATATAGTCACGTAGTTATAAGTGTAAATAAATAAGTGAAAATAAATCGAACCCTGTTTTAATATAAATTCCCGTTACAGTATCATGGGTATAGATATTTTGTAGCTGTGGTTTGCTCCTCTACGAAGTATCTTGTTATAAATAAATATGTCATTAAATGTTATAAAATATTTATCGTGAAGAACGAGATTTTTATAAAACGCCCAAACATCTCGCCTAGGTGTCTAAGATGTCTTCAAATAAATATTTTTTCTAAGAAATGGGACAGACGTTATTAGTTGGTGCATTGAAAAATATAAAATAATATTAATTCTAGTGGTGTTGTTACTTTTGAAGTTGTGCAGTTGCAGTTAGATTGATAACTTTTGGTACCAACTTCACAAGTACCTACCAACACCAATATTTTTCAGTGCACTAACTAATAATATCGGGCCAATTTTTTGTAAAAAATGTTTATTTCACACTTTTGAGTGTAACATTAGTCATTAAAATTGTTGAACGTTCACTAATACCAAAGAAGATAGGACTTATCCTATTACCCACGTATATTCTTTGCTTGTTCTTGTTATTATTCAGAGATCTCAAAATATCGCGGCAGAAATACGCATAAGTAATAGGTTTTACCATTTTACCACCGCTGTAACTCGAAAACCGTAACTCTAAGAAAAAAATGTTCATTATAAATGTTGCTACAAATAATCTAGCCTGTCATGTGATTGCCTGAGATTCTCAATTTTCGAAGGAAATTGCCCCCTCCACAAAACGAAAATACAGATACTTGAGAGTTTAAACCGTAACTATTTTGAAAAAAAATTCAATTTAAACGTTTCCGGATATTGTTCATTTATTCTGCCACCTCAGATTTTCGATCTTCGAGAGAAATTGTCCCGCACGGGGGCGTTTTTTGAAGGGAAGATTATTTCGGATTTAAGTTTTTACGAATATGTCAAGTCCCCTCTTTCAAATGAATCAAAAATCATCAAAATCGGAGTACGTTTACTACATACAAGCGCGCACGAACCAAAAAAAAATGCAGACAATCGAATTGTATACCTCCTCCGTTTGGTTTCGTCGATCAACGATATCTGGTTTTGGTTTTGGTATGATGCGCTCATGAATCCGGAATTTCTTAAAATCATTATTTGGTTAAAGGTAAATTCAATAGGGCTCACGTTTTTTTTTTATTTGGAATGTTACATAATTCGATAGAAAAAATAATTTCGTATCAAAATCATTAAAACTCTTAGAAGACGAGAATGTGAAAAATGAACAAAGCAAGAATCTTTAGGTAGTATGCAATTCAAACTGATATATTTTCATGGAAAGTTCTTTAGGTTCACTTGAAGGGATAGCAAGGGCCCAACAGTGGACTAAAGAACAAAAGGCAATTTCCTCAACTTTCGCTTTACGAGGCCATGAAGCATATATTATATTTCGATCTATTCCTGTAGGCTTAGAATTACCATGTCATTCTAGATTAGATATAAATCAGTATAGTGATAGCTATCTTGAAGTGAGAATTCTCAATAATTTGTTAAAATACAGAACGACTTTATGATATCAGCCCTTTTTATAAATTCTGCGATAGAAATAGCTGAATGTTGCCTCGTAACGGGATAATAATTTGTTTGTTATCACATATAAATATTTGAGACCTTTCCATGAGATGCCTTCAGTGCAAAACTAGGTCACCTTGAGTACGGCAATCCAAATTAAATACAAATAGAGGCATTTCTATGGAACACAAATTCGTATGCAAAATGGCGTCAGGTCAGCAAATAGAAATCACAATTCCGAATGATTCACAATATAGACCTAGAGAATATATCACTCTATCTAGACTCTAGACATTTGACGATACGTTGCGAGTGTGTGGTAGTATTGATTGATACTTAAGTATAAATCCACACATTAATAATGCAGGTTTCTATTAACTAGTTAGTGCAACTCAGGTATTTGCATATTAAGTCTGGCGGCAAATCCAATGAATTTTCCATCTCCTTTGAGAATTGGCACGAAATTAATTCGAACTGTGCTAGCTATATATGGTATAGGTAGATAGGTTATGTATCTATGTATATCTGTTTGGAGGTTTGTGTCATAGAGTAGTTTGTGTCTGTTTCATAGTTGATTGCAACAACAACTTCATTACCAGTTCTACAGGGTGTCTCATAAGTCATGGTCCAACTGAAAGAAGGAAGTCATTTGTGGATCCGATTCTTTTTTGGTTTCAAGTAATTTTTATTCATGTAATTTTTATTCAAAACTTGTTTTTTTGTTAAAGAAATAAAATGATGTGATGTGTTTTTTAAAAAAATCTAAAGGCTTAATTCTGCTTCCGTTTTTTTTTAAATTGTAATTTCCAAATACGTGTGTAACTGAAGCCAATACAGTAAAAAATATACCACTTGTGGTAAAAACTAATGCATGTTTTGTTATTTAAAATAATATACTTATTACTTAACGCAAAAGATATTGTTACTTCAGTTTTCAAAAGCAATTTGTATTTTTAATCGATGATTTTTTACTTCTGTCCTGGAATTAGGTATAACAATAAAAAATGTTAATTTTGATAACAACATGGTTTTTATAAGAACAGGAAAATACATAACACAATAAATGTTCAAAATGCCTCCCTTCTGCTCTAATACAGAGACTGCAGCGTAGAAAAAAATCTTTGGAGATTTCTAAATTCTGCCTTATTATTTATCTTTTGTTGTACCAAATCATAAATTCGTTCCCCCAATTCATGTTCATAATTACATTCTCGTTGATAAACACGTTCTTTTATGTAGCCCCAAAGAAAAAATCAAGAGGAGTGAGATCCGAAGATCTCAGGAGCGAAGCGATTCTTTCACCCCTTCCCATCAGTCGTTTTTGATAGACATTTTTAAAAATTGCCGTGCTTGGTGGGTAAAATGTGGGGGAGCGCCATCTAACTGAAACCAAATATTTAGAGGTGCTTCTTCAAGCAAGGCCGGCAAATAATTTTGCAAAAATCGGAAAAATGTTTGCCTGTTTAATCTCCCAGGTAGCTCAAGTAGGCCCTATAATGTTCCATTTAGTATACCAGCCTATAAATTAATTCCAAATTAGTGTTGAAAATGATCGTTTCTTAATATGTGTGGGTTCTCTACTGCCCAATAGTGTGAATTGTGTATGTTTAATATTCCTGTGCGTCTGAAATTTGACTCATCTGTCCACAAAATCGAATTAAACAAATTAAAATCAGCTGTGATTCTTCGAAGCATTTCTCCAATTTTTTTTTCTCTTTGTATATAGTAGCTGGATATGGTGTTCTGATCAGCAATTTATGTTTTTTACACTTTGGTGGCTTGAGCTAAACGTATTTGAAGTATTGCAACTATTTAAAAAAATTAAAAAGAGATTAAGCTATTAGATTTTTCAAAAATCGTGAGAACTTAAACACACTGCAAATGAAATACCAAGACTCCCGCTAATTTTTCTAAAAAAGAACATAAAATATGTCCTTGGATTTCTTAAAATATTTTTTGAAACAAGTTTTCAGTAAAAATCACAAAAATAGAAATTTATCGAAACCACTGAAGAATCGGTACCACCTTTCATTTGGACCATGACTTATGAGACACCCTGGACATATCAAATGAGTTGGTGGCATGAGCATCATCCGACATTGTTTTATTGAAGAGATTAATTATTTTGGACTAGAGCTAGGCCTACACAAAGGCATTTTAGTACCGTAAAATCCTACCAAAAAGTAATTGTTCGTTCCCTGCTTAATATTTTCTTTATCGAGTAAAACAACATTGGTAATTAATGCCCATTTCCCATATAGACGAATTAAACACGACTTATTGATTGACCTTTCAAGTATAGCCATATTTTTCATTCGTGTGAGCGTTTGTCTGCTGTTTTAGTTTGAGTATGTTCATACCCACACCGTAAAAATATTATGATTCAAATATACTGATGACAGTACAAATTTTACAACCGATTTTAATATTTCCGAAGAGACAGAAACAAGAATCTTCAAAAATAGCATATAGATGATAATGTAGTATCAACAAGACTGAGAAGCAGTTGGTATCGCATTCTGGTTGCGTTGCAGTTGCAAATAGGTTGCTAGTCACAAGAAATCATATTACGTAAAGCGGTTGGTTACTATGCAATCGCTGGTTGATAATATGCTGAATTCAATGTAATCATAGCTCACTGATTGTTCGGTAGAGGCAGCACTGTCACTTCAGTTGCAGACACAGTGGGATACAAAATTGACGTCTGACAGCTACGATTTCATAATTCTTGGCATTCGCGAAATTTGTATGTTTGGATCTATCTACCATCAAGTATGTACAAACCACAAATTGTTTTAATGGGTTCTATGTATATCTAGATGAATATCTAAAAACTACTAGATCAGCAAATGAGCGTGAAAAAAGCGAATTATTATATTTGAACATTTATGATTTAAAAAATGTGACCATTCCATATTCGCTTTTTTATGTATGATTTTTTGTGTGTTTAGCATAGTGATCGTACTCCGATTTTCATTTATTTGAAAAAAAGGATTGTCAAGAAATGGCCCCATGCAAAATTTCATGAAATCGAATATGTATTATTCCTTCAAAATAACCTCAAGAATGCAACTCGGAAATTTGATGTACCAGAAAGGATTATTTCCTCAAATCTTCTTGAAAAACTTCAACTGTTGCCAAGGACGTGTATTAAAACTTCTGGTAACCCAGCAGAGCAAAGTACCGAAAATGGATTTGATATGTACGAGAATTGGGTGCTTTTTATGTACTAATTTCTTGCTGCAATTAAAATTTTTGTGCTTTTACAGTTTCGGCGAAATTTGAAAACAAAAAGTGCTCTTAGCAGACCATCTGTTAATTTTTGCGATATACTAATTATTATTACCATAATAGTTATATACTTTTTATGTGCTAATTTCTTGCCGCAATTATTTTTTTTGCTCTTCCAGTTTCGGAGAATTTGAAAACAAAAACTGCTCTGCTACCTTACCAGTAAGCAAGCAGACACTTGTTGTTTTCTTCTGATATACGTATTTTAATTAGGTAACTGTTCGTTATCCAGGTTACTGCCATTTTTAGAGTTTTTTGAAAAAAATCATTTCAGGTGTTTATAGGTCGAATATAACATAAAACCGCAAGCGCCTTTGTAAAAATCAGTTTATTTAATTTTTTATTAATAAAAACATACTTACGGGATGATAGACGAACAGTAGTCTATGGTGGGTAAAAAGAAGCAAAAATCCAATGTAAAACAAACAAAAGCAGTAAATTACTTCACTACGGTATCCTGTATTCATTCAAACAGAAAAATAAAGTTTTAAATTTTTAAAAACAATTCCACAAATATGTTGTTCTCCATCATTGTGATTTGTGATTTTCTAATTTTGGTCAGTTGATATATGTCAAACAGAAAGAAGGATGCAGCGTTGCCAAATTTAATATGGAATAGAAGACATGCGCAGTATTTTCCTGTTTTATATTTTAAAAGAAGGGGTAACCATTGAAATAATAAATAATAAAGTGAGTTTTTATTATCTTATGTTATTATTTCAAATGGTTACCCCTTCTTCTTAAATATTCTGTATCGAATGGTTGTCTCTGGTATCCACAATCTCTATAATCTGTTTCTTTGTCAACTCCGCACATATTTTTCGCCTGTCAAGGTCCAAGTTTCATAATCTTCTCATACGATTGTTTTGAATCATTTTTCATTTCAATAAATTATGTTTTGAAATGTTCATGAACACAAAATGCCGTGTCTGAAGTGATTAACTACAGTTGTTTGTTTTACATTGGATCTTTGCTGCTTTATATTCATCCTAGGCCGCTCTTCGTCCACCATCCCGTAAGTATATTTGTATTAATAATAAATTAAATAAATTGATTCTTGCAAAGGCGCTCGCGGTTTTATGTTATATTCGACCTATATAAACACCTAAAGAAAGAAATATTCAAAAATCTATAAAAATTGCAGAAACCTGGATAAAGAACTTTTACCTTTAATTGCTATAATAATTATGTGCTTTTTATGTACTAGTTTGTTGCTGCAATTAAAAATTTTGTGCTTTTCCAGTTTCGGAGAAATTTGAAAATTTGAAGTTCTGCTACCTAATTATTAACATAGTGAAGCACTGCCTTCGTCACCATCATTAACGTCTGTGTTGTCTAGCAGAATTGTTCGTATGTATGGTGCAGAAGGTACGCGATTTGATTGCCGCTCTGGGTTGTTTTATTTTTCTTCAATGAAATCACTTTCTTAGCTCTTTCTCTATTGTTCTATAATTTCTAAATAACATTGCATAGAAAATATGTCTTTCAGTTTGAAATAGAGTTGTTAAGAAAATAATAATTTGGTATTTGATTATGTGCTTCTACCAACTACCTATTGATGAAGGAGGAGATAAACATTTATTTACGAATAATTTGATTTTGTTGCCAATTAAAATTTTAAAATAAAAAAAATACACCGACTTTATTAGATAATGTACTGAAAAGTAGGAAATAATAATTCAAAAAGTAATATTATCCTACTGATTTAGTTGCCATTCAAAATTGTGAAATAAATAACATTTAAGAAAATATACCGACTTTATTAGATAATGCGCTGAAAAGTAGGAAATAATAACTCATTAAAAGTAAATACCATAGACATTTTGTGTTTTCGTAAGCTATATGTAGAGGATTCTTGGCATCATCTTCAAAATTTTTATGAGGCTTATTTTATGAAGTTCTTCGTACCTTCAAGAAAGTGTATCAGCATCTTGTTCTTATACCTAGCAGGTGACTACAGAGCATAAAATATTTTTTATATTTTTGTTTCTAAGAGAGAGCCAGATGTTATGTACTTACTAAAATCTTTTGAAGATATCTACGGATACTTCCATTACTTAGATAGCGTCTGTTCTACTGGACCAGCGCAGGTATATCAAATTCCTAGTTATATCTGAAATGCATGTTTTTAAAAGTGATCATCTATTTGTTGACGGGGAAAAACATATCCACTTCTTGAACAATATGAAAGTAGAAAAAAGCAAACACAATTGAGAAACTCCTCCGTTTTTCAAAGCCGGTAAAATATTAAATTAATTCGCAATTAACTTTTAAATCTTGAAGTTTTTACCCGCTTCAACTAAATTGAAAATATTAAAGTAAAATAAAATGTTAGTTAATCTAGTTTCTTTTTTAACGAATGAATTGAAATGAGCCTCTTTGCAAAATAAGTACCAATTTATAATCATTCTATCTATGTGGACCTCGAGGGACATACCCATACGCGTTTTATTAGGAAATATACCTGTATATGTAGATAAGTAATCTTAAAAAGCAAAACCTTACCTTAATACAAAATTTGATCCAATTCATCGTTATTATTTAGATACACGGAATATGCAAGAATTGCTCTTTTAAATTTATAAGATTATTTTATACTCTTCAATGCATTAAATATAATTTTTTCTCAAATTTTATTTATTTCACAATTTTGATGGCAACAAAGCCAATTTATTATATCCTTAATAATTATATTTCCTACTGTAAGAAATATTTTCTAAGCAATGTGATTTAGAAATTATAGAACAATAAAGAAAGAGGTAAAAAAAGTAATTTCGTTGCAGAAAAAAAAACAACCGTGAACGAAAATCGAACCGTCAACCTTCTGCACCAAACTTAGGAACATTTCTACCAAACCATTCAGACAAGAAGGCAGGACCTCACTATGTTAATCGTTAGGTAGCAGAACTTTCAAATTTCTCCGAAACTGAAAAAGCACAAAATTTTTAATTACAGCAAGAAATTAGTACATAAAAAACACATAATTATTATAGCGATTAAAATACTTATATCACAAGAAATCAACAGGTACTCTGCACGCTTACTCGTAAGGTAAGGTTGAAGAAGATTTTTGGCACCAACTTCAAAAGTACCAGCACCAAATGAATTAATTTTACTTTTTATTTTTCACACTTTTGAATGTAAAATTTGTCATCAAAATCATTCAACGTTCACCAATGTAGATAATACGTTACTTCAGGGATTTCAAAACATCATCAACAACATTTTTGTTTTGTTTTTCAGGGGAAGAACATGTTGATTGTCGATTCTTTTTCTCAATGGGCTAACTATCAACACCTTTCAAATGAAAAAAAATTATGCAAATCGGAGCACGGAGTAACAGTCGAAGTGTATACCTCCTCAGTTTGGAAGACGTTCAAAAAACGATTCAATTTGTACAATTTTTTGAAGAGATGTGTGATGATTTTTCTAACAATTCTCAAAATATATTGTATGAAGTATTTGCTAAATGAAGTAGTTTTATTTGAAATCATTATCCACGATGTCATAAAGTGTTACAACATCCACATGAATATAGTCCTTGAGGACTCGAATGCTTTTAGATATGTAAGGTACATAGACAAAAAACAAGTTAGAACAAAAGACTCAAAACCTACATAGAGGATTCGCTATAAACAAAAAAAACACATGGAATCAATAGTGCCAGTGCCGCATACCCAAAAAGCTCCCCGCCATGAAAACTACTTACCGGCGCTGGCCAACCCCATCCGGGGACGGCGTTGCCCCGCAGCCACTGGTGCGGTTCGGTTGCCCCACGTGAGATGGCGTGCATGGTGGGCTCGTCACCTTCCGAAGAAGATTCACATTCGAACGACTTCATTTTTAATAACTAATCATGTAAACAAATCCACATTTAAATGTTTCAAATGCCTATCAAACAATGAGGCAATGATGATTATAAAACCGATCACTAAAAATGTTAACTAAGCTCCATGTTATATTTGAAAATGTCCTCCACAAATATAGAATAATCATAAATTCACAATCAATAACAAAAAAGCTGTATCACAAATCGGTAGCGCTTTTCTTGCTTGACCCATTCTTGCACTCAATATTCAAATTTAAACTGTTTTTAATTAATTTTCGAACTTCTCACTTCATTCACTACAACTTTTTTTTTCACTGTTCACACTAATACATGTGAGGATTCACTATAGGTGTATACAGAATATAAGATTTGTTATTATTCTACGTTGTTTGTTATAATGTTGAAGGTTCATAGGAAACTCAGCATCCACAATACTAGAACAAGCGAGAATTGAAAAGTTGACAGATGCGACACCGTGGAGAGCATTATAGGGGTTAGAAAACAGTGGCAGCGGTGGTAGAAAATGTAAATAGGTACTCTTTGAAGAAGCAGAATAATTCTTGATATTGTAAGTAAAATTCCATGATCTCAAAGTGGAGTAGAATATAAGTTGAAAAAGAAGAAACTCCAAGTCATCTCCACATTTTATTGTATTTTAAATTAAGTTGTGAGACATGTTTCGGTGTTGTACAACACCATTATCAATCACATAAAGGTTCTATAAAAACAGTTTAATGTAAATTCTAATTTAACTTAAAAAATCTGATATCTTATGATTTAATAACATTTTTAAGTTAAATTAGAATTTACATTAAACTGTTTTTACAGAACCTTTATGTTATTGATAATGGTGTTGTACAACACCGAAACATGTCTCACAACTTAATTTAAAATACAGTAAAATGTGGAGATGACTTGGAGTTTCTTCTTTTTCAACAGAATAATTGTTATGAACAGTTATATTTTTGGTCCCATTTGGATTCAGGACTAAGTTATAAATTATCAGATTTCCATTCCATATTCACTCCACCTTCCTGTAAGCTTGTTAGGTTCATTACATTCAAAAAAACATTCCCCAGTCAGAGACACTGAACTGCATAAATATATGGAAAATGCAGTGAGCGACGAAAAGCGAGCCGGTAAAGATGAAGATTTATGAAGAGGCTGTCATGGTCGTACTAGTAAATTATTCACGAAGTTGATGTATGCTGATACATCAGCCGTGTGCTGACACGTGATTTAGTTCAATGCGTACCAATTTCATTTCGCTTCTTCGCTCCTAAATTGCATCCAGCATACTGACGTAACCAACCGACGCTATAATGTACTGATATCGCACTGTTTTATTCCACTTGTTTGTTTAAAAAGTATCTGCATTAGTTCATCTATTTAGAGGAGCATTAAGGATAATACTATCCAAAGGAGAACAATAATTCATGAACTTAGTCAGTAAATTAAAAGTTAAATTATTACCAAATGTTTTGACGTATGAAAAGAAAAGTTTAAAAATATCAAGGTGGTCAAATCATTTTTTTAATAATCTTTATGTTCATTACATCGATACTAGTTTTATTATATTGTACACTGGACATGAATTCTCTATTTGCATCACTCGATACAAGCTGTTTCTACAACTGCAAGAAATATTATGTGACGCCTATGTCGATTAAACGTCAATTTCATTATTAACCACCCCTAAGCGAAACGAAAGCGTTAAAGAGAACAAAAGAGGAAGCTGTCGCCATAGCAACCGCAGTGACTGCAAGGCCAGCCTATTAGAGCTGCCATCTAGTGTACAATAGACCACTTTAGCTACTTTGCTGTAGAAAACATTTCAAGTTTAGGATTAGTAACAATATTACACTTATTGAATGAACGTTTCTTAATTTAAATTACAATAACATTTTCTGGAATAAGATGGTTACTCTGATAGTATATTTTATCCATACTCTAGTTAGATTTATAACTCGATTTTTGAGATTCATTTTATTGCCATCTGTATTCCCTTTGTGACATAAACCTGAGAAACAATAAAAACCAGTCGAGCTACCCTAGAATAGATGTCACATTTTGCCATGCATTATTCTTGTCAACATTTTCAACGAAACGTGACAGAAACAAAAGATAATTATTCAAAGTGTTTCAGTAGAATATAAATAGTTTTTGGTGCTATTTATTTTTTGCCAAAGGGAAAAGTTATATAATTCGACTGTTTATTTGCTTTTCTATACCTACATGTTCGCGTGCTCGCATAGTAAACGTGTTCCGATTTTGATATTTCTTCTTATTTAAAGAGAACTGCTGAAAGTTGGTCGAGTCGAAAATTAAAAATCTAAATCTAAAAATTTTAGACAGCAAAATCAAAGAAGGGACCTTATCCGCCAACATTTATTTTGGAATTATTCTACCGATAAATATAATAAATAGTTATTTTTGTATTAGGTGCGTAAAATGAGTCTTTTTTAACTGCACATGAGAGTATGAACTTGAAAAATTGTCTAGAATGTGCCATAAAAACACGAATTTTATAAAAGAAATACAAACAACATTTTTTGTACTACTGTCAAAAAAAAATCTGCATCTCTATTGACGCAGAAAACTTCACGGTGGCTGGAAACCGCCGTAGCAGATGCATTCATAGAAGATAGTTTGAATAATAAAACTGGGATTTCTAACAAAATATTGAATTGTCCATCTTCTTCCAAACAAATGAACATATCTGATAAAATTGTGGAATCAACTCTTCAAGAAGTATCTAACGTTTCTGATCAGCAGCAACCTGGAACATCTTACGAAATTTATGTTGGAAGTAATTGTTTAAACTCCAACTATGAATTATTATTTCAATAAATGAAATTGTTTTATGATGAATTGATAATTGACTCAGTTAAAAATAAATGCTTCAAAAAGTAGTATTTCATGTTTATTTTGTGAATTATTTTGGCAGTGAACAGTAAACATTTACGCATCAATAGAGATGCAGAAATGTCAAGTTTTTTGACAGTTGTACAAAAACTTATTTTTTGAGCTAATAGCGTGCTTTAAATCTCTATAAATTACACCGAACAACCAGTGAGCTATAATTACATTGAAGTCAGCATATTAGCACCAAAGATTAAATATAATCTTTGTTAGCACCCAGCCACTGCTTAGCAAGTAACCGTTATACGTTTTTAGTTGCGATTAGCAACCAGTTTACAACTGCAACGCGACCAAAACGCGATAGAAACTGGGTTTCCAAATTTTACATAATAACTATGCGGGAGAAGGTAAAAAAGTCCTGGACATGAATTCTCTATTTGCATCACTCGATACAAGCTGTTTCTACAACTGCAAGAAATATTATGTGACGCCTATGTCGATTAAACGTCAATTTCATTATTAACCACCCCTAAGCGAAACGAAAGCGTTAAAGAGAACAAAAGAGGAAGCTGTCGCCATAGCAACCGCAGTGACTGCAAGGCCAGCCTATTAGAGCTGCCATCTAGTGTACAATAGACCACTTTAGCTACTTTGCTGTAGAAAACATTTCAAGTTTAGGATTAGTAACAATATTACACTTATTGAATGAACGTTTCTTAATTTAAATTACAATAACATTTTCTGGAATAAGATGGTTACTCTGATAGTATATTTTATCCATACTCTAGTTAGATTTATAACTCGATTTTTGAGATTCATTTTATTGCCATCTGTATTCCCTTTGTGACATAAACCTGAGAAACAATAAAAACCAGTCGAGCTACCCTAGAATAGATGTCACATTTTGCCATGCATTATTCTTGTCAACATTTTCAACGAAACGTGACAGAAACAAAAGATAATTATTCAAAGTGTTTCAGTAGAATATAAATAGTTTTTGGTGCTATTTATTTTTTGCCAAAGGGAAAAGTTATATAATTCGACTGTTTATTTGCTTTTCTATACCTACATGTTCGCGTGCTCGCATAGTAAACGTGTTCCGATTTTGATATTTCTTCTTATTTAAAGAGAACTGCTGAAAGTTGGTCGAGTCGAAAATTAAAAATCTAAATCTAAAAATTTTAGACAGCAAAATCAAAGAAGGGACCTTATCCGCCAACATTTATTTTGGAATTATTCTACCGATAAATATAATAAATAGTTATTTTTGTATTAGGTGCGTAAAATGAGTCTTTTTTAACTGCACATGAGAGTATGAACTTGAAAAATTGTCTAGAATGTGCCATAAAAACACGAATTTTATAAAAGAAATACAAACAACATTTTTTGTACTACTGTCAAAAAAAAATCTGCATCTCTATTGACGCAGAAAACTTCACGGTGGCTGGAAACCGCCGTAGCAGATGCATTCATAGAAGATAGTTTGAATAATAAAACTGGGATTTCTAACAAAATATTGAATTGTCCATCTTCTTCCAAACAAATGAACATATCTGATAAAATTGTGGAATCAACTCTTCAAGAAGTATCTAACGTTTCTGATCAGCAGCAACCTGGAACATCTTACGAAATTTATGTTGGAAGTAATTGTTTAAACTCCAACTATGAATTATTATTTCAATAAATGAAATTGTTTTATGATGAATTGATAATTGACTCAGTTAAAAATAAATGCTTCAAAAAGTAGTATTTCATGTTTATTTTGTGAATTATTTTGGCAGTGAACAGTAAACATTTACGCATCAATAGAGATGCAGAAATGTCAAGTTTTTTGACAGTTGTACAAAAACTTATTTTTTGAGCTAATAGCGTGCTTTAAATCTCTATAAATTACACCGAACAACCAGTGAGCTATAATTACATTGAAGTCAGCATATTAGCACCAAAGATTAAATATAATCTTTGTTAGCACCCAGCCACTGCTTAGCAAGTAACCGTTATACGTTTTTAGTTGCGATTAGCAACCAGTTTACAACTGCAACGCGACCAAAACGCGATAGAAACTGGGTTTCCAAATTTTACATAATAACTATGCGGGAGAAGGTAAAAAAGTCCATCCAAACATCCACCCTCTTTGGGGGTATTTTTAGGGTGAAGGGCAAGTTAGATAAGTAGTTCAATATGGGACTGTTTCTCAGCACTTTTCTTTCTGATGAAAAAAGAATGAAGATGCATAAACAAATTTCAAAAAACGTTACGGTTTTCGAGTTACAGCAGTGGTAAAGTCTGAAATATGAGTGGATATTTCTGCCGCGATATTTTGAGATCTCTGAATAATAAAAAGTACAAGCAAAAAATATAGGTAGGTACATGGGTAAGGATAAGTAGGTACTATCTTCTTTGGTATTAGTAAACCCTCAACGATTTTCAAGACTAATGTTACACTCAAAAGTGTGAAATTCTTTTTTTTAACGTAAATTGGGCCGAGTTTACTAGCTGCACTTAAAAATACAAAATAATATCAATTCTATTGGTGCTGGTACTTTTCGAGTTGTAGTCAAAATTCTTTTCTACTACAACTTCAAAATTACCAGCACCAATAGAATTAATATTATTTAGTATTTTTCAGTGCACCAATTAGGTAATAAAGTCGTTCCAATTTTTGGTAAAAAATATTTATATACTTACTATTTATTATGCAGCAACCAGAATTATCGATCTGGTTAATACAAATTCAATTCAAATTCAAAACAATCGGTGGATGAAATCAAAGGGGGCTGCTGTGTAATAAAAGTCCTTTCTGGTGGATCCAGTCATTCGGAGCGAGACGATTGTAGGTCGTAGTCGGCAGTGTTGCCAATTTGTGGAGAATATTGAATTTTCTCCTTCAAATTGACACATGTATTTACACAAGATGTAACGTATATAATTTGTGGAAAACGATATACCTAAAGATGAAGACTTCAAAATCGCTTTGAATGCTGTATATTAATTAACAGCAGAGAATATTTATATTTTTCTAAAATGCATCCTCTTCGCTTTGAAGCCGACAGCATAACAAAACAATAGCGGGCTGTCTTTCGAAAAATATTTATAGGTTGCATGTTTTTCTAGCCTTTCAGGCATATCCTTGACGCGCCCGTACTGAATGATTTTAAATCAAATCCTTCAAATCCAACTTAAGTTTATCGAATTAGAGAGCTTCAATAGTTGATACTTTGATTCAGAATATTTTACTTATATTAAATAAATAAATTCTGTCCTTCCAATTCTTTTATGGATAAAAATATATCAGCATATTAGGTTTCTCTAAAAGTAAATAAATATAACTATACATGAGTTAGCTCTTAAAATTATTTATTATCATAGACGGAATATTTATTGATTCAGACTCACAAATATTATTAGGCAACAGCTGATACTTTTTCGTGTGAGATCTTTCGACCGGGTAATGTTGCAACATTGCGACCATCCAGCCTCCCTGCTGGTGCTCCCGAATCGAGGGTGTTTAAGAATCAGGGCGTAGTCGTCCCGTTTGATTGTTATATTGATCTCCAGTTGCTAGGGAACGTAATACACGTACAGACACACTCTCACACACAGCAGCCCAGTGGCTTTTCCAGGTACTTTCTCTCATTTATCTGCATATACAATATTTATGTATATACACATATTATATATACTATATTATATACATGATCCTGCATAATGAGGTGTTTGCATTGTTGCAGGCCATAAGAGCAGGATTGCTACATGGATAATATTTATTTCCTATGTCGTGTGCCTGAACTCAACAATATACACAAGGATTTATATTGTGTTTAATTTGTTGCGGTTTTTTGATAAGAGTAGATGATTGTTAATGTTTTTCTCTTAAAAGTTATTCATTTCAAATTCCACAACCAAAGTCTGAAACATCTTCAGCTTAAAAAACCCCTCCTGGGGGGATCATTTACGAATGATCTTTCTTTAATTTTGCCATTTTTTTTCGAAATACCTGTAGGATTTCAATTTCATGGAACCATTACTGAGCTGCTAATTTCAATATTCCTGTTATTTTAGTTATTGTAAAAAAGATATTTTTTAATATTTTAGTGTCATCCCGATCTTGCGCAGAGGCTTCTTTTTAGTTAATACTACGAGAATTGAATCAGATACAGATTTCTATTAATACATTTTTTTTAAAATCAACCCTTGTTTTCGGGAAATAAGCTCTTCTTCGGCTTAGAATTATTAGATTTCCCAATTTTTTGTGGATCCATCTTTCAACACTTTCTAAATCAGAAAAAATAATTAATATATATATATATAATACATAAAAATACATACATAGCTACAATCGAATTGTCTGCGTACCTCGCCTTCTATTGAAGTCATTCAATGAGAGCGAAACACTTACCGCTCCTCATTATAAAAATTATAACCAAAAGGGTTTGACTTTTTTTACTGACAACAAGCTTGAATAAATGAAACCTTCATTAAATTTTATACGAATCTATGATTATGATCTGGTATTCTTGAATATGACCAATTTCGAAAACCGGAGGTGTTATAGAATTCAATTATATATTTTTTTAAAGATAGTTTGGGTAGTTAGTACATTTAGGTACAATAATATGAATAACATTTTCTAGAATTGCTGGGCATTGTGAGCCAGCTTGATAGAAATCAGAAATGAATATTTTTGACCGACTTCGAAAAACGGAGAAGGTACAGGTATGTTTGCTTTTTATGTATGTACATGCTTTTTGCACAGTACTTAAACGAGCACCAGTATTGATGATGATTTTTCCATGGAAAGAGGAGTGTTGAAATTTTTCATTACAGCTAAAAAAATCCAACATCTCCTTTCTCCTAAAAACCGCCCGCAAATGGGTTCGAGAGGTCATAATTTTTCGAAAATAGAAAATTTTCAGAGATAGGATACAACAAAAGTTCATTTCCAGCACCGTTGAAATTGGAAATGTTTCAACAAAATCGTGAGTTTTTGAGCTACAGCATTAGGAAAGTGCAAAATTCTTACCGCAATATTTTCAAATCGCTGAATATAATTTACGTTCAACAATTTTCTTTACTAATGGAACAATTAGAAATGTGAAATAGGACCAACTTTATAATTTGGTACTCTGAAAAATTCAAAATAATGTTAATTCTATTGGTGTGGGAACTTTTGAAGTTGATACTGTAAGTATACTATTTACTAATTTACTCATAAATGCACCACTTCAAAATGACCAGCACTATAGAATTAATAGTTTCTCACTACCAATATTTTGCTACATAATTTTTCTGTTTTATCGGTTTTCATTACTTATAATAACAAAAACAGTTTTGGTCCTTCTTCAAGGTACTAGATTCACTTATAATTTTTTATCTGCAATACAGAGTTTTCAATCTAACCAAAATTAATACTTCATCATTTACACAATTTCGTATCCTAATCCTGCAGATTTTTATATTCCTAATTATTTGTTCGCAAATACTCTTTATTTGAGTCATGTGATATCGTTGTGAATCTAATAACAGAATAAATATCTACTTATTATTTCCACTATTATATTGTTTGAAAACATTGTTGTATCTATACTAAGGAGATAAAAAGTATATCTACTTGTTTTACAATGTTTTCAAACTAGATATTCTGTTTGATAAATATCTCTTACCAAAAATTTTACCCACATTATTAGTTGAGGTACTGAAATCTACAAAATAATATCAATTCTATTGGTGCTGGTACTTTTTGGCACCAAATATTTATTTCATACTGTAACATTAGTGATGAAAATCGTTGAACGTTCACTATTACCAACGAAAATAGTATTTATCCTACTATTCTGCTGTGTCAGAATCTCGATTTTCGAGATTGCCACCTCTATCCCGTTTGGGGGCGGTTTTAGAGGGAAAAAGATTTGGAATTTCAGTTTTTCTCTTCTTTCAAATGAATCAAAAATCATCAAAATCGGAGTAGGTACGTTTACTATATACAGCGCGCGCACAAACCAATAAAAGTAGACAGTCAAATTGTATACCTCCTCCGTTTGGGAAGTCAATCAAAATCATGTATGCTCTAACTAACTAACATAATAAGTTACGATAATGTCTACCTTCATTTGCAGTACTTAATACTAATATTATTGAAGACGCTGATTATTCAGGCCTGCAAGAGAATTGCAAATTTCACAGCTGACAGTTCTCTTAGGGTTATATCACAGAATGAGTTTATATAAAATAAACAAAAGTAGAGCCAGTAGCCAGTAGTGTAATTTAGATGCCAATTTGAAGGCCCGGCCAATCACCGTCTTCGGGGTAGTCAGCGCTCCGTAGTCAGAATACGAAACCGATATTCGCTGAGATTCGAGGAGGTATGTTTTCTCTGGATTCGAGGCCGCGCGCTCATTACACAGATTAGTCTCCTTTATGTTTATTGCCCTATGGTTGAAAGTAACATAAACATTTTTCTTCTGATAACCTTTATATTCACCTACAAAATTTATTTATTTTTTTCTGTGACGAGGAAATTTCTGACATTTTATCTCTGTTGGCAGGTGACAAAGTATCACTTTTTTACCGTGTAGGTATATATACCTACACATAAATATAAATCAAAACATAGAATTAAATTAACAGATATTTGATTACTTTAAAGGTTTCCTTAGCAACGCAGGTCTAATTGTCGCATACCACTTTAAAACTTCAAATTTCACTTCGATAATTTTCTGACGTCACATAAAAGATTCTAGCTTCCTCCGCTGCGCGTCTTTCGGCAACACAACCTTGAGCTAAAATCTAGTACTTTTCTCCCTTGTATAATAAATAATTATATTTCTATATTTATAAAATAATAGCTTATAAGCGTTCCGCTGGATTGGAATTTTGATATAAAATTCAGTTTCACAGGTCAGTCTACACTGAAATATTTATGTTCAAAATATTAAGAAAAAAATTCCGATACCGGGAATCGAACCCGAGCCTCCTGGGTGAAAGCCAGGTATCCTAGCCACTAGGCCATATCGGATATAACAAAAACTAAGGGCCTATTCTCAGATAAGCGGCATCGAGCGAAACGCAGCGAACTATTTCCACCTAATAGCGGCATTTGGTAGCAGCTGAAACAAAACAGTTGAACTTTTTTGCTTTTTCTTGCAGAAGCAACAATAATAACTTTTCTTTATTATATTTCTATGAATAACATGCAAATTATTGTGAGCATCATTTTGAAGCACCGCGCCGCTTCGCTCGTTGCCGCTTAGGTGAGAATAGGCCTTAAGCATTGGTCAAGAGGACATCATACAAAACTCTAAAATAGAAATTGAAGCTTTTATCATATTTTAGCAAATAAAAAAAAAATTCCGATACCGGGAATCGAACCCGAGCCTCCTGGGTGAAAGCCAGGTATCCTAGCCACTAGACCATATCGGAGATGAATAAGTATCAATGTTATGTCTATCTTGTCTCTGTTCACGTTACAAATATATTGGAAAATAATTTGAATTTGCATATCTACCTAGTTTCTTTGACATAAGAATTAACCTAAACATGTAGTATGTAGTGCTGATATTTATAGAAAAAATCAATATTATTTGGTTCTTTTCATCGAATGGAGTCCTGGTTTTTGTAAAAAACTATTCTATTATATTTTACCTACCTACTATATTCAAGTTACCTTAGTCTGCGGTACCTAATAGGTACCTACCTACCTAATTACATAATTGTAAATCTGCTAGAGCTGGAACGTTCCTAGTAAGTAATATGAACTTTCTTAGGTAGTTTCAAATAAATTTCAGATGTAACAGACTTACCTAATAACCGTCTGTACTAAAGAGCCGTATGGTTAAGGTTAGATCCGAGGTTAGATCAATAGAACCTAGGTAGGTATACCTACCTACTTTATTCTGTTTGCCAAGAAATTTTAAATAATTTAGTGTAAAATATGTACAACAGCAGAAAATTTTGTTCTTTCCAGAGTTTATTCTATAAATTAATACCTAGGTAGGTAATATATTGGTGTTTTGCATGAATTTATATAGGTAGTTCTATAGGTACCTATAAATAAATAAAATCGAAGTGTCTGTAATATCAAAATAACAAGTTTTAACTTATTGTATATGGAAGTAGGTATACCTATGTGTCACTAATTATAAAACAACAATTTTTATCATTTGGTCTGTCTGTCTGTCTGTCGCGTTGTTCCGGCAATAACTTAAGCTGTTCCATTTCGGAAAAAAATATAGGTACAATGAATGAAATCGAAGTGTATGTTTGTAATTTCAAAATAACAGGTTTTAACTACCTAATTGTAAATGGAAGTACATATATGTATATGACAGGATTTTCATTGGCAGGTAGCGCAGACGAAGTCGCGATAGCTAGTCTTTAATATTATCGGACAGATCCTGGCAATCCGTTCCAGTATGTCTGTTTTTGTCTTTGAGTATACACGTTACTTTTTTACGTAAGTCACAGCTGTACAATATTTTTCGTATCAATACATTTCGGCTTTCATAATACCTTGGTATTACTACATACCTATCTTCTAATTTGATTCTATTCATATTTGTTGTTGTTGTGAAGCTACCTATATTGTTATTGCTGCTCTAACAAATCACATAGCTACCTACCTAATTTATAAATCATCGCTTGTATCAAAAAGACGACACTAGTGAACGCCATTTCCTATGTTTCTATCCAAATTATTGTATCAACTGCCAAACTATCCTGATCCATGAAGTTCTCGGTTTCCAAGACACCTGGAGACACAAATGAGTGGAAAATACCTACGTCTGCAGATAAAACTGTTTATGTTAGCTTTTCTTTCTGGAGACAGGTTTAACAAATATAATTATCATAAAACTTGTTTTCATCCTCAAAAACTATCTTTAAATTTTAGTCTTCAAGAAAACAAAAAAGTAAAAATGTTTTCCGATACCGGGAATCGAACCCGAGCCTCCTGGGTGAGAGCCAGGTATCCTAGCCACTAGACCATATCGGATAAAATATTTATTATAATAAAGTCAAAGTTACTCACAGCTGCTCAACATGATTTGAACAAAATACAATAATAATGTGTTTATTTGTTTATTCAGCAATATGATTTATAATAAAATTGACAATTTTGCAAATCACCCAGGAATAGACAGAAATAATCACTGAAGCTGTTTTCACAGCTTGTATGTGATAGAAGCAAAATTTCTATGAGGTGGTTTAAACAATATCTATTGATTTATCTCGAATACGAAATGTAACTTCATATAGGTATCATACGTTAATTAAAATGGAACCAGATCTGTGGTTAAGTAAATAAATTTTATTAATTATGCCATCTATCAGACCAACAGAGTTTGCTGTGGAAATACTTCATGTAGGTAAATACTTTTAAATGTATTTTTATTTTGCCGTAGGTAGATTAATCTGAATCAGATAAAATTAAGTAAAAAATGTAATACATAAATAACCAGCTACCTACAATTGAATAGGTACCTATAGGAACGTATAAATAGCAACGTTTAATTGAATAAATTTTGCAACTGATTTCGGAAAAAGTGTCTTTCTTATTTATCTATTTTATTCTAATAAAACTTAACGAATTTAATTTTCACAAAAAACAATTTTGGTTTCAACTTAATATCTGCCACCATACAAAAAATTATAATATCAAAAATAGGTATTAGCAATATCAGCAGGTTTTAGGTGGAGTTTTCTTCTTTTGAAATTTGTAATCTGAAATTATGGTAGTTACTAATTCGATATTGGTAGGTATCTGATAATAATAGGTACTGATTTGCGAAATAAACCGTTTTATTCTCTAAAATCATTTTATAGAAATCAGGCGAGGTTGCGCGCTGGTTAGAAGACGCAAATCATAATTTATTTTAATTTAATATTAACACATACAACATACAATACCTACACCTTCCACAACAGATTACGTAACCATATGCTGCGAATAAAGAAAAGAATCTATAATTTCTAGCATCTATTAAATTCAAAAATTAACTTCCCTTTTTGGAAGCAGTGTATATTGTATTTTTATCATTACCTATTACCTACATTCCGGAGTCTTTTGCAGAATGCTTAAACGAACTACCAGGTAGATTCAATCCTCAATAAAAACAATATATCTATCTATAAATAAAGGAAATCGTTTTTTTTATTATACCTACCTAGTCAATATCCTTTTCTTGTACTTTCTTCTAGCTTTTAGTGAGTGGATTGCCAAAATTGCAACGCCTTCATATACGATCCAATTAATAAGTTGTGCATTCAATCAAGATTCATGTGGATACTATTCAGACGCACTTTTATCAACCAAGGGCCCTTTTTGACCGACTTTCGGTCGTATATTGGATTTTTCTAATGTATAGTTGTTCGCCCGTTTTGCATAGTAAACAAGCTCCAATTTTTATGATTTTTGATTCATCTGAAAGAAGATAGTTAAGAAATGGTCCTATATACCTATAGCAAAACTCAAATCCGAAATCTCCTTCCTTCTAAAAACCGCCACGAAAGGCCGAAGGGGATGTAGGGGGCAATTTTTCTATAAAATCGAAAATCTGAGACGACAGAATTAAAAATAAGACCACAACCGGAAACGTTTAAATTGAACATTTTTTCAAAAGAGTAATGGTTTTCGAGATGGAGGCATGTTAAATTCTCAAATATACCTATTTTTGCTATTGAATTGAAAATCTGTTTACATGAAAGACATAATTATTTGTAGCGACATTTATAATGAACATTTTATCGTTACAGTAAAGGTTTTCGAGTTAAATCGGTGTTAACATGGTAACAACAAAAATGCTTATGCGTATTTCAGCAGCGATGTTTTGCGATCTCAATAATAGGGAATTATTGGAAGCACTATAAGGTAAATGCCTTAGTAAGGTCGATCTTAAAATGACAGCTAAGCATGCGCACCTTAGACAAATTAATAAAGGAAACATAATAAAATACTGCCTTCCTCTATTTACGACTAGTTACCGTAAGTATTTAAGGTTTCCTTATTTCCCTTATTCAACGTAACTAACCTCACAAAAAACATGAATTCATCAAAACCTTCAAATATTTGGTTTGTTTGTGTTAAAATTAGCCAAATCACTTTTGAACAACAAAGTAAAGACGCAGACAGAAGTATTAAATTAGCTATTGCTGCTGCTTATCCAGACAAACTGTTAATATAAAGAGTGCGTTCCAATAGATCTTTATTTATAAGAGAAATAAGGTTAAGACCTTATTAAAATAAGGCAACCCCTTAATACTGCATGACGTAAAAAAATATTTCCAATAACTCCCTAATAACAACTACAAGCAAAGAATATACGTGGGTAATAGGATAAGTACTATCGTCATTGGAATTAGTGAATAATGTTACACTCAAAAGTGTGAAATAAATATTTCTTACAAAATATTGGACCGACGTTATCAGTTAGTGCACTGAAAAGTATAAAATCATATTAATTCTATTGGGGCTGGTACTTGTCAAGTTGGTGCCAAAAGTTATCAACCTACCTGCAATTGCACAACTTCAAAAGTAATAGCACCAATAGAATTAATATTATTTTATAATTTTGAGTGCACTATCCACCAAGTATTCACGTGTCAGTTGTAAATTAAGTCGAGCTCTATCGATCAGTCTGTGTACTTAATAACACCTCAAAAGATTTAATGAAAATATGATCCTGCCCCTATTTAATTTGAACGAGTACAATTATCATGAGAGATATTAAATTTTTCAAATGTTAAATGCGTGGCGTGAAACAAATTCGGTTGAGTCATTTCATGGAGAAATATTCTGAATTCTAACACTCTTTAAAAAAACTTCTTTTTACCTCTTGTAACGGTAAAGAAGCTTAATTTTTAAGAAAGAATTTAAAAATGGTTTATATTAGGCAATAAAGTTTTGAAAGAATGAGTATCAGCCGTTCTTCACTTGATATGAACCATTGAAGAATACAAAAAGCAAACACAACCGAATTGTACATCTTCTCCAGTTGGGTCATCAAAAATAATATCAATTCTATTGGTACTGGTAATTTTGAAGTTTTGTAGTTGTAGTTAAAGTTAAAGTTAGTCTTTTGGCACTGAAATGTTGGTTCATATAATCTCTTCTTCAATTTGGCAGTTTCATATTTTCAATTTTCGGATAAAATCCTGCACCACATAGCCGAAACACACATATTTCATATTTTGTCTCTGCTATAAATAGGAAACCAATGATTTTTCAAAAATTCTAATTCAAACGTTGCCGCATAGGCATGTTTACTTCTTTAATTTTGTTTTCTCAAATTTTCGATTTTCGAGAAAAATTGCCACCTACAACCACTTTATGAGAAGTTTTTTGGGGGCAGGACATGTTGAGTGTGAATTTTCAGTGTTATTGGCCATAGAGGTAACTTTTTAAATGTTTTTTTTTGCCAGCTGTCTCTCTCACTGCCGCTTGTAAGTTGTTGGAAATTCTAATACCAACATAATAAAGGTGCAAACTTGCTATTAGGTAATAATTTGGAAGTTTCGTTCAACATTACCTTGGTAAAATAAGAGTGGTTGTTATGTTCACTTGTTTCGGTATACAGGGTGTAACTGAATAAGTGTAAAACATTTAAGGAGGTGATTCCTCATCGAAAAAAAGATAGGATCTTTCATATAAAGAAACTTCATTGGAGCATCCCTTGTTAAGATACAGCCCCTTAAAGGGGGTACATAAAATTTGTATAACAATTTTTTTCACAAGCACTGAAAAAGTTACAATATTGAAATTAACCTGACGTTTTGTACTACCAAAAAGACACTTAGCCAGTAATTTATTTGGTTTACCCCATGGTTGTAAGGGGTGAAAAACGCAACCCCTAAAATTTATTTCCAATGTAACTTTTTGTCTTATTATTTGTTTACCATTTAAAAATTTATTTCCGATAGCCTGTTTCATTCTAAACAAAAAATGTCTCTTGGGTTTTTTGCCCAAAATAAACCAGTAAGCAGCAAAACATTTATTTTACGAACAACTACAGAGATACATCGTCATAAATGCGAAAATACGAAACTAATCTATCTAGTAGGTCGCTATTAGCGATAGTGACAATTAAATTGGTATGATGCTGTCAGTTTGGGAATTTTCGAAATTGAATTAATACTAATTGTGTGTTGTTGTTCTGTTCTTACTTTGTTACTTTAATAATTCACTTGTTAATAAAATGGCATACACAAATGAGGAAATGGCTGATATGCATTACGTTTACGGTCTGTCGCAGGGGAATGGGTTAGAAGCTTCTAGAAGATATGCTGAAATGTATCCTCAACGGCAGCATCCTTCACATAGAATATTTGCTCGACTTCATCAACGATTACGAGAATATGGTTCATTCGACAAAAGAACGCAGGATTGTGGTCGCCATCGAGAAATACGAACACCACAGCTTGAGGAAGCAGTACTTAATTTGATTGAAGAACAACCTACTACCAGTACTAGAAAGATTGCTTTCCAGCTAAATGTTGATCATATTTCGAATTTTAAAGGAACAACTCTTATACCCTTACCATCTGCAACGAGTACAGGCACTGTTACCGCGAGACTTTCCGAACCGTCTTGAATTTTGCAATTGGATGCTGGAAATGATTAGAAGAAATTGTGACTTTCTGAAGACGATAGAATTCACAGACGAATGTAGTTTTTCTCGGGACAAGATTATTAATTTTCATAATTACCACATATGGGCTGATGAAAACCCTCACGCTATTGTCGAAACTAGCCATCAAGAACAGTTTTCTCTTAACGTGTGGCTCGGAGTTATTGGGGATGATTTAATTGGGCCTCATTTTCTACCTCCTCGATTAAATGGTGAGGCATACGTTCAATTTTTAAGAGAAGTGCATCCAGTACTGCTGGAGGAAGTTCCTTTGGGCGTCAGAAGGGATATGTTTTTTATGCATGATGGGGCTCCCGCCCATTTTAGTCAAGTAGCACGTCAGCATTTAACTGAAACATATGCAAATCAGTGGATAGGTCGAGGAGGACCACATAAATGGCCCGCTCGATCCCCGGATCTCAATCCTCTCGATTTCTCTACATATTTGGGGCCATTCGCAGCATTTGGTATATCGTACTCCTGTTCGCGATGTAGAGGACTTAAGAAACCGCATCATCGATGCGTGCAGGGTAATCAGAGAGACTCCAGGAATATTTGAGCGAATACGTGGCTCAATGCGCCGACGTCTAGACGCATGCGTAATGTTTGAAGGTAGACATATTGAACATTCACTATGATTTCTACATGTTGTGAGTTGTTATTAATAACTTAGTTTTGTTTATTACCCTTTAATCGTTTAATGCAGGTACTAACTACAAAATAACAATAAATCCAGTTCGCATTTATGACGATGTATCTCTGTAGTTGTTCGTAAAATAAATGTTTTGCTGCTTACTGGTTTATTTTGGGCAAAAAACCCAAGAGACATTTTTTGTTTAGAATGAAACAGGCTATCGGAAATAAATTTTTAAATGGTAAACAAATAATAAGACAAAAAGTTACATTGGAAATAAATTTTAGGGGTTGCGTTTTTCACCCCTTACAACCATGGGGTAAACCAAATAAATTACTGGCTAAGTGTCTTTTTGGTAGTACAAAACGTCAGGTTAATTTCAATATTGTAACTTTTTCAGTGCTTGTGAAAAAAATTGTTATACAAATTTTATGTACCCCCTTTAAGGGGCTGTATCTTAACAAGGGATGCTCCAATGAAGTTTCTTTATATGAAAGATCCTATCTTTTTTTCGATGAGGAATCACCTCCTTAAATGTTTTACACTTATTCAGTTACACCCTGTATATAAGTAAAGAAATTCAAAATAAACAAATTTCTTGTTGAAAAGATATTTTCACTTTTTTTAGAAAATAATTTGGGAATAAAATTCTGAAGTATTTTTGAATGTTTTAAGGTGCTTTCATATGCACTTTCCCTTGCAATTATAGCATATCTCAGTAGAGATAGCACAAGAGCTTTATAAATAGGTACAAATCAAAAGATGTTCATTAATTATCTCTCTAATAAAACAAAAATTTTGTTTCCATTTAAGGTTCCGATCAATGATTCCTCTGAAATATTTAGTAAGTTGTAGATACTTCTATTATTTATTTTTAGAATTCATTTATCTTCATGCTAGCAATATTGGGATGTTTTATCATCGTTAGGGAGAAAGCAATGTAGTTGATTTTGTCAAAGTTCAAAGTAGGTTTGAAAGAAACCACCCAGTTTTATATTTTACTTAGACCATGAGACCGTGATTTCGTGTACCTCTTCCCACGTTCCCTCATAAACATTATGACGATTTCATCAGCAAATGATACTACCAAACCATTTTCAAGTGGAATATCTTTCAAGGAATCTACATATAAAGAGAAGAGTAAAGGTCCCAAAACTGTACCTTGTGGAATGCCAACTTGAATCTCTGACGTGTCACTACATTGATTCATAATTTTGGTCATATATTTTCGAACCGTAAATAGCTCTTGAAGACATAATACCCACGTGACTCATAGTTGTTTATTTTGCAAGAGGTGAAAACACAGCTATATTGTTTTCTTCATATGTAAATGTTTCTTATAGACAAGACTATTTCAAACAAAAATGCGAACTTTGATTGTTTGAAATGTCTTATATCATATTTTATTATTTATTTATTTCAGCCAATCAGAACTTCCACTTTTACTTTGTTTGGATTGCTGACCTCATCCCTTTCTGTTTATTCCTAATATTCGTGAAAGCATTTTTGTCTATCACAGTAGGTATACCATTTTTTGATCCTGCATAAAAATGGCAAAGGTTACTTTCAGGTCCTCCGTCAGACTGAATATGGGTAAACCATCTGATCAAAGGTTTCGACACCTCTTTTATTGAATTATACAAATTAATTATCTCTGATTTTTTATTTGGGATTTTAAGTTTTTGTATTCTGCATTGTGCATTGGTGATAGCAACAGCATAGATCTCGACTCTCAATTTAAGATCACTTGGTCTCACTACCATCAATAATAAAGTATGAAAAATAATAGGTATACCTAAGCATTGATGCTTACTTACAGAACAATTAAATACCTTAATAATGAAACAATGTGTGACTAAAAACATAACTTTGAGTCTAAACAGTTTGTGCCGCAGTGGTGCAGCAACACCGCAAAAAACTAGAAAGTTTTGATGTTTTTCCCGGGGTACCAAGTCCAACTCCATTACTATATAAGAATTTTGAATTTAATTAGGTTTTCTAATTGTACTGTAGGTACCTGGGATATTGTTATTACTTTTTTAACCATCTTGAAATAAAAGTAAACAGTAAAATAAATGATTCTTCTTTTTTCTAATTATATACTGTTGATATTATTGTAAGTGATGGATAAAAAATAAAAATAAAAATATTTGTAAAATTCTTAGTAGAATCTAGAACTGTAGAAATGTACAGGCATTCCGTTTAAGAGAATGTCGGCTTAAGTCAAAATATACGCAATCAAGAGACAAATATTTTCGAGGTTTTGTGGTAAAAATCGATCTTTTGTGTTTAATGAATTTTATTTCTTACCTTAGGAGCCCACATTATCAAAAGAACAAAATTAATTTTGATTGCATGTCACCTACCTTTTATTATTTTGAACGAGCCCAATACTTTGGCTGATTTACTTCAACATTACGACTTGCTTTTGGGCACTGTTCAACATTCTGGCCTTAGATTCGGCACTTAATCCTTATTCGTGTAATAATTGAAATCAACCAATCAAATTTGCACAGATGTCGTATCGAATATCAGAATGTTCATATGCGCACCGGCACTGAAAATGATTAGTGAATTAATGTTCAGAGGGGCCACAGGAGCAACAAGGTCTATAGCTATCCATCTCCATGAAATAATTATTTAGTTCTCTTGCACCACAGGCTTTTAGGTCCTCATAAGTGGGAAAAGCCTTTCCTAGGACACACAGTCTTTTATACGATAAGTTTTCGCTTTCACTTAGTAAGAGATTTACAGATTCTGCTACTTCTGGGCAAAATCTGCAGGAATCATCTTCAACAAAACCCTTCTTTTTTAAATAGTTTTTGACCAGTGGTGATTCCAACGAAATTTCTCAGATCATTGCTGTCTAGGAGAAGTAGATTATTTTTCTTTGAGTATTGCCAGTCTAGCAGGCGTTTGGCCTGACTGGCTTGCTCTAGGTCATGCCGGCATTTGGTTTTCAGTCTTGATTCCCATTTTTTTCTGTTTTGGCATATTTTACATGTCAAAAAAATGGCTTGGGGCCTATTGGAAGCCTTTCTCAGCCTTTTCAAGCTAGAGAGTCAGCTTTTTCGTTGCCATAAATGTTCTTGTGCCGTGGTATCCATATGAGGCAAACTTTGTTACCTCTTGCCAGTTACAAAAAATATTTATTCCTTTACTAGTTTTGATTTTTTAGCAACAGTTGTCACTGCTTTGATGGCGGCCTGGCTATCACTTCTTCTGTGAGTGCCAAACTCGAATTCGAGTATTGGCGGCTTCTGTACCTTGAAACTGTTACCACAGACAAACGGACCTACTATTTAACGTAAACTCCGAACCATCAATATATCTCAAGATAAATCTTAAGGCATACCCTTCCAGAGAGGGAAATATACTCTCGCTGGTTTTCCGTTGCGTTGCGCGAGGAGGAGAATGCAATGCAGTCAGAGATTCGAACGCGAGCCCGCATCAACAGTCATTTGTCCAAACCCTTCCCAACGTTTTGTGCTGCTTTGATGATCAAAGTGGGTTAGTGTTAGCCCGCAGCTAAGCGCTCCCTGGATATCACTTGCTATATAGATTCTGGCCCCTCTGTGATTCATCTTACGAATCCCATGGTTGTTATCGCTGATAGGTATTATTTCTGCCTGAAATATTGGGCAACTCCTACTCCGTGTATTCCTGTGGAAGGTCCCCAAAACCCCAGGCCGGCTTTGCCATCTCTCAGTGACCCATCCGTGAACCAGGTTAAGGAACCCCTTTCCGTTTCCACTGGTAAAGGTGTCTTGATCCACTCGTCCACTTTTGGCATTTTTATTTCGTAGTTTCTGTAAAAACACAGTTGCGTTCTCATATCATTGAATAGAATGTCTTTTAGATATGGATTTTGTTTAGAATACTCCAGTTTCCGGTCACTCTCGCATATCTGGTTTTACTTGTTCTATGAATCCATAAATCACATAATAGGTTTCCAAACAATTTTATATTGTTTACTACAAGTAGAAACAGATTTTATCGTTGAAGTTACTAATTCTAAAATTATCAATTCAAAATCATCACATGAAATCATCCTTTTTATTCACCATCAAAACTGCAAATATAGGGTAATAGATCAGCTCATCAATAAATGTTCATCTGGATCGGACGCTTTAGAAATCAGGATCTTCCTGTTAAAACTATTTTATGAAATTATCAACATTGCAATAATTATAATAAGAAGTTCACTTGACTTAGGTCGTAAAGAGGCATCAGCATTCCGGTAACGTTTCTTGACAACATTGGTAAATTTGAGTTGTGGACGCGGGATTTCAGTTACACTCTACTTTCACCAATTAACAATTTAAAGAATTGTTGATAAGCTATAATTTTCTTAACAACATTCGAACATTTTTAACTTCTACTTTATGTATTCTGTATGTTGTTTGATGAGTAATACTGTAGATTATTCCACCAAGACATAAAGGAATATTTTTTCATAGGAGCCTATACTAAATAAACAGTTCCAGATGTCTTGTTTGTAAAATTTAGGTCGATAAGCTGGTCCTAATATTCTAAGAGATTCACGAACAATATCGCAATTCGTTCTGAGATGGTAGATCAACAAATATATGAAATACATATATTATTAGAGATATTAATCCTGATATCTCTTAATTACCAACAAATAAGAAAACCTGCATCTTTACCATCTTTAGGTGAACTTAAAATCTTAATATCATCATTCTATTTATAATAACACTGAGAGGATATTGTCGAATATAAATTATGGATTGAACACGCACGCGAAAGGGATAACGACAGGCATTCTCAGCATTAGCTAGAAAGAGAAACTGAATGGGTAATAAATTACTGGGAAAAGAGAGAGCTCGCGCTGGAAAAGGAACAAGATGGATGGCTGCA